>CAWVNZ010000028.1:0-176960 GCA_963930735.1 Dioctria linearis
AAATTAATTTTTGAAAAATTTACTATAGAAAAGGCAATCCCTGGCGTAATTAAAATTTGCGACTGTAAAAAATTATTTTTTGAATAATTTACTATAGAAAAGGCAATCCCTGGCGTAATTAAAATTTGCGACAGGAAAAAATTATTTTTTGAAAAATTTACTGTAGAAATGGCAATCCCTGTCGTATTTAAAATTTGCGACAGTAAAAAATTAATTTGTGAAAAATTTACTATAGAAAAGGCAATCCCTGGTGTACTTAAAATTTGCGACAGTAAAAAATTATTTTTTGAATAATTTACTATAGAAAAGGCAATCCCTGGCGCAATTAAAATTTGCGACAATAAAAAATTATTTTTTGAATAATTTACTACAGAAAAGGCAATCCCTGGCGTAATTAAAATTTGCGACAGTATAAAATTAAATTTTTGAAAAATTTACTATAGAAAAGGCAATCCCTGGCGTAATTAAAATTTGCGACAGTAAAAAATTATTTTTTGAATAATTTACTATAGAAAATGCAATTCCTGGCGCAATTAAAATTTGCGACAGTAAAAAATTATTTTTTGCAAAATTTACTATAGAAAGGGCAATCCCTGGCGTAATTAAAATTTGCGACAGTAAAAAATAATTTTTTGAAAAATTTACTGTAGAAAAGGCAATCCCTGGCGGATTTAAAATTTGCGACAGTAAAAAATTAATTTGTGAAAAATTTACTATAGAAAAGGCAATCCCTGGCGTATTTAAAATTTGCGACAGTAAAAATTAATTTGTGAAAAATTTACAATAGAAAAGGCAATCCCTGGCGTAGTTAAAATTTGCGACAGTAAAAAATTATTTTTTGAATAATTTACTATAGAAAATGCAATCCCTGGCGCAATTAAAATTTTCGACAGTAAAAAATTATTTTTTGCAAAATTTACTATAGAAAAGGCAATCCCTGGTGTAATTAAAATTTGCGACAGTAGAAAATTATTTTTTGAAAAATTTACTGTAGAAAAGGCAATCCCTGGCGCAATTAAAATTTGCGACAGTAAAAAATTATTTTTTAGCAAAATTTACTATAGAAAAGGCAATCCCTGGCGCAATTAAAATTTGCGACAGTAGAAAATTATTTTTTGAATAATTTACTATAGAAAAGGCAATCCCTGGCGCAATTAAAATTTTCGACAGTAAAAAATTATTTTTTGAAAAATTTACTATAGAAAAGGCAATCCCTGGCGTATTTAAAATTTGCGACAGTATTAAATTAAATTTTGAAAAATTTACTATAGAAAAGGTAATCCCTGGCGCAATTAAAATTTGGGACAGTAAAAAATTATTTTTTGAATAATTTACTGTAGAAAATGCAATTCCTGGCGCAATTAAAATTTGCGACAGTAAAAAATTATTTTTTGCAAAATTTACTATAGAAAGGGCAATCCCTGGCGTAGTTAAAATTTGCGACAGTAAAAAATAATTTTTTGAAAAATTTACTGTAGAAAAGGCAATCCCTGGCGCAATTAAAATTTGCGACAGTAAAAATTATTTTTTGAATAATTTACTACAGAAATGGCAATCCCTGGCGCAATTAAAATTTGCGACAGTAAAAAATTATTTTTTGAATAATTTACTATAGAAAAGGCAATCCCTGGCGTAGTTAAAATTTTCGACAGTAAAAAATTATTTTTTGAAAAATTTACTGTAGACAAGGCAATCCCTGGCGCAATTAAAATTTGCGACAGTAAAAAATTATTTTTTGAATAATTTTCTATAGAAAAGGCAATTCCTGGCGGATTTAAAATTTGCGACAGTAAAAAATTAATTTGTGAAAAATTTACTATAGAAAAGGCAATCCCTGGCGTATTTAAAATTTGCGACAGTAAAAAATTATTTCTTGAAAAATTTACTGTAGAAAAGGTAATCCCTGGCGCAATTAAAATTTGCGACAGTAAAAAATTATTTTTTCAAAATTTACTATAGAAAAGGCAATCCCTGGCGTAATTAAAATTTGCGACAGTAATAAATTAATTTCTGAAAAATTTACTGTAGAAAAGGTAATCCTTGGCTTAATTAAAATATGCGACAGTAAAAAATTAATTTTTGAAAAATTTACTATAGAAAAGGCAATCCCTGGCGTAAATAAAATTTGCGACAGTAAAAAATTATTTTTTTGAATAATTTACTATAGAAAATGCAATCCCTGGCGCAATTAAAACTAGCGACAGTAAAAAATTAATTTTTGCAAAATTTACTATAGAAAAGGCAATCCCTGGCGTATTTAAAATTTGCGACAGTAAAAATTAATTTGTGAAAAATTTGCAATAGAAAAGGCAATCCCTGGCGTAGTTAAAATTTGCGACAGTAAAAAATTATTTTTTGAATAATTTACTATAGAAAATGCAATCCCTGGCGCAATTAAAATTTTCGACAGTAAAAAATTATTTTTTGCAAAAATTTACTATAGAAAAGGCAATCCCTGGAGTAATTAAAATTTGCGACAGTAAAAAATTATTTTTTGAAAAATTTACTGTAGAAAAGGCAATCCCTGGCGCAATTAAAATTTGCGACATTAAAAAATTATTTTTTGAATAATTTACTACAGAAAAGGCAATCCCTGGCGCAATTAAAATTTGCGACAGTAAAAAATTATTTTTTGAATAATTTACTATAGAAAAGGCAATCCCTGGCGTAATTAAAATTTTCGACAGTAAAAAATTATTTTTTGAAAAATTTACTGTAGAAAAGGCAATCCCTGGCGGATTTAAAATTTGCGACAGTAAAATATTAGTTTTTGAAAAATTTACTATAGAAAAGGCAATTCCTGTTGCAATTAAAACTTGCGACAGTAAAAAATTAATTTTTGAAAAATTTACTATAGAAAAGGCAATCCCTGGCGTAATTAAATTTGCGACAGGAAAAAATTATTTTTTGAAAAATTTACTGTAGAAAAGGCAATCCCTGGCGTATTTAAAATTTGCGACAGTAAAAAATTAATTTGTGAAAAATTTACTATAGAAAAGGCAATCCCTGGCGTAATTAAAATTTGCGACAGTAAAAAATTATTTTTTGAATAATTTACTATAGAAAAGGCAATCCCTGGCGCAATTAAAATTTGCGACAATAAAAAATTATTTTTTGAATAATTTACTACAGAAAAGGCAATCCCTGGCGTAATTAAAATTTGCGACAGTATAAAATTAAATTTTTGAAAAATTTACTATAGAAAAGGCAATCCCTGGCGTAATTAAAATTTGCGACAGTAAAAAATTATTTTTTGAATAATTTACTATAGAAAATGCAATTCCTGGCGCAATTAAAATTTGCGACAGTAAAAAATTATTTTTTGCAAAATTTACTATAGAAAGGGCAATCCCTGGCGTAATTAAAATTTGCGACAGTAAAAAATAATTTTTTGAAAAATTTACTGTAGAAAAGGCAATCCCTGGCGGATTTAAAATTTGCGACAGTAAAAAATTAATTTGTGAAAAATTTACTATAGAAAAGGCAATCCCTGGCGTATTTAAAATTTGCGGCAGTAAAAAATTATTTTTTGAATAATTTACAATAGAAAAGGCAATCCCTGGCGTAGTTAAAATTTGCGACAGTAAAAAATTATTTTTTGAATAATTTACTATAGAAAATGCAATCCCTGGCGCAATTAAAATTTTCGACAGTAAAAAATTAATTTTTGAAAAATTTACTGTAGAAAAGGCAATCCTTGGCGTAATTAAAATTTGCGACAGTAAAAAATTAATTTTTGAAAAATTTACTATAGAAAAGGCAATCCCTGGCGTAATTAAAATTTGCGACTGTAAAAAATTATTTTTTGAATAATTTACTATAGAAAATGCAATCCCTGGCGCAATTAAAACTTGCGACAGTAAAAAATTAATTTTTGAAAAATTTACTATAGAAAAGGCAATCCCTGGCGTAATTAAAATTTGCGACAGGAAAAAATTATTTTTTGAAAAATTTACTGTAGAAATGGCAATCCCTGGCGTATTTAAAATTTGCGACAGTAAAAAATTAATTTGTGAAAAATTTACTATAGAAAAGGCAATCCCTGGCGTACTTAAAATTTGCGACAGTAAAAAATTATTTTTTGAATAATTTACTATAGAAAAGGCAATCCCTGGCGCAATTAAAATTTGCGACAATAAAAAATTATTTTTTGAATAATTTACTACAGAAAAGGCAATCCCTGGCGTAATTAAAATTTGCGACAGTATAAAATTAAATTTTTGAAAAATTTACTATAGAAAAGGCAATCCCTGGCGTAATAAAAATTTGCGACAGTAAAAAATTATTTTTTGAATAATTTACTATAGAAAATGCAATTCCTGGCGCAATTAAAATTTGCGACAGTAAAAAATTATTTTTTGCAAAATTTACTATAGAAAGGGCAATCCCTGGCGTAATTAAAATTTGCGACAGTAAAAAATAATTTTTTGAAAAATTTACTGTAGAAAAGGCAATCCCTGGCGGATTTAAAATTTGCGACAGTAAAAAATTAATTTGTGAAAAATTTACTATAGAAAAGGCAATCCCTGGCGTATTTAAAATTTGCGACAGTAAAAATTAATTTGTGAAAAATTTACAATAGAAAAGGCAATCCCTGGCGTAGTTAAAATTTGCGACAGTAAAAAATTATTTTTTGAATAATTTACTATAGAAAATGCAATCCCTGGCGCAATTAAAATTTTCGACAGTAAAAAATTATTTTTTGCAAAATTTACTATAGAAAAGGCAATCCCTGGTGTAATTAAAATTTGCGACAGTAAAAAATTATTTTTTGAAAAATTTACTGTAGAAAAGGCAATCCCTGGCGCAATTAAAATTTGCGACAGTAAAAAATTATTTTTTTGCAAAATTTACTATAGAAAAGGCAATCCCTGGCGCAATTAAAATTTGCGACAGTAGAAAATTATTTTTTGAATAATTTACTATAGAAAAGGCAATCCCTGGCTCAATTAAAATTTGCGACAGTAAAAAATTATTTTTTGAAAAATTTACTATAGAAAAGGCAATCCCTGGCGTATTTAAAATTTGCGACAGTATTAAATGAAATTTTGAAAAATTTACTATAGAAAAGGTAATCCCTGGCGCAATTAAAATTTGAGACAGTAAAAAATTATTTTTTGAATAATTTACTGTAGAAAATGCAATTCCTGGCGCAATTAAAATTTGCGACAGTAAAAAGTTATTTTTTGCAAAATTTACTATAGAAAGGGCAATCCCTGGCGTAGTTAAAATTTGCGACAGTAAAAAATAATTTTTTGAAAAATTTACTGTAGAAAAGGCAATCCCTGGCGCAATTAAAATTTGCGACAGTAAAAATTATTTTTTGAATAATTTACTACAGAAATGGCAATCCCTGGCGCAATTAAAATTTGCGACAGTAAAAAATTATTTTTTGAATAATTTACTATAGAAAAGGCAATCCCTGGCGTAGTTAAAATTTTCGACAGTAAAAAATTATTTTTTGAAAAATTTACTGTAGACAAGGCAATCCCTGGCGCAATTAAAATTTGCGACAGTAAAAAATTATTTTTTGAATAATTTTCTATAGAAAAGGCAATTCCTGGCGGATTTAAAATTTGCGACAGTAAAAAATTAATTTGTGAAAAATTTACTATAGAAAAGGCAATCCCTGGCGTATTTAAAATTTGCGACAGTAAAAAATTATTTCTTGAAAAATTTACTGTAGAAAAGGTAATCCCTGGCGCAATTAAAATTTGCGACAGTAAAAAATTATTTTTTCAAAATTTACTATAGAAAAGGCAATCCCTGGCGTAATTAAAATTTGCGACAGTAATAAATTAATTTCTGAAAAATTTACTGTAGAAAAGGTAATCCTTGGCTTAATTAAAATATGCGACAGTAAAAAATTAATTTTTGAAAAATTTACTATAGAAAAGGCAATCCCTGGCGTAATTAAAATTTGCGACAGTAAAAAATTATTTTTTTGAATAATTTACTATAGAAAATGCAATCCCTGGCGCAATTAAAACTAGCGACAGTAAAAAATTAATTTTTGCAAAATTTACTATAGAAAAGGCAATCCCTGGCGTATTTAAAATTTGCGACAGTAAAAATTAATTTGTGAAAAATTTGCAATAGAAAAGGCAATCCCTGGCGTAGTTAAAATTTGCGACAGTAAAAAATTATTTTTTGAATAATTTACTATAGAAAATGCAATCCCTGGCGCAATTAAAATTTTCGACAGTAAAAAATTATTTTTTGCAAAAATTTACTATAGAAAAGGCAATCCCTGGAGTAATTAAAATTTGCGACAGTAAAAAATTATTTTTTGAAAAATTTACTGTAGAAAAGGCAATCCCTGGCGCAATTAAAATTTGCGACATTAAAAAATTATTTTTTGAATAATTTACTACAGAAAAGGCAATCCCTGGCGCAATTAAAATTTGCGACAGTAAAAAATTATTTTTTGAATAATTTACTATAGAAAAGGCAATCCCTGGCGTAATTAAAATTTTCGACAGTAAAAAATTATTTTTTGAAAAATTTACTGTAGAAAAGGCAATCCCTGGCGGATTTAAAATTTGCGACAGTAAAATATTAGTTTTTGAAAAATTTACTATAGAAAAGGCAATTCCTGTTGCAATTAAAACTTGCGACAGTAAAAAATTAATTTTTGAAAAATTTACTATAGAAAAGGCAATCCTTGGCGTAATTAAATTTGCGACAGGAAAAAATTATTTTTTGAAAAATTTACTGTAGAAAAGGCAATCCCTGGCGTATTTAAAATTTGCGACAGTAAAAAATTAATTTGTGAAAAATTTACTATAGAAAAGGCAATCCCTGGCGTAATTAAAATTTGCGGCAGTAAAAAATTATTTTTTGAATAATTTACTATAGAAAAGGCAATCCCTGGCGCAATTAAAATTTGCGACAATAAAAAATTATTTTTTGAATAATTTACTACAGAAAAGGCAATCCCTGGCGTAATTAAAATTTGCGACAGTATAAAATTAAATTTTTGAAAAATTTACTATAGAAAAGGCAATCCCTGGCGTAATTAAAATTTGCGACAGTAAAAAATTATTTTTTGAATAATTTACTATAGAAAATGCAATTCCTGGCGCAATTAAAATTTGCGACAGTAAAAAATTATTTTTTGCAAAATTTACTATAGAAAAGGCAATCCCTGGCGTAATTAAAATTTGCGACAGTAAAAAAATATTTTTTGAAAAATTTACTGTAGAAAAGGCAATCCCTGGCGCAATTAAAATTTGCGACAGTAAAAATTATTTTTTGAATAATTTACGACAGAAATGGCAATCCCTGCCGCAACTAAAATTTGCGACAGTAAAAAATTATTTTTTGGATAATTTACTATAGAAAAGGCAATCCCTGGCGTAATTAAAATTTTCGACAGTAAAAAATTATTTTTTGAAAAATTTACTGTAGACAAGGCAATCCCTGGCGCAATTAAAATTTGCGACAGTAAAAAATTATTTTTTGAATAATTTTCTATAGAAAAGGCAATCCATGGCGGATTTAAAATTTGCGACAGTAAAAAATTAATTTGTGAAAAATTTACTATAGAAAAGGCAATCCCTGGCATATTTAAAATTTGCGACAGTATAAAATTATTTTTTTTAAAATTTACTATAGAAAGCGCAATCCCTGGCGGATTTAAAATTTGCGACAGTAAAATATTAGTTTTTGAAAAATTTACTATAGAAAAGGCAATTCCCGTTGCAATTAAAACTTGCGACAGTAAAAAATTAATTTTTGAAAAATTTACTATAGAAAAGGCAATCCTTGGCGTAATTAAAATTTGCGACAAGAAAAAATTATTTTTAGAAAAATTTACTGTAGAAAAGGCAATCCCTGGCGTATTTAAAATTTGCGACAGTAAAAAATTAATTTGTGAAAAATTTACTATAGAAAAGGCAATCCCTGGCGTAATTAAAATTTGCGACAGTAAAAAATTATTTTTTGAATAATTTACTATAGAAAAGGCAATCCCCCGCGCAATTAAAATTTGCGACAATAAAAAATTATTTTTTGAATAATTTACTACAGAAAAGGCAATCCCTGGCGTAATTAAAATTTGCGACAGTATAAAATTAAATTTTTGAAAAATTTACTATAGAAAAGGCAATCCCTGGCGTAATTAAAATTTGCGACAGTAAAAAATTATTTTTTGAATAATTTACTATAGAAAATGCAATTCCTGGCGCAATTAAAATTTGCGACAGTAAAAAATTATTTTTTGCAAAATTTACTATAGAATGGGCAATCCCTGGCGTAATTAAAATTTGCGACAGTAAAAAATTATTTTTTGAAAAATTTACTGTAGAAAAGGCAATCCCTGGCGCAATTAAAATTTGCGACAGTAAAAATTATTTTTTGAATAATTTACTACAGAAATGGCAATCCCTGGCGCAATTAAAATTTGCGACAGTAAAAAATTATTTTTTGAATAATTTACTATAGAAAAGGCAATCCCTGGCGTAATTAAAATTTTCGACAGTAAAAAATTATTTTTTGAAAAATTTACTGTAGACAAGGCAATCCCTGGCGCAATTAAAATTTGCGACAGTAAAAAATTATTTTTTGAATAATTTTCTATAGAAAAGGCAATCCCTGGCGGACTTAAAATTTGCGACAGTAAAAAATTAATTTGTGAAAAATTTACTATAGAAAAGGCAATCCCTGGCGTATTTAAAATTTGCGACAGTAAAAAATTATTTCTTGAAAAATTTACTGTAGAAAAGATAATCAATCCCTGGCGCAATTAAAATTTGCGACAGTAAAAAATTATTTTTTCAAAATTTACTATAGAAAAGGCAATCCCTGGCGTAATTAAAATTTGCGACAGTAATAAATTAATTTTTGAAAAATTTACTGTAGAAAAGGCAATCCTTGGCTTAATTAAAATTTGCGACAGTAAAAAATTAATTTTTGAAAAATTTACTATAGAAAAGGCAATCCCTGGCGTATTTAAAATTTGCGACAGTAAAAAATTATTTTTTGAAAAATTTACTGTAGAAAAGGTAATCCCAGGCGCAATTAAAATTTGCGACAGTAAAAAATTATTTTTTGAATAATTTACTATAGAAAAGGCAATCCCTGGCGGATTTAAAATTTGCGAAGGTACAAAATTAATTTGTGAAAAATTTACTATAGAAAAGGCAATACCTGTCGTATTTAAAATTTGCGACAGTAAAAAATTATTTTTTGAAAAATTTACTGTAGAAAAGGCAATCCCTGGTGCAATTTAAATTTGCGACTGTAAAAAATTATTTTTTGAATAATTTACTACAGAAAGGCAATCCCTGGCGTATTTGAAATTTGAAAAATTTACTATAGAAAAGGCAATCCCTGCCGTAATTAAAATTTGCGACAGTAAAAATTATTTTTGGAATAATTTACTATAGAAAATGCAATCCCTGGCGCAATTAAAGTTTGCGACAGTAAAAAATTATTTTTTGCAAAATTTACTATAGAAAAGGCAAGCCCTGGCGTAATTAAAATTTGCGACAGTAAAAAACTATTTTTTGAAAAATTTACTGTAGAAAAGGCAATCCCTGGCGCAATTAAAATTTGCGACAGTAAAAAATTATTTTTGCAAAATTTACTATAGAAAAGGCAATACCTGACGTAATTAAAATTTGCGACAGTAAAAAATTAATTTTTGAAAAATTTACTGTAGAAAAGGCAATCCCTGGCGGATTTAAAATTTGCGACAGTAAAAAATTAATTTGTGAAAAATTTACTATAGAAAAGGCAATACCTGTCGTATTTAAAATTTGCGAGAGTAAAAAATTATTTTTTGAAAAATTTACTGTAGAAAAGGCAATCCCTGGTGCATTTAAAATTTGCGACAGTAAAAAATAATTTTTGCAAAATTTACTATAAAGAAGGCAATCCCTGTCGTAATTAAAATTTGCGAAAGTAAAAAATTAATTTTTAAAAATTTACTGTAGAAAAGGCACTCCTTGGCGTAATTAAAATTTGCGACAGTAAAAAATTAATTTGTGAAAAATTTACTATAGAAAAGGCAATACCTGTCGTATTTAAAATTTGCGACAGTAAAAAATTATTTTTTGAAAAATTTACTGTAGAAAAGGCAATCCCTGGTGCAATTTAAATTTGCGACTGTAAAAAATTATTTTTTGAATAATTTACTACAGAAAAGGCAATCCCTGGCGTATTTGAAATTTGAAAAATTTACTATAGAAAAGGCAATCCCTGCCGTAATTAAAATTTGCGACAGTAAAAATTATTTTTGGAATAATTTACTATAGAAAATGCAATCCCTGGCGCAATTAAAGTTTGCGACAGTAAAAAATTATTTTTTGCAAAATTTACTATAGAAAAGGCAAGCCCTGGCGTAATTAAAATTTGCGACAGTAAAAAATTATTTTTTGAAAAATTTACTGTAGAAAAGGCAATCCCTGGCGCAATTAAAATTTGCGACAGTAAAAAATTATTTTTGCAAAATTTACTATAGAAAAGGCAATCCCTGGCGCAATTAAAATTTGCGACAGTAAAAAATTATTTTTTGAATAATTTACTATAGAAAAGGCAATCCTTGGCGGATTTAAAATTTGCGACAGTAAAAAATTAATTTGTGAAAAATTTACTATAGAAAAGGCAATACCTGTCGTATTTAAAATTTGGGACATTAAAAAATTATTTTTTGCAAAATTTACTATAGAAAAAGGCAACCCCTGGCGTAATTAAAATTTGCGACAGTAAAAAATTATTTTTTGAAAAATTTACTGTAGAAAAGGCAATCCCTGGCGCAATTAAAATTTGCGACAGTAAAAAATTATTTTTTGAAAAATTTACTGTAGAAAAGGCAATCTCTGGCGCACTTAAAATTTGCGACAGTAAAAAATTATTTTTTGAAAAATTTACTATAGAAAAGGCAATCCCTGGCGTATTTAAAATTTGCGACAGTAAAAAATTATTTTTTGAAAAATTTACTGTAGAAAAGGCAATCCCTGGCGCAATTAAAATTTGCGACAGTAAAAAATTATTTTTGCAAAAATTTACTATAGAAAAGGCAATCCCTGGCGTAATTAAAATTTGCGACAGTAAAAAATTAATTTGTGAAAAATTTACTATAGAAAAGGCAATACCTGTCGCATTTAAAATTTGCGACAGTAAAAAATTTTTTTTTGCAAAATTTAATACAGAAAAGGCAATCCCTGGCGTAATTAAAATTTGCGACAGTAAAAAATTATTTTTTGAAAAATTTACTGTAGAAAAGGCAATCCCTGGCGCAATTAAAATTTGCGACAGTAAAAAATTATTTTTTGAAAAAATTACTGTAGAAAAGGCAATCTCTGGCGCAATTAAAATTTGCGACAGTAAAAAATTATTTTTTGAAAAATTTACTATAGAAAAGGCAATCCCTGGCGTATTTAAAATTTGCGACAGTAAAAAATTATTTTTTGAAAAATTTACTGTAGAAAAGGCAATCCCTGGCGGATTTAAAATTTGCGACAGTAAAAAATTATTTTTTGAAAAATTTACTGCACAAAAGGCAATCCCTGGCGCAATTAAAATTTGCGACAGTAGAAAATTATTTTTTGAATAATTTACTATAGAAAAGGCAATCCCTGGCGCAATTAAAATTTGCGACAGTAAAAAATTATTTTTTGAAAAATTTACTATAGAAAAGGCAATCCCTGGCGTATTTAAAATTTGCGACAGTATAAAATTAAATTTTGAAAAATTTACTATAGAAAAGGCAATCCCTGGCGCAATTAAAATTTGCGACAGTAAAAAATTATTTTTTGAAAAATTTACTGTAGAAAAGGTAATCCCTGGCGCAATTAAAATTTGCGACAGTAAAAAATTATTTTTTGAATAATTTACTATAGAAAAGGCAATCCCTGGCGGATTTAAAATTTGCGAAGGTACAAAATTAATTTGTGAAAAATTTACTATAGAAAAGGCAATACCTGTCGTATTTAAAATTTGCGACAGTAAAAAATTATTTTTTGAAAAATTTACTGTAGAAAAGGCAATCCCTGGTGCAATTTAAATTTGCGACTGTAAAAAATTATTTTTTGAATAATTTACTACAGAAAAGGCAATCCCTGGCGTATTTGAAATTTGAAAAATTTACTATAGAAAAGGCAATCTTAAAATTTGCGACAGTAAAAATTATTTTTGGAATAATTTACTATAGAAAATGCAATCCCTGGCGCAATTAAAGTTTGCGACAGTAAAAAATTATTTTTTGCAAAATTTACTATAGAAAAGGCAAGCCCTGGCGTAATTAAAATTTGCGACAGTAAAAAATTATTTTTTGAAAAATTTACTGTAGAAAAGGCAATCCCTGGCGCAATTAAAATTTGCGACAGTAAAAAATTATTTTTGCAAAATTTACTATAGAAAAGGCAATACCTGACGTAATTAAAATTTGCGACAGTAAAAAATTAATTTTTGAAAAATTTACTGTAGAAAAGGCAATCCCTGGCGGATTTAAAATTTGCGACAGTAAAAAATTAATTTGTGAAAAATTTACTATAGAAAAGGCAATACCTGTCGTATTTAAAATTTGCGAGAGTAAAAAATTATTTTTTGAAAAATTTACTGTAGAAAAGGCAATCCCTGGTGCATTTAAAAATTTGCGACAGTAAAAATAATTTTTGCAAAATTTACTATAAAGAAGGCAATCCTGTCGTAATTAAAATTTGCGAAAGTAAAAAATTAATTTTTAAAAATTTACTGTAGAAAAGGCACTCCTTGGCGTAATTAAAATTTGCGACAGTAAAAATTAATTTGTGAAAAATTTACTATAGAAAAGGCAATACCTGTCGTATTTAAAATTTGCGACAGTAAAAAATTATTTTTTGAAAAATTTACTGTAGAAAAGGCAATCCCTGGTGCAATTAAATTTGCGACTGTAAAAAATTATTTTTTGAATAATTTACTACAGAAAAGGCAATCCCTGGCGTATTTGAAATTTGAAAAATTTACTATAGAAAAGGCAATCCCTGCCGTAATTAAAATTTGCGACAGTAAAAATTATTTTTGGAATAATTTACTATAGAAAATGCAATCCCTGGCGCAATTAAAGTTTGCGACAGTAAAAAATTATTTTTTGCAAAATTTACTATAGAAAAGGCAAGCCCTGGCGTAATTAAAATTTGCGACAGTAAAAAATTATTTTTTGAAAAATTTACTGTAGAAAAGGCAATCCCTGGCGCAATTAAAATTTGCGACAGTAAAAAAATTATTTTTGCAAAATTTACTATAGAAAAGGCAATCCTGGCGCAATTTAAAATTTGCGACAGTAAAAAATTATTTTTTGAATAATTTACTATAGAAAAGGCAATCCTTGGCGGATTTAAAATTTGCGACAGTAAAAAATTAATTTGTGAAAAATTTACTATAGAAAAGGCAATACCTGTCGTATTTAAAATTTGGGACATTAAAAAATTATTTTTTGCAAAATTTACTATAGAAAAGGCAACCCCTGGCGTAATTAAAATTTGCGACAGTAAAAAATTATTTTTTGAAAAATTTACTGTAGAAAAGGCAATCCCTGGCGCAATTAAAATTTGCGACAGTAAAAAATTATTTTTTGAAAAATTTACTGTAGAAAAGGCAATCTCTGGCGCACTTAAAATTTGCGACAGTAAAAAATTATTTTTTGAAAAATTTACTATAGAAAAGGCAATCCCTGGCGTATTTAAAATTTGCGACAGTAAAAAATTATTTTTTGAAAAATTTACTGTAGAAAAGGCAATCCTGGCGCAATTAAAATTTGCGACAGTAAAAAATTATTTTTGCAAAAATTTACTATAGAAAAGGCAATCCCTGGCGTAATTAAAATTTGCGACAGTAAAAAATTAATTTGTGAAAATTTACTATAGAAAAGGCAATACCTGTCGCATTTAAAATTTGCGACAGTAAAAAATTTTTTTTTGCAAAATTTAATACAGAAAAGGCAATCCCTGGCGTAATTAAAATTTGCGACAGTAAAAAATTATTTTTTGAAAAATTTACTGTAGAAAAGGCAATCCCTGGCGCAATTAAAATTTGCGACAGTAAAAAATTATTTTTTGAAAAAATTACTGTAGAAAAGGCAATCTCTGGCGCAATTAAAATTTGCGACAGTAAAAAATTATTTTTTGAAAAATTTACTATAGAAAAGGCAATCCCTGGCGTATTTAAAATTTGCGACAGTAAAAAATTATTTTTTGAAAAATTTACTGTAGAAAAGGCAATCCTGGCGGATTTAAAATTTGCGACAGTAAAAAATTATTTTTTGAAAAATTTACTGCACAAAAGGCAATCCCTGGCGCAATTAAAATTTGCGACAGTAGAAAATTATTTTTTGAATAATTTACTATAGAAAAGGCAATCCCTGGCGCAATTAAAATTTGCGACAGTAAAAAATTATTTTTTGAAAAATTTACTATAGAAAAGGCAATCCCTGGCGTATTTAAAATTTGCGACAGTATAAAATTAAATTTTGAAAAATTTACTATAGAAAAGGCAATCCCTGGCGCAATTAAAATTTGCGACAGTAAAAAATTATTTTTTGAAAAATTTACTGTAGAAAAGGTAATCCCTGGCGCAATTAAAATTTGCGACAGTAAAAAATTATTTTTTGAATAATTTACTATAGAAAAGGCAATCCCTGGCGGATTTAAAATTTGCGAAGGTACAAAATTAATTTGTGAAAAATTTACTATAGAAAAGGCAATACCTGTCGTATTTAAAATTTGCGACAGTAAAAAATTATTTTTTGAAAAATTTACTGTAGAAAAGGCAATCCCTGGTGCAATTTAAATTTGCGACTGTAAAAAATTATTTTTTGAATAATTTACTACAGAAAAGGCAATCCCTGGCGTATTTGAAATTTGAAAAATTTACTATAGAAAAGGCAATCCCTGCCGTAATTAAAATTTGCGACAGTAAAAATTATTTTTGGAATAATTTACTATAGAAAATGCAATCCCTGGCGCAATTAAAGTTTGCGACAGTAAAAAATTATTTTTTGCAAAATTTACTATAGAAAAGGCAAGCCCTGGCGTAATTAAAATTTGCGACAGTAAAAAATTATTTTTTGAAAAATTTACTGTAGAAAAGGCAATCCCTGGCGCAATTAAAATTTGCGACAGTAAAAAATTATTTTTGCAAAATTTACTATAGAAAAGGCAATACCTGACGTAATTAAAATTTGCGACAGTAAAAAATTAATTTTTGAAAAATTTACTGTAGAAAAGGCAATCCCTGGCGGATTTAAAATTTGCGACAGTAAAAAATTAATTTGTGAAAAATTTACTATAGAAAAGGCAATACCTGTCGTATTTAAAATTTGCGAGAGTAAAAAATTATTTTTTGAAAAATTTACTGTAGAAAAGGCAATCCCTGGTGCATTTAAAATTTGCGACAGTAAAAAATAATTTTTGCAAAATTTACTATAAAGAAGGCAATCCCTGTCGTAATTAAAATTTGCGAAAGTAAAAAATTAATTTTGAAAAATTTACTGTAGAAAAGGCACTCCTTGGCGTAATTAAAATTTGCGACAGTAAAAAATTAATTTTTGAAAAATTTACTATAGAAAAGGCAATGCCTGGCGTAATTAAAATTTGCGACAGTAAAAAATTATTTTTTGAATAATTTACTATAGAAAATGCAATCCCTGGCGCAGTTAAAACTTGCGACAGTAAAAAATTAAATTTTGAAAAATTTACTATAGAAAAGGCAATCCCTAGCGTACTTAAAATTTGCTACAGTAAAAAATTATTTTTTGAAAAATTTACTGTAGAAAAGGTAATCCCTGGCGTATTTAAAATTTGCGACAGTAAAAAATTAATTTGTGAAAAATTTACTATAGAAAAGGCAATCCCTGGCGTAATTAAAATTTGCGACAGTAAAAAATTATTTTTTGAATAATTTACTATAGAAAATGCAATCCCTGGCGCAGTTAAAACTTGCGACAGTAAAAAATTAAATTTTGAAAAATTTACTATAGAAAAGGCAATCCCTAGCGTACTTAAAATTTGCTACAGTAAAAAATTATTTTTTGAAAAATTTACTGTAGAAAAGGCAATCCCTGGCGTATTTAAAATTTGCGACAGTAAAAAATTAATTTGTGAAAAATTTACTATAGAAAAGGCAATCCCTGGCGCAGTTAAAATTTGCGACAGTAAAAAATTATTTTTTGAATAATTTACTACAGAAAAGGCAATCCCTGGCGTAATTAAAATTTGAAAAATTTACTATATAAAAGGCAATCCCTGCCGTAATTAAAATTTGCGACAGTAAAAAATTATTTTTTGAATAATTTACTATAGAAAATGCAATCCCTGGCGCAATTAAAATTTGCGACAGTAAAAAATTATTTTTTGCAAAATTTACTATAGAAAAGGCAAGCCTTGGCGTAATTAAAATTTGCGACAGTAAAAAATTATTTTTTGAAAAATTTACTGTAGAAAAGGCAATCCCTGGCGCAATTAAAATTTGCGACAGTAAAAAATTATTTTTGCAAAATTTACTATAGAAAAGGCAATCCCTGACGTAATTAAAATTTGCGACAGTAAAAAATTAATTTTTGAAAAATTTACTATAGAAAAGGCAATCCCTGGCGTAATTAAAATTTGCGACAGTAAAAAATTATTTTTTGAATAATTTACTATAGAAAATGCAATCCCTGGCGCAGTTAAAACTTGCGACAGTAAAAAATTAAATTTTGAAAAATTTACTATAGAAAAGGCAATCCCTAGCGTACTTAAAATTTGCTACAGTAAAAAATTATTTTTTGAAAAATTTACTGTAGAAAAGGCAATCCCTGGCGTATTTAAAATTTGCGACAGTAAAAAATTAATTTGTGAAAAATTTACTATAGAAAAGGCAATCCCTGGCGTAATTAAAATTTGCGACAGTAAAAAATTATTTTTTGAATAATTTACTATAGAAAATGCAATCCCTGGCGCAGTTAAAACTTCCGACAGTAAAAAATTAAATTTTGAAAAATTTACTATAGAAAAGGCAATCCCTAGCGTACTTAAAATTTGCTACAGTAAAAAATTATTTTTTGAAAAATTTACTGTAGAAAAGGCAATCCCTGGCGTATTTAAAATTTGCGACAGTAAAAATTAATTTGTGAAAAATTTACTATAGAAAAGGCAATCCCTGGCGCAATTAAAATTTGCGACAGTAAAAAATTATTTTTTGAATAATTTACTACAGAAAAGGCAATCCCTGGCGTAATTAAAATTTGAAAAATTTACTATATAAAAGGCAATCCCTGCCGTAATTAAAATTTGCGACAGTAAAAAATTATTTTTTGAATAATTTACTATAGAAAATGCAATCCCTGGCGCAATTAAAATTTGCGACAGTAAAAAATTATTTTTTGCAAAATTTACTATAGAAAAGGCAAGCCTTGGCGTAATTAAAATTTGCGACAGTAAAAAATTATTTTTTGAAGAATTTACTGTAGAAAAGGCAATACCTGGCGCAATTAAAATTTGCGACAGTAAAAAATTATTTTTGCAAAATTTACTATAGAAAAGGCAATCCCTGACGTAATTAAAATTTGCGACAGTAAAAAATTAATTTTTGAAAAATTTAATGTAGAAAAGGCAATCCTTCGCGTAATTAAAATTTGCGACAGTAGAAAATAATTTTCTGAATAATTTACTATAGAAAAGGCAATCCCTGGCGCAATTAAAATTTGCGACAGTAAAAAATTATTTTTTGCAAAATTTACTATAGAAAAGGCAATCCCTGGCGTAATTAAAATTTGCGACAGTAAAAAATTATTTTTTGAAAAGTTTACTGTAGAAAAGGCAATCCCTGGCGCAATTAAAATTTGCGACTGTAAAAAATTATTTTTTGAAAAATTTACTGTAGAAAAGGCAATCTCTCGCGCAATTAAAATTTGCGACAGTAAAAAATTATTTTTTGAAAAATTTACTATAGAAAAGGCAATTCCTGGCGTATTTAAAATTTGCGACAGTAAAAAATAATTTTTTGAAAAATTTACTGTAGAAAAGGCAATCCCTGGCGCAATTAAAATTTGCGACAGTAAAAAATTATTTTTGCAAAATTTACTATAGAAAAGGCAATCCCTGGCGTAATTAAAATTTGCGACCGTAAAAAATTAATTTTTGAAAAATTTACTGTAGAAAAGGCAATCCTTGGCGTAATTAAAATTTGCGACAGTAAAAAATTATTTTTTGAATAATTTACTACAGAAAAGGCAATCCCTGGCGCAATTAAAATTTGCGACAGTAAAAAATTATTTTTTGCAAAATTTACTATAGGCAATCCCTGGCGTAATTAAAATTTGCGACAGTCAAAAATTATTTTTTGAAAAATTTACTGTAGAAAAGGCAATCCCTGGCGCAATTAAAATTTGCGACAATAAAAAATTATTTTTTGAAAAATTTACTGTAGAAAAGGCAATCTCTGGCGCAATTAAAATTTGCGACAGTAAAAAATTATTTTTTGAAAAATTTACTGTAGAAAAGGCAATCCCTGGCGCAATTAAAATTTGCGACAGTAAAAAATTATTTTTTGGAAAATTTACTATAGAAAAGCCAATCCCTGGCGTATTTAAAATTTGCCACAGTAAAAAATTATTTTTTGAAAAATTTACTGTAGAAAAGGCAATCCCTGGCGCAATTAAAATTTGAGACAGTAAAAAATTATTTTTGCAAAATTTACTATAGAAAAGGCAATCCCTGGCGTAATTAAAATTTGCGACAGTAAAAAATTAATTTTTGAAAAATTTAATGTAGAAAAGGCAATCCTTGGCGTAATTAAAATTTGCGACAGTAGAAAATAATTTTCTGAATAATTTACTATAGAAAAGGCAATCCCTGGCGCAATTAAAATTTGCGACAGTAAAAAATTATTTTTTGCAAAATTTACTATAGAAAAGGCAATCCCTGGCGTAATTAAAATTTGCGACAGTAAAAAATTATTTTTTGAAAAGTTTACTGTAGAAAAGGCAATCCCTGGCGCAATTAAAATTTGCGACTGTAAAAAATTATTTTTTGAAAAATTTACTGTAGAAAAGGCAATCTCTCGCGCAATTAAAATTTGCGACAGTAAAAAATTATTTTTTGAAAAATTTACTATAGAAAAGGCAATTCCTGGCGTATTTAAAATTTGCGACAGTAAAAAATAATTTTTTGAAAAATTTACTGTAGAAAAGGCAATCCCTGGCGCAATTAAAATTTGCGACAGTAAAAAATTATTTTTGCAAAATTTACTATAGAAAAGGCAATCCCTGGCGTAATTAAAATTTGCGACCGTAAAAAATTAATTTTTGAAAAATTTACTGTAGAAAAGGCAATCCTTGGCGTAATTAAAATTTGCGACAGTAAAAAAATTATTTTTTTGAATAATTTACTACAGAAAAGGCAATCCCTGGCGCAATTAAAATTTGCGACAAGTAAAAAATTATTTTTTGCAAAATTTACTATAGGCAATCCCTGGCGTAATTAAAATTTGCGACAGTCAAAAATTATTTTTTGAAAAATTTACTGTAAAAAAGGCAAGCCCTGGCGCAATTAAAATTTGCGACAATAAAAAATAATTTTTTGAAAAATTTACTGTAGAAAAGGCAATCTCTGGCGCAATTAAATTTGCGACAGTAAAAAATTATTTTTTGAAAAATTTACTGTAGAAAAGGCAATCCCTGGCGCAATTAAAATTTGCGACAGTAAAAAATTATTTTTGGAAAATTTACTATAGAAAAGCCAATCCCTGGCGTATTTAAAATTTGCCACAGTAAAAAATTATTTTTGAAAAATTTACTGTAGAAAAGGCAATCCCTGGCGCAATTAAAATTTGAGACAGTAAAAAATTATTTTTGCAAAATTTACTATAGAAAAGGCAATCCCTGGCGTAATTAAAATTTGCGACAGTAAAAAAATTAATTTTTGAAAATTTACTGTAGAAAAGGCAATCCTTGGCGTAATTAAAATTTGCGACAGTAAAAAATTATTTTTTGAATAATTTACTATAGAAAAGGCAATCCCTGGCGCAATTAAAATTTGCGACAGTAAAAAATTATTTTTTGCAAATTTACTATAGAAAAGGCAATCCCTGGCGTAATTAAAATTTGCGACAGTAAAAAATTATTTTTTGAAAAATTTACTGTAGAAAAGGCAATCCCTGGCGCAATTAAAAGTTGCGACAAAAAAAATTATTTTTTGAAAAATTTACTGTAGAAAAGGCAATCTGTGGCGCAGTTAAAATTTGCGACAGTAAAAAATTATTTTTTGAAAAATTTACTATAGAAAAGGCAATTCCCGGCGTATTTAAAATTTGCGACAGTAAAAAATTATTTTTTGAAAAATTTACTGTAGAAAAGGCAATCCCTGGCGGATTTAAAATTTGCGACAGTAAAAAATTATTTTTTGAAAAATTTAATGTAGAAAAGGCAATCCTTCGCGTAATTAAAATTTGCGACAGTAAAAAATAATTTTCTGAATAATTTACTATAGAAAAGGCAATCCCTGGCGCAATTAAAATTTGCGACAGTAAAAAATTATTTTTTGCAAAATTTACTATAGAAAAGGCAATCCCTGGCGTAATTAAAATTTGCGACAGTAAAAAATTATTTTTGAAAAGTTTACTGTAGAAAAGGCAATCCCTGGCGCAATTAAAATTTGCGACTGTAAAAAATTATTTTTTGAAAAATTTACTGTAGAAAAGGCAATCTCTCGCGCAATTAAAATTTGCGACAGTAAAAAATTATTTTTTGAAAAATTTACTATAGAAAAGGCAATTCCTGGCGTATTTAAAATTTGCGACAGTAAAAAATAATTTTTGAAAAATTTACTGTAGAAAAGGCAATCCCTGGCGCAATTAAAATTTGCGACAGTAAAAAATTATTTTTGCAAAATTTACTATAGAAAAAGGCAATCCCTGGCGTAATTAAAATTTGCGACAGTAAAAAATTAATTTTGAAAAATTTACTGTAGAAAAGGCAATCCTTGGCGTAATTAAAATTTGCGACAGTAAAAAATTATTTTTTGAATAATTTACTACAGAAAAGGCAATCCCTGGCGCAATTAAAATTTGCGACAGTAAAAAATTATTTTTTGCAAAATTTACTATAGAAAAGGCAATCCCTGGCGTAATTAAAATTTGCGACAGTCAAAAATTATTTTTTGAAAAATTTACTGTAGAAAAGGCAATCCCTGGCGCAGTTAAAATTTGCGACAATAAAAAATTATTTTTTGAAAAATTTACTGTAGAAAAGGCAATCTCTGGCGCAATTAAAATTTGCGACAGTAAAAAATTATTTTTTGAAAAATTTACTGTAGAAAAGCCAATCCCTGGCGCAATTAAAATTTGCGACAGTAAAAAATTATTTTTTGGAAAATTTACTATAGAAAAGCCAATCCCTGCGTATTTAAAATTTGCCACAGTAAAAAATTATTTTTTGAAAAATTTACTGTAGAAAAGGCAATCCCTGGCGCAATTAAAATTTGAGACAGTAAAAAATTATTTTTGCAAAATTTACTATAGAAAAGGCAATCCTTGGCGTAATTAAAATTTGCGACAGTAAAAAATTAATTTTTGAAAAATTTACTATAGAAAAGGCAATTCCTGGCGTATTTAAAATTTGCGACAGTAAAAAATTATTTTTGAAAAATTTACTGTAGAAAAGCCAATCCCTGGCGGATTTAAAATTTGCGACAGTAAAAAATTATTTTTTGAAAAATTTACTATAGAAAAGGCAATTCCTGGCGTATTTAAAATTGCGACAGTAAAAAATTATTTTTTGAAAAATTTACTGTAGAAAAGCCAATCCCTGGCGGATTTAAAATTTGCGACAGTAAAAAATTATTTTTTGAAAAATTTAATGTAGAAAAGGCAATCCTTCGCGTAATTAAAATTTGCGACAGTAAAAAATAATTTTCTGAATAATTTACTATAGAAAAGGCAATCCCTGGCGCAATTAAAATTTGCGACAGTAAAAAATTATTTTTTGCAAAATTTACTATAGAAAAGGCAATCCCTGGCGTAATTAAAATTTGCGACACTCAAAAATTATTTTTTGAAAAGTTTACTGTAGAAAAGGCAATCCCTGGCGCAATTAAAATTTGCGACTGTAAAAAATTATTTTTGAAAAATTTACTGTAGAAAAGGCAATCTCTCGCGCAATTAAAATTTGCGACAGTAAAAAATTATTTTTTGAAAAATTTACTATAGAAAAGGCAATTCCTGGCGTATTTAAAATTTGCGACAGTAAAAAATAATTTTTTGAATAATTTACTGTAGAAAAGGCAATCCCTGGCGCAATTAAAATTTGCGACAGTAAAAAATTATTTTTGCAAAATTTACTATAGAAAAGGCAATCCCTGGCGTAATTAAAATTTGCGACAGTAAAAAATTAATTTTTGAAAAATTTACTGTAGAAAAGGCAATCCTTGGCGTAATTAAAATTTGCGACAGTAAAAAATTATTTTTGATTAATTTACTACAGAAAAGGCAATCCCTGGCGCAATTAAAATTTGCGACAGTAAAAAATTATTTTTTGCAAAATTTACTATAGAAAAGGCAATCCCTGGCGTAATTAAAATTTGCGACAGTCAAAAAATTATTTTTTGAAAAATTTACTGTAGAAAAGGCAATCCCTGCGCAATTAAAATTTGCGACAATAAAAAATTATTTTTTGAAAAATTTACTGTAGAAAAGGCAATCTCTGGCGCAATTACAATTTGCGACAGTAAAAAATTATTTTTTGAAAAATTTACTGTAGAAAAGGCAATCCCTGGCGCAATTAAAATTTGCGACAGTAAAAATTATTTTTTGGAAAATTTACTATAGAAAAGCCAATCCCTGGCGTATTTAAAATTTGCCACAGTAAAAAATTATTTTTTGAAAAATTTACTGTAGAAAAGGCAAACCCTGGCGCAATTAAAATTTGAGACAGTAAAAAATTATTTTTGCAAAATTTACTATAGAAAAGGCAATCCCTGGCGTAATTAAAATTTGCGACAGTAAAAAATTAATTTTGAAAAATTTACTGTAGAAAAGGCAATCCTTGGCGTAATTAAAATTTGCGACAGTAAAAAATTATTTTTTGAATAATTTACTATAGAAAAGGCAATCCCTGGCGCAATTAAAATTTGCGACAGTAAAAAATTATTTTTTGCAAAATTTACTATAGAAAAGGCAATCCCTGGCGTAATTAAAATTTGCGACAGTAAAAAAATTATTTTTGAAAAATTTACTGTAGAAAAGGCAATCCCTGGCGCAATTAAAAGTTGCGACAAAAAAAAATTATTTTTTGAAAAATTTACTGTAGAAAAGGCAATCCCTGGCGCAATTAAAATTTGCGACAGTAAAAAATTATTTTTTGGAAAATTTACTATAGAAAATCCAATCCCTGGCGTATTTAAAATTTGCCACAGTAAAAAAATTATTTTTTGAAAAATTTACTGTAGAAAAGGCAAACCCTGGCGCAATTAAAATTTGAGACAGTAAAAAATTATTTTTGCAAAATTTACTATAGAAAAGGCAATCCCAGGCGTAATTAAAATTTGCGACAGTAAAAAATTAATTTTTGAAAAATTTACTGTAGAAAAGGCAATCCTTGGCGTAATTAAAATTTGCGACAGTAAAAAATTATTTTTTGAATAATTTACTATAGAAAAGGCAATCCCTGGCGCAATTAAAATTTGCGACAGTAAAAAATTATTTTTTGCAAAATTTACTATAGAAAAGGCAATCCCTGGCGTAATTAAAATTTGCGACAGTAAAAAATTATTTTTTGAAAAATTTACTGTAGAAAAGGCAATCCCTGGCGCAATTAAAAGTTGCGACAAAAAAAAAATATTTTTTGAAAAATTTACTGTAGAAAAGGCAATCTGTGGCGCAATTAAAATTTGCGACAGTAAAAAATTATTTTTTGAAAAATTTACTATAGAAAAGGCAATTCCTGGCGTATTTAAAATTTGCGACAGTAAAAAATTATTTTTTGAAAAATTTACTGTAGAAAAGCCAATCCCTGGCGGATTAAAATTTGCGACAGTAAAAAATTATTTTTTGAAAAATTTAATGTAGAAAAGGCAATCCTTCGCGTAATTAAAATTTGCGACAGTAAAAAATAATTTTCTGAATAATTTACTATAGAAAAGGCAATCCCTGGCGCAATTAAAATTTGCGACAGTAAAAAATTATTTTTTTGCAAAATTTACTATAGAAAAGGCAATCCCTGGCGTAATTAAAATTTGCGACAGTAAAAAATTATTTTTTGAAAAGTTTACTGTAGAAAAGGCAATCCCTGGCGCAATTAAAATTTGCGACTGTAAAAAATTATTTTTTGAAAAATTTACTGTAGAAAAGGCAATCTCTCGCACAATTAAAATTTGCGACAGTAAAAAATTATTTTTGAAAAATTTACTATAGAAAAGGCAATTCCTGGCGTATTTAAAATTTGCGACAGTAAAAAATAATTTTTTGAAAAATTTACTGTAGAAAAGGCAATCCCTGGCGCAATTAAAATTTGCGACAGTAAAAAATTATTTTTGCAAAATTTACTATAGAAAAGGCAATCCCTGGCGTAATTAAAATTTGCGACAGTAAAAACTTAATTTTTGAAAAATTTACTGTAGAAAAGGCAATCCTTGGCGTAATTAAAATTTGCGACAGTAAAAAATTATTTTTTGAATAATTTACTACAGAAAAGGCAATCCCTGGCGCAATTAAAATTTGCGACAGTAAAAAATTATTTTTGCAAAATTTACTATAGAAAAGGCAATCCTGGCGTAATTGAAATTTGCGACAGTCAAAAATTATTTTTTGAAAAATTTACTGTAGAAGAGGCAATCCCTGGCGCAATTAAAATTTGCGACAATAAAAAATTATTTTTGAAAAATTGACAATAAAAAATTATTTTTTGAAAAATTTACTGTAGAAAAGGCAATCTCTGGCGCAATTAAAATTTGCGACAGTAAAAAATTATTTTTTGAAAAATTTACTGTAGAAAAGGCAATCCCTGGCGCAATTAAAATTTGCGATAGTAAAAAATTATTTTTTGGAAAATTTACTATAGAAAAGCCAATCCCTGGCGTATTTAAAATTTGCCACAGTAAAAAATTATTTTTGAAAAATTTACTGTAGAAAAGGCAATCCCTGGCGCAATTAAAATTTGCGACAGTAAAAAATTATTTTTGCAAAATTTACTATAGAAAAGGCAATCCCTGGCGTAATTAAAATTTGCGACAGTAAAAAATTAATTTTTGAAAAATTTACTGTAGAAAAGGCAATCCTTGGCGTAATTAAATTTTGCGACAGTAAAAAATTATTTTTTGAATAATTTACTATAGAAAAGGCAATCCCTGGCGCAATTAAAATTTGCGACAGTAAAAAAATTATTTTTTGCAAAATTTACTATAGAAAAGGCAATCCCTGGCGTAATTAAAATTTGCGACAGTAAAAAATTATTTTTTGAAAAATTTACTGTAGAAAAGGCAATCCCTGGCGCAATTAAAAGTTGCGACAATAAAAAATTATTTTTTGAAAAATTTACTGTAGAAAAGGCAATCTGTGGCGCAATTAAAATTTGCGACAGTAAAAAATTATTTTTGAAAAATTTACTATAGAAAAGGCAATTCCTGGCGTATTTAAAATTTGCGACAGTAAAAAATTATTTTTTGAAAAATTTACTGTAGAAAAGCCAATCCCTGGCGGATTTAAAATTTGCGACAGTAAAAAATTATTTTTTGAAAAATTTACTGTAGAAAAGGCAATCCCTGGCGTATTTAAAATTTGCGACAGTATAAAATTAAATTTTGAAAAATTTACTATAGAAAAGGCAATCCCTGCGTAATTAAAATTTGCGACAGTAAAAAATTATTTTTTGAATAATTTGCTATCGAAAAGGCAATCCCTGGCGCAATTAAAATTTGCGACAGTAAAAAATTATTTTTTGAATAATTTACTACAGAAAAGGCAATCCCTGGCGTAATTAAAATTTGAAAAATTTACTATATAAAAGGCAATCCCTGCCGTAATTAAAATTTGCGACAGTAAAAAATTATTTTTTGAATAATTTACTATAGAAAATGCAATCTCTGGCGCAATTAAAATTTGCGACAGTAAAAAATTATTTTTTGCAAATTTACTATAGAAAAGGCAAGCACTGGCGTAATTAAAATTTGCGACAGTAAAAAATAATTTTTTGAAAAATTTACTGTAGAAAAGGCAATCCCTGGCGCAATTAAAATTTGCGACAGTAAAAAATTATTTTTGCAAAATTTACTATAGAAAAGGCAATCCCTGACTTAATTAAAATTTGCGACAGTAAAAAATTAATTTTTGAAAATTTACTGTAGAAAAGTCAATCCTTGGCGTAATTAAAATTTGCGACAGTAAAAAATAATTTTTTGAATAATTTACTATAGAAAAGGCAATCCCTGGCGTAATTAAAATTTGCGACAGTAAAAAATTATTTTTTGCAAAATTTACTATAGAAAAGGCAATCCCTGGCGTAATTAAAATTTGCGACAGTAAAAAATTATTTTTTGAAAAGTTTACTGTAGAAAAGGCAATCCCTGGCGCAATTAAAATTTGCGACTGTAAAAAATTTTTTTTGAAAAATTTACTGTAGAAAAGGCAATCTCTCGCGCAATTAAAATTTGCGACAGTAAAAAATTATTTTTTGAAAAATTTACTATAGAAAAGGCAATCCCTGGCGTATTTAAAACTTGCGACAGTAAAAAATTATTTTTTGAAAATTTACTGTAGAAAAGGCAATCCCTGGCGCAATTAAATTTGCGACAGTAAAAAATTATTTTTGCAAAATTTACTACAGAAAAGGCAATCCCTGGCGTAATTAAAATTTGCGACAGTAAAAAATTAATTTTTGAAAAATTTACTGTAGAAAAGGCAATCCTTGGCGTAATTAAAATTTGCGACAGTAAAAAATTATTTTTTGAATAATTTACTACAGAAAGGGCAATCCCTGGCGCAATTAAAATTTGCGACAGTAAAAAATTATTTTTTGCAAAATTTACTATAGAAAAGGCAATCCCTGCGTAATTAAAATTTGCGACAGTAAAAAATTATTTTTTGAAAAATTTACTGTAGAAAAGGCAATCCCTGGCGCAATTAAAATTTGCGACAATAAAAAATTAATTTTTGAAAAATTTACTGTAGAAAAGGCAATCTCTGGCGCAATTAAAATTTGCGACAGTAAAAAATTATTTTTTGAATAATTTACTATAGAAAAGGCAATCCCTGGCGCAATTAAAATTTGCGACAGTAAAAAATTATTTTTTGCAAAATTTACTATAGGAAAAGCAATCCCTGGCGTAATTAAAATTTGCGACAGTAAAAAATTATTTTCTGAATAATTTGCTATCGAAAGGCAATACCTGGCGCAATTAAAATTTGCGACAGTAAAAAATTATTTTTGAATAATTTACTACAGAAAAGGCAATCCCTGGCGTAATTAAAATTTGAAAAATTTACTATATAAAAGGCAATCCCTGCCGTAATTAAAATTTGCGACAGTAAAAAATTTTTTTTTTGAATAATTTACTATAGAAAATGCAATCCCTGGCGCAATTAAAATTTGCGACAGTAAAAAAATATTTTTTGCAAAATTTACTATAAAAAAGGCAAGCCCTGGCGTAATTAAAATTTGCGACAGTAAAAAATTATTTTTTGAAAAATTTACTGTAGAAAAGGCAATCCCTGGCGCAATTAAAATTTGCGACAGTAAAAAATTATTTTTGCAAAATTTACAATAGAAAAGGCAATCCCTGACGTAATTAAAATTTGCGACAGCAAAAAATTAATTTTTGAAAAATTTACTGTAGAAAAGGCAATCCTTGCGTAGTTAAAATTTGCGACAGTAAAAAATAATTTTTTGAATAATTTACTATAGAAAAGGCAATCCCTGGCGCAATTAAAATTTGCGACAGTAAAAAATTATTTTTTTGCAAAATTTACTATAGAAAAGGCAATCCCTGGCGAAATTAAAATTTGCGACAGTAAAAATTATTTTTTGAAAAGTTTACTGTAGAAAGGGCAATCCCTGGCGCAATAAAAATTTGCGACTGTAAAAAATAATTTTTTGAAAAATTTACTGTAGAAAAGGCAATCTCTCGCGCAATTAAAATTTGCGACAGTAAAAAATTATTTTTTGAAAAATTTACTATAGAAAAGGCAATCCCTGCCGTATTTAAAATTTGCGACAGTAAAAAATTATTTTTTGAAAAATTTACTGTAGAAAAGGCAATCCCTGGCGCAATTAAAATTTGCGACTGTAAAAAATTATTTTTTGAATAATTTACTACAGAAAAGGCAATCCCTGGCGTATTTGAAATTTGAAAAATTTACTATAGAAAAGGCAATTCCTGCCGTAATTAAAATTTGCGACAGTAAAAAATTATTTTTGGAATAATTTACTATAGAAAATGCAATCCCTGGCGCAATTAAAGTTTGCGACAGTAAAAAATTATTTTTTGCAAAATTTACTATAGAAAAGGCAAGCCCTGGCGTAATTAAAATTTGCGACAGTAAAAAATTATTTTTTGAAAAATTTACTGTAGAAAAGGCAATCCCTGGCGCAATTAAAATTTGCGACAGTAAAAAATTATTTTTGCAAAATTTACTATAGAAAAGGCAATCCCTGACGTAATTAAAATTTGCGACAGTAAAAAATTAATTTTTGAAAAATTTACTGTAGAAAAGGCAATCCTGGCGGATTTTAAAATTTGCGACAGTAAAAAATTAATTTCTGAAAAATTTACTATAGAAAAGGCAATACCTGTCGTATTTAAAATTTGCGAGAGTAAAAAATTATTTTTTGAAAAATTTACTGTAGAAAAGGCAATCCCTGGTGCATTTAAAATTTGCGACAGTAAAAAATAATTTTTGCAAAATTTACTATAGAGAAGGCAATCCCTGTCGTAATTAAAATTTGCGAAAGTAAAAAATTAATTTTGAAAAATTTACTGTAGAAAAGGCACTCCTTGGCGTAATTAAAATTGCGACAGTAAAAAATTAATTTTTGAAAAAATTTACTATAGAAAGGGCAATCCCTGGCGTAATTAAAATTTGCGACAGTAAAAAATTATTTTTTGAATAATTTACTATAGAAATGCAATCCCTTGCGCAATTAAAACTTGCGACAGTAAAAAATTAAATTTTGAAAAATTTACTATAGAAAAGGCAATCCCTAGCGTACTTAAAATTTGCTACAGTAAAAAATTATTTTTTGAAAAATTTACTGTAGAAAAGGCAATCCCTGGCGTATTTAAAATTTGCGACAGTAAAAAATTAATTTGTGAAAAATTTACTATAGAAAAGGCAATCCCTGACGTAATTAAAATTTGCGAAAGTAAAAATTATTTTTTGAATAATTTACTATAGAAAAGGCAATCCCTGGCGCAATTAAAATTTGCGACAGTAAAAAATTAATTTTTTGAATAATTTACTACAGAAAAGGCAATCCCTGGCGTAATTAAAATTTGCGACAATATAAAATTAAATTTTGAAAAATTTACTATAGAAAAGGCAATCCCTGGCGCAATTAAAATTTGCGACAGTAAAAATTATTTTTTGAATAATTTACTACAGAAAAGGCAATCCCTGGCGTAATTAAAATTTGAAAAATTTACTATATAAAAGGCAATCTTACCCTGCCGTAATTAAAATTTGCGACAGTAAAAAATTATTTTTTGAATAATTTACTATAGAAAATGCAATCGCTGGCGCAATTAAAATTTGCGACAGTAAAAAATTATTTTTTGCAAAATTTACTATAGAAAAGGCAAGCCCTGGCGTAATTAAAATTTGCGACAGTCAAAAATTATTTTTTGAAAAATTTACTGTAGAAAAGGCAATCCCTGGCGCAATTAAAATTTGCGACAGTAAAAAATAATTTTCTGAATAATTTACTATAGAAAAGGCAATCCCTGGCGCAATTAAAATTTGCGACAGTAAAAAATTATTTTTTGCAAAATTTACTATAGAAAAGGCAATCCCTGGCGTAATTAAAATTTGCGACAGTAAAAAATTATTTTTTGAAAAGTTTACTGTAGAAAAGGCAATCCCTGGCGCAATTAAAATTTGCGACTGTAAAAAATAATTTTTTGAAAAATTTACTGTAGAAAAGGCAACCTCTCGCGCAATTAAAATTTGCGACAGTAAAAAATTATTTTTTGAAAATTTACTATAGAAAAGGCAATTCCTGGCATATTTAAAATTTGCGACAGTAAAAAATAATTTTTTGAAAATTTTACTGTAGAAAAGGCAATCCCTGGCGCAATTAAAATTTGCGACAGTAAAAAATTATTTTTGCAAAATTTACTATAGAAAAGGCAATCCCTGGCGTAATTAAAATTTGCGACAGTAAAAAATTAATTTTTGAAAAATTTACTGTAGAAAAGGCAATCCTTGGCGTAATTAAAATTTGCGACAGTAAAAAATTATTTTTTGAATAATTTGCTACAGAAAAGGCAATCCCTGCGCAATTAAAATTTGCGACAGTAAAAAATTATTTTTTGCAAAATTTACTATAGAAAAGGCAATCCCTGGCGTAATTAAAATTTGCGACAGTCAAAAATTATTTTTTGAAAAATTTTACTGTAGAAAAGGCAATCCCTGGCGCAATTAAAATTTGCGACAATAAAAAATTATTTTTTGAAATATTTACTGTAGAAAAGGGCAATCTCTGGCGCAATTAAAATTTGCGACAGTAAAAAATTATTTTTTGAAAAATTTACTGTAGAAAAGGCAATCCCTGGCGCAATTAAAATTTGCGACAGTAAAAAATTATTTTTTGGAAAATTTACTATAGAAAAGCCAATCCCTGGCGTATTTAAAATTTGCCACAGTAAAAATTATTTTTGAAAAATTTACTGTAGAAAAGGCAATCCCTGGCCCAATTAAAATTTGCGACAGTAAAAAATTATTTTTGCAAAATTTACTATAGAAAAGGCAATCCCTGGCGTAATTAAAATTTGCGACAGTAAAAAATTAATTTTTGAAAAATTTACTGTAGAAAGGCAATCCTTGGCGTATTAAAATTTGCGACAGTAAAAAATTATTTTTTGAATAATTTACTATAGAAAAGGCAATCCCTGGCGCAATTAAAATTTGCGACAGTAAAAAATTATTTTTTGCAAAATTTACTATAGAAAAGGCAATCTCTGGCGTAATTAAAATTTGCGACAGTAAAAAATTATTTTTTGAAAAATTTACTGTAGAAAAGGCAATCCCTGGCGCAATTAAAAGTTGCGACAATAAAAAATTATTTTTTGAAAAATTTACTGTAGAAAAGGCAATCTGTGGCGCAATTAAAATTTGCGACAGTAAAAAATTATTTTTTGAAAAATTTACTATAGAAAAGGCAATTCCTGGCGTATTTAAAATTTGCGACAGTAAAAAATTATTTTTTGAAAAATTTACTGTAGAAAAGCCAATCCCTGGCGGATTTAAAATTTGCGACAGTAAAAAATTATTTTTTGAAAAATTTACTGTAGAAAAGGCAATCCCTGGCGCAATGAAAATTTGCGACAGTAGAAAATTATTTTTTGAATAATTCACTATTGAAAAGGCAATTCCTGCCACAATTAAAATTTGCGACAGTAAAAAATTATTTTTTGAAAAATTTACTGTAGAAAAGGCAATCCCTGGCGTATTTAAAATTTGCGACAGTATAAAATTAAATTTTGAAAAATTTACTATAGAAAAGGCAATCCCTGGCGCAATTAAAATTTGCGACAGTAAAAAATTATTTTTTGTAAAATTTACTGTAGAAAAGGCAATCCCTGGCGTATTTAAAATTTGCGACAGTATAAAATTAAATTTTTAAAAATTTACTATAGAAAAGGCAATCCCTGGCGCAATTAAAATTTGCGACAGTAAAAAATTATTTTTTGTAAAATTTACTGTAGAAAAGGCAATCCCTGGCGCAATTAAAATTTGCGACAGTAAAAAATTATTTTTTGCAAAATTTACTATAGAAAAGGCAATCCCTGGCGTAATTAAAATTTGCGACAGTAAAAAATTATTTTTTGAATAATTTGCTATCGAAAAGGCAATCCCTGGCGCAATTAAAATTTGCGACAGTAAAAATTTATTTTTTGAATAATTTACTACAGAAAAGGCAATCCCTGGCGTAATTAAAATTTGAAAAATTTACTATATAAAAGGCAATCCCTGCCGTAATTAAAATTTGCGACAGTAAAAAATTATTTTTTGAATAATTTACTATAGAAAATGCAATCCCTGGCGGAATTAAAATTTGCGACAGTAAAAAATTAATTTTTGAAAAATTTACTGCAAAAAAGGGCAATCCCTGGCGTATTTAAAATTTGCGACAGTAAAAAATTAATTTGTGAGAAATTTACTATAGAAAAGGCAATCCCTGGCGTATTTAAAATTTGCGACAGTAAGAAATTATTTTCTGAAAAATTTACTGTAGAAAAGGCAATCCCTGGCGCAATTAAAATTTGCGAGAGTAAAAAAATATTTTTGCAAAATTTACTATAGAAAAGGCAATCCCTGGCGTAATTATAATTTGCGAAAGTAAAAAATTAATTTTTGAAAAATTTACTGTAGAAAAGGCAATCCTTGGCGTAATTAAAATTTGCGACAGTAAAAAATTAATTTTTGAAAAATTTACTATAGAAAAGGCAATCCCTGGCGTAATTAAAATTTGCGACAGTAAAAAATTATTTTTTGAATAATTTACTATAGAAATTGCAATCCCTGGCGCAATTAAAACTTGCGACAGTAAAAAATTAATTTTTGAAAAATTTACTATAGAAAAGGCAATCCCTGGCGTAATTAAAATTTGCGACAGTAAAAAATTATTTTTTGAAAAATTTACTGTAGAAGAGGCAATCACTGCGTATTTAAAATTTGCGACAGTAAAAAATTAATTTGTGAAAAATTTACTATAGAAAAGGCAATCCCTGGCGTAATTAAAATTTGCGACAGTAAAAAATTATTTTTTGAATAATTTATTATAGAAAAGGCAATCCTGGCGCAATTAAAATTTGCGACAGTAAAAAAAAATTTTTGAATAATTTACTACAGAAAAAGCAATCCCTGGCTTAATCAAAATTTACGTCAGTATAAAATTAAATTCAGAAAAATTTACTATAGAAAAGGCAATCCCTGGCGTAATTAAAATTTGCGACAGTAAAAAATTATTTTTTGAATAATTTTACTATAGAAAATGCAATCCCTGGCGCAATTAAAATTTGCGACAATAAAAAATTATTTTTTGCAAAATTTACTATAGAAAAGGCAATCCCTGCGTAATTAAAATTTGCGACAGTAAAAAATTATTTTTGAAAAATTTACTGTAGAAAAGGCAATCCCTGGCGCAATTAAAATTTGCGACAGTAAAAAATTTTTTTTTGAATAACTTACTATAGAAAAGGCAATCCCTGGCGCAATTAAAATTTTCGACAGTAAAAAATTAGTTTTTGAGAAATTTACTATAGAAAAGGCAATCCCTGGCGCAATTAAAATTTGCGACAGTAAAAAATTAATTTTTTGAAAAATTTACTATAGAAAAGGCAATCCCTGGCGCAATTAAAATTTGCGACAGTAAAAAATTATTTTTTCAAAATTTACTGTAGAAAATTCAATCCCTGCCGGATTTAAAATTTGCGACAGTAAAAAATTAGTTTTTGAAAAATTTACTATAGAAAAGGCAATCCCTGGCGTAATTAAAATTTTCGACAGTGAAAAATTATTTTTGAAAAATTTACTGTAGAAAAGGCAATCCCTGGCGCAACTAAAATTTGCGACAGTAAAAAATTATTTTTGCAAAATTTACTATAGAAAAGGCAATCCCTGGCGTAATTATAATTTGCGACAGTAAAAAAATAATTTTTGAAAAATTTACTGTAGAAAAGGCAATCCTTGGCGTAATTGAAATTTGCGACAGTAAAAAATTATTTTTTGAATAATTTACTATAGAAAAGGCAATCCCTGGCGCAATTATAACTTGCGACATTTAAAAATTATTTTTTGAATAATTTACTATAGAAAAGGCAATCCCTGGAGTAATTAAAATTTTCGACAGTAAAAAATTATTTTTTGAAAAATTTACTATAGAAAAGGCAATCCTTGGCGTAATTAAAATTTGCGACAGTAAAAAATTATTTTTTGAATAATTTACTATAGAAAATGCAATCCCTGGCGCAATTTAAAACTTGCGACAGTAAAAAATTAATTTTTGAAAAATTTACTATAGAAAAGGCAATCCCTGGCGTAATTAAAATTAGCGACAGTAAAAAATTATTTTTTGAAAAATTTACTGTAGAAAAGGTAATCACTGGCGTATTTAAAATTTGCGACAGTAAAAAATTAATTTGTGACAAATTTACTATAGAAAAGGCAATCCTGGCGTAATTAAAATTTGCGACAGTAAAAAATTATTTTTGAATAATTTACTATAGAAAAGGCAATCCCTGGCGCAATTAAAATTTGCGACAGTAAAAAATTAATTTTTGAAAAATTTAATATAGAAAAGGCAATCCCTGGCGCAATTAAAATTTGCGACAGTAAAAAATTATTTTTTCAAAAATTTACTGTAGAAAATTCAATCCCTGCCGATTAAAATTTGCGACAGTAAAAAATTAATTTTTGAAAAATTTACTATAGAAATGGCAATCCCTGGCGTAATTAAAATTTTCGACAGTAAAAAATTATTTTTGCAAAATTTACTATAGAAAAGGCAATCCCTGGCGTAATTAAAATTTGCGACAGTAAAAAAATTATTTTTTGAAAAATTTACTGTAGAAAAGGCAATCCCTCGCGCAATTAAAATTTGCGACAGTAAAAAATTATTTTTTGAAAAATTTACTATAGAAAATGCAATCCCTGGCGCAATTAAAACTTGCGACAGTAAAAAATTAATTTTTGTAAAATTTACTACAGAAAAGGAAATCCCTGGCGTAATTAAAATTTGCGACAGTAAAAAATTATTTTTTGAAAATTTACTGTAGAAAAGGCAATCCCTGGCGCAATTAAAATTTGCGACAGTAAATAATTTTTTTTTGAATAATTTACTATAGAAAAGGCAATCCTTGGCGCAATTAAAATTTTCGACAGTAAAAAATTAGTTTTTGAAAAATTTACTATAGAAAAGGCAATCCCTGGCGCAATTAAAATTTGCGACAGTAAAAAATTATTTTTTGAAAAATTTACTATAGAAAAGGCAATCCCAGGCGCAATTAAAATTTGCGACAGTAAAAAATTATTTTTTCAAAAATTTACTGTAGAAAATTCAATCCCTGCCGGATTTAAAACTTGCGACAGTAAAAAATTAATTTTTGAAAAATTTACTATAGAAATGGCAATCCCTGGCGTAATTAAAATTTTCGGCAGTCAAAAATTATTTTTTGCAAAATTTACTATAGAAAAGGCAATCCTTAGCGTAATTAAAATTTTCGACAGTAAAAAAATTATTTTTTGAAAAATTTACTGTAGAAAAGGCAATCACTGGCGTATTTAAAATTTGCGACAGTAAAAAATTAATTTGTGAAAAAATTTACTATAGAAAAGGCAATCCCTGGCGTAATTAAAATTTGCGACAGTAAAAAATTATTTTTTGAAAAATTTACTATAGAAAAGGAAATCCCAGGCGCAATTAAAATTTGCGACAGTAAAAAATTATTTTTTCAAAAATTTACTGTAGAAAATGCAATCCCTGGCGCAATTAAAACTTGCGACAGTAAAAATTAATTTTTGAAAAATTTACTATAGAAAAGGCAATCCCTGGCGTAATTAAAATTTGCGACAGTAAAAAATTATTTTTTGAAAAATTTACTGTAGAAAAGGCAATCACTGGCGTATTTAAAATTTGCGACAGTAAAAAATTAATTTGTGAAAAATTTACTATAGAAAAGGCAATCCCTGCGTAATTAAAATTTGCGACAGTAAAAAATTATTTTTTGAATAATTTACTATAGAAAAGGCAATCCCTGGCGCAATTAAAATTTGCGACAGTAAAAAATTATTTTTTGAATAATTTACTGCAGAAAGGCAATCCTGGCGTAATTAAAATTTGCGACAGTATAAAATTAAATTTTGAAAAATTTACTATAGAAAAGGCAATCCTTGGTGTAATTAAAATTTGCGACAGTAAAAAATTATTTTTTGAATAATTTACTATAGAAAATGCAATCCCTCGCGCAATTAAAATTTGCGACAGTAAAAAATTATTTTTTGAAAAATTTACTGTAGAAAAGGCAATCCCTGGCGCAATTAAAATTTGCGACAGAAAAAAAATTTTTTTTGAATAATTTAGAATAGAAAAGGCAATCCCTGGCGCAATTAAAATTTTCGACAGTAAAAAATTAGTTTTTGAAAAATTACTATAGAAAAGGCAATCCCTGGCGTAATTAAAATTTGCGACAGTAAAAAATTAATTTTTGAAAAAGTTACTATAGAAAAGGCAATCCCTGGCGCAATTAAAATTGGTGACAGTAAAAAATTATTTTTTCAAAAATTTACTGTAGAAAATTCAATCCCTGCCGGATTTAAAATTTGCGACAGTAAAAAATTAATTTTTGAAAAATTTACTATAGAAATGGCAATCCCTGGCGTAATTAAAATTTTCGACAGTAAAAAATTATTTTTTGCAAAATTTACTATAGAAAATGCAATCCCTGGCGTAATTAAAATTTGCGACAGTAAAAAATTATTTTTTGAAAAAATTTACTGTAGAAAAGGCAATCCCTGGCGCAATTAAAATTTGCGACAGTAAAAAAATTATTTTTTGAAAAATTTACTATAGAATATGCAATCCCTGGCACAATTAAAACTTGCGACAGTAAAAAACTAATTTTTGAAAAATTTACTACAGAAAAGGGAAATCCCTGGCGTAATTAAAATTTGCGACAGTAAAAAATTATTTTTTGAAAAATTTACTGTAGAAAAGGCAATCCCTGGCGCAATTAAAATTTGCGACAGTAAAAAAATTTTTTTTGAATATTTTACTATAGAAAAGGCAATCCTGGCGCAATTAAAATTTTCGACAATAAAAAATTAGTTTTTGAAAAATTTACTATAGAAAATGCAATCCCTGCGCAATTAAAATTTGCGACAGTAAAAAATTATTTTTTGAAAAATTTACTATAGCAAAGGCAATCCCAGGCGCAATTAAAATTTGCGACAGTAAAAAATAATTTTTTCAAAATTTACTGTAGAAAATTCAATCCCTGCCGGATTTAAAATTTGCGACAGTAAAAAATTAATTTTTGAAAAATTTACTATAGAAATGGCAATACCTGGCGTAATTAAAATTTTCGGCAGTAAAAAATTATTTTTTGCAAAATTTACTATAGAAAAGGCAATCCTTAGCGTAATTAAAATTTTCGACAGTAAAAAATTATTTTTTGAAAAATTTACTGTAGAAAAGGCAATCACTGGCGTATTTAAAATTTGCGACAGTAAAAAATTAATTTGTGAAAAATTTACTATAGAAAAGGCAATCCCTGGCGTAATTAAAATTTGCGACAGTAAAAAATTATTTTTTGAATAATTTACTATAGAAAAGGCAATCCCTGGCGCAATTAAAATTTGCGACAGTAAAAAATTATTTTTTGAATAATTTACTGCAGAAAAGGCAATCCCCTGGCGTAATTAAAATTTGCGACAGTATAAAATTAAATTTTGAAAAATTTACTATAGAAAAGGCAATCCTTGGTGTAATTAAAATTTGCGACAGTAAAAAATTATTTTTTGAATAATTTACTATAGAAAATGCAATCCCTGGCGCAATTAAAATTTGCGACAGTAAAAAATTATTTTTTGAAAAATTTACTGTAGAAAAGGCAATCCCTGGCGCAATTAAAATTTGCGACAGAAAAAAATTTTTTTTTTGAATAATTTAGTATAAAAAGGCAATCCCTGGCGCAATTAAAATTTTCGACAGTAAAAAATTAGTTTTTGAAAAATTTACTATAGAAAAGGCAATCCTTGGCGCAATTAAAATTTGCGACAGTAAAAAATTATTTTTTGAAAAATTTACTATAACAAAGGCAATCCCAGGCGCAATTAAAATTTGCGACAGTAAAAATAATTTTTTTCAAAAATTTACTGTAGAAAATTCAATCCCTGCCGGATTTAAAATTTGCGACAGTAAAAAATTAATTTTTGAAAAATTTACTATAGAAATGGCAATCCTGGCGTAATTAAAATTTTCGGCAGTAAAAAATTATTTTTTGCAAAATTTACTATAGAAAAGGCAATCCTTAGCGTAATTAAAATTTTCGACAGTAAAAAATTATTTTTTGAAAAATTTACTGTAGAAAAGCAATCACTGGCGTATTTAAAATTTGCGACAGTAAAAAATTAATTTGTGAAAAATTTACTATAGAAAAGGCAATCCCTGGCGTAATTAAAATTTGCGACAGTAAAAAATTATTTTTTGAAAAATTTACTATAGAAAAGGAAATCCCAGGCGCAATTAAAATTTGCGACAGTAAAAAATTATTTTTTTCAAAAATTTACTGTAGAAAATGCAATCCCTGGCGCAATTAAAACTTGCGACAGTAAAAAATTAATTTTTGAAAAATTTACTATAGAAAAGGCAATCCCTGGCGTAATTAAAATTTGCAACAGTAAAAAATTTTTTTTTGAAAAATTTACTGTAGAAAGGCAATCACTGGCGTATTAAAATTTGCGACAGTAAAAAATTAATTTGTGAAAAATTTACTATAGAAAAGGCAATCCCTGGCGTAATTAAATTTGCGACAGTAAAAAATTATTTTTTGAATAATTTACTATAGGAAAGGCAATCCCTGGGCGCAATTTGATTAAAAATTTTTTGCTGCAAGTAAAAATTAATGCTTTGAATTAATTAACTGCAGAAAGTAAATCTTGCTTTGAAAATTAATTAGAAAGTAAATTTTGTAAATTTATTGAAAGTTAAATATTGAATTTACTAATGGTGTAATTAAAATCTTGCGACAGTTAAAAAATTATTTTTTGAATAATTTACTATAGAAATGCAATCCTGGCGCAATTAAATTGCGACAGTAAAAAATTTTTTTGAATAATTTACTGGTGAAATTGAAAATTTCGACTGTAAAAATTGCGAATTTGAAAAAATTTTCTTTTGAAGTAAAGTCCTTGGCGCAATTAAAATTTGCGACAGTAAAAATTTTTGAATTTTAGACAGGAAATTTTCGACAGTAAAAATTAGTTTTTGAAAAATTTACTATAGAAAATGCAATCCTTGGCGCAATTAAAATTTGCGACAGTAAAAATTAATTTTTTGAAAAATTTACTATAGAAATGGCAATCCCTGCGGAATTAAAATTTGCGACAGTAAAAAATTATTTTTTGCAAAAATTTACTATAGAAAATGGCAATCCCTGGCGTTAATTATAAAATTTTTCGAAGAAATGGCAATCATGCTAATAAATTATTTTTTGAAATATTTACTTGATAGAAAAGGCAATCCTTGGGGTAATTAAAATTTGCGACAGTAAAAAATTATTTTTTGAAAAATTTACTGTAGAAAAGGCAATCTATGGCGCAATTAAAATTTGCGACAGTAAAAAATTATTGATAATTTATAGAAAATGAATCCTGACAAAATGAAAACTTGCGACAGTTAAAAATTGGAATTTAAAAATTTTTGAATTTACTACAGAAAAGGAAATCCCTGGCGTAATTAAAATTTGCGACAGTAAAAATTATTTTTTGAAAAATTACTGTAGAAAAGGCAATCTGGCGCAATTAAATTTGCGACAATGAAAAATTTTTTTTGAATATTTTACTATAGATGTGTGTATGTTTTTTGTTATTTTTTTGGACAGTAAAAAATTAGTTTTTGAAAAATTTACTTAGAAAATGCATCCTGGGCTTTTAAAATTTGCGCAGAGTAAAAAATTATTTTTTGAAAAATTTACTATAGCAAAGGCAATCCCAGGCGCAATTAAATTGCGACAGTAAAAAATAATTTTTTCAAAAATTTACTGTAGAAAATTCAATCTCCCTGCCGGATTTAAAATTTGCGACAGTAAAAAATTAATTTTTGAAAAATTTACTATAGAAATGGCAATCCCTGGCGTAATTAAAATTTTCGGCAGTAAAAAATTATTTTTTGCAAAATTTACTATAGAAAAGGCAATCCCTAGCGTAATTAAAATTTGCGACAGTAAAAAATTATTTTTTGAAAAATTTTCTGTAGAAAGGCAATCACTGGCGTATTTAAAATTTTCGACAGTAAAAATTAATTTGTGAAAAATTACTTATTAGTTGAATTAAGAGGCAATCCTGCGTAATTAAAATTTGCGACAGTAAAAAATTATTTTTTGAAAAATTTACTATAGAAATGGAAATCCCAGGCGCAATTAAAATTTGCGACAGTAAGAAATTATTTTTGCAAAATTTACTATATAAAAGGCAATCCCTGGCGTAATTAAATTTGCGACAGTAAAAAATTAATTTTTGAAAAATTTACTGTAGAATAGGCAATCCTTGGTGTAATTAAAATTTGCGACAGTAAACAATTATTTTTTGAATAATTTACTATAGAAAAGGCAATCCCTGGCGCAATTAAAATTTGCGACAGTAAAAAATTATTTTTGCAAAATTTACTATAGAAAAGGCAATCCTGGCGTAATTAAAATTTGCGACAGTAAAAAAATTATTTTTTGAAAAATTTACTGTAGAAAAGGCAATCCCTTGCGTAATTAAAATTTGCGACAGTAAAAAATTATTTTTGTAAAATTTACTATAGAAAAGGCAATCCCTGGCGGAATTAAAATTTGCGACAGTAAAAAATTAATTTTTGAAAAATTTACTGCAAAAAAGGCAATCCCTGCGTATTTAAAATTTGCGACAGTAAAAAATTAATTTGTGAAAAATTTACTATAGAAAAGGCAATCCCTGGCGTAATTAAAATTTGCGACAGTAAAAAATTATTTTTTGAAAAATTTACTGTAGAAAAGGCAATCCCTTGCGTAATTAAAATTTGCGACAGTAAAAAATTATTTTTGTAAAATTTACTATAGAAAAGGCAATCCCTGGCGGAATTAAAATTTGCGACAGTAAAAAATTAATTTTGAAAAATTTACTGCAAAAAAGGCAATCCCTGGCGTATTTAAAATTTGCGACAGTAAAAAATTAATTTGTGAAAAATTTACTATAGAAAAGGCAATCCCTGGCGTATTTAAAATTTGCGACAGTAAGAAATTATTTTTTGAAAAATTTACTGTAGAAAAGGCAATCCCTGGGGCAATTAAAATTTGCGAGAGTAAAAAAATATTTTTGCAAAATTTACTATAGAAAAGGCAATCCCTGGCGTAATTAAAATTTGCGAAAGTAAAAAATTCATTTTTGAAAAATTTACTGTAGAAAAGGCAATCCTTGGCGTAATTAAAATTTGCGACAGTAAAAAATTAATTTTTGAAATATTTACTATAGAAAAGGCAATCCCTGGCGTAATTAAAATTTGCGACAGTAAAAAATTATTTTTTGAATAATTTACTATAGAAAATGCAATCCCTGGCCCAATTAAAAACTTGCGACAGTAAAAAAATTATTTTTTGAAAAATTTACTATAGAAAATGCAATCCCTGGCACAATTAAAACTTGCGACAGTAAAAAATTAATTTTTGAAAAATTTACTACAGAAAAGGAAATCCTGGGCGTAATTAAAATTTGCGACAGTAAAAAATTATTTTTTGAAAAATTTACTGTAGAAAAGGCAATCCCTGGCGCAATTAAAATTTGCGACAGTAAAAAAATTTTTTTTTTGATATTTTACTATAGAAAAGGCAATCCCTGGCGCAATTAAAATTTTCGACAGTAAAAAATTAGTTTTTGAAAAATTTACTATAGAAAATGCAATCCCCTGGCGCAATTAAAATTTGCGACAGTAAAAAATTATTTTTTGAAAAATTTACTATAGCAAAGGCAATCCCAGGCGCAATTAAAATTTGCGACAGTAAAAAATAATTTTTTCAAAAATTTACTGTAGAAAATTCAATCCCTGCCGGATTTAAAATTTGCGACAGTAAAAAATTAATTTTTGAAAAATTTACTATAGAAATGGCAATCCCTGGCGTAATTAAAATTTTCGGCAGTAAAAAATTATTTTTTGCAAAATTTACTATAGAAAAGGCAATCCCTAGCGTAATTAAAATTTGCGACAGTAAAAAATTATTTTTTGAAAATTTTCTGTAGAAAAGGCAATCACTGGCGTATTTAAAATTTTCGACAGTAAAAAATTAATTTGTGAAAAATTTACTATAGAAAAGGCAATCCCTGGCGTAATTAAAATTTGCGACAGTAAAAAAATTATTTTTTGAAAAATTTACTATAGAAAAGGAAATCCCAGGCGCAATTAAAATTTGCGACAGTAAAAAATTATTTTTTCAAAAATTTACTGTAGAAAAGGCAATCCTTGGCGTAATTAAAATTTTCGGCAGTAAAAAATTATTTTTTGAAAAATTTACTGTAGAATAGGCAATCCGTGGCGCAATTAAAATTTGCGACAGTAAGAAATTATTTTTGCAAAATTTACTATATAAAAGGCAATCCCTGGCGTAATTAAAATTTGCGACAGTAAAAAATTATTTTTTGAAAAATTTACTGTAGAAAAGGCAATCCTTGGCATAATTAAAATTTTGCGACAGTAAACAATTATTTTTTGAATAATTTACTATAGAAAAGGCAATCCTGGCGCAATTAAAATTTGCGACAGTAAAAAATTATTTTTGCAAAATTTACTATAGAAAAGGCAATCCCTGGCGTAATTAAAATTTGCGACAGTAAAAAATTATTTTTTGAAAAATTTACTGTAGAAAAGGCAATCCCTTGCGTAATTAAAATTTGCGACAGTTAAAAAAATATTTTTGTAAAATTTACTATAGAAAAGGCAATCCCTGGCGGAATTAAAATTTGCGACAGTAAAAAATTAATTTTTGAAAAATTTACTGCAAAAAAGGCAATCCCTGGCGTATTTAAAATTTGCGACAGTAAAAAATTAATTTGTGAAAAATTTACTATAGAAAAGGCAATCCTGGCGTATTTAAAATTTGCGACAGTAAGAAATTATTTTTTGAAAAATTTACTGTAGAAAAAGGCAATCCCTGGCGCAATTAAAATTTGCGAGAGTAAAAAATTATTTTTTGCAAAATTTACTATAGAAAAGGCAATCCCTGGCGTAGTTAAAATTTGCGACAGTTTAAAAATTATTTTTTGAAAAATTTACTGTAGAAAAGGCAATCCCTGGCGCAATTAAAATTTGCGACAGTAAAAAATTTTTTTTGAATAATTTACTATAGAAAAGGCAATCCCTGCGCAATTAAAATTTTCGACAGTAAAAAATTAGTTTTTGAAAAATTTACTATAGAAAAGGCAATCCCTGCAGCAATTAAAATTTGCGACAGTAAAAAATTACTTTTTGAAAAAATTTACTACAGAAAAGGCAATCCCTGGCGCAATTAAAATTTGCGACAGTAAAAAATTATGTTTTCAAAAATTTACTGTAGAAAATTCAATCCCTGCCGGATTTAAAATTTGCGACAGTAAAAAAATTAGTTTTTGAAAAATTTACTATAGAAAAGGAAATCCCTGGCGTAATTAAAATTTTCGACAGTGAAAAATTATTTTTTGAAAAATTTACTGTAGAAAAGGCAATCCCTGGCGCAATTAAAATTTGCGACAGTAAGAAATTATTTTTGCAAAATTTACTATAGAAAAGGCAATCCCTGGCGTAATTAAAATTTGCGACAGTAAAAAATAATTTTTGAAAATTTACTGTAGAAAAGGCAATCCTTGGCGTAATTAAAATTTGCGACAATAAAAAATTATTTTTGAATAATTTACTATAGAAAAGGCAATCCCTGGCGCAATTATAACTTGCGACAGTTAAAAATTATTTTTTGAATAATTTACTATAGAAAAGGCAATCCCTGGCGTAATTAAAATTTTCGACAGTAAAAATTATTTTTTGAAAAATTTACTATAGAAAAGGCAATCCTTGGCGTAATTAAAATTTGCGACAGTAAAAAATTAATTTGTGAAAAATTTACTATAGAATAGGCAATCCCTGGCGTAATTAAAATTTGCGACAGAAAAAATTATTTTTTGAATAATTTACTATAGAAAAGGCAATCCCTGGCGCAATTAAAATTTGCGACAGTAAAAAATTAATTTTTGAAAAATTTAATATAGAAAAGGCAATCCCTAGCGCAATTAAAATTTGCGACAGTAAAAAATTATTTTTTCAAAAATTTACTGTAGAAAATTCAATCCCTGCCGGATTTAAAATTTGCGACAGTAAAAAATTAATTTTTGAAAAATTTACTATAGAAATGGCAATCCCTGGCGTAATTAAAATTTTCGAAAGTAAAAAATTATTTTTTGCAAAATTTACTATAGAAAAGGCAATCTCTGGCGTAATTAAAATTTGCGACAGTAAAAAATTATTTTTTGAAAAAATTTACTGTAGAAAAGGCAATCCCTGGCGCAATTAAAATTTGCGACAGTAAAAAATTATTTTTTGAAAAATTTACTATAGAAAATGCAATCCATGGCGCAATTAAAACTTGCGACAGTAAAAAATTAATTTTTGAAAAATTTACTACAGAAAAGGAAATCCCTGGCGTAATTAAAATTTGCGACAGTAAAAAATTATTTTTTGAAAAATTTACTGTAGAAAAGGCAATCCCTGGCGCAATTAAAATTTGCGACAGTAAAAAATTTTTTTTTGAATAATTTACTATAGAAAAGGCAATCCCTGGCGCAATTAAAATTTTCGACAGTAAAAAATTAGTTTTTTGAAAAATTTACTATAGAAAGGGCAATCCCTGGCGCAATTAAAATTTGCGACAGTAAAAATTATTTTTTGAAAAATTTACTATATAAAAGGCAATCCCAGGCGCAATTAAAATTTGCGACAGTAAAAAATTATTTTTTCAAAAATTTACTGTAGAAAATTCAATCCCTGCCGGATTTAAAATTTGCGACAGTAAAAAAATTATTTTGAAAAATTTACTATAGAAATGGCAATCCCTGGCGTAATTAAAATTTTCGGCAGTAAAAAATTATTTTTTGCAAAATTTACTATAGAAAAGGCAATCCCTAGCGTAATTAAAATTTTCGACAGTAAAAAATTATTTTTTGAAAAATTTACTGTAGAAAAGGCAATCACTGGCGTATTTAAAATTTGCGACAGTAAAAAATTAATTTGTGAAAAATTTACTATAGAAAAGGCAATCCCTGGCGTAATTAAAATTTGCGACAGTAAAAAATTATTTTTTGTAAAATTTACTATAGAAAAGGAAATCCCAGGCGCAATTAAAATTTGCGACAGTAAAAAATTATTTTTTCAAAAATTTACTGTAGAAAATGCAATCCCTGGCGCAATTAAAACTTGCGACAGTAAAAAATTAATTTTTGAAAAATTTACTATAGAAAAGCAATCCCTGGCGTAATTAAAATTTGCTTCAGTAAAAAATTATTTTTTGAAAAATTTACTGTAGAAAAGGCAATCACTGGCGTATTTAAAATTTGCGACAGTAAAAAATTAATTGTGAAAAATTTACTATAGAAAAGGCAATCCCTGGCGTAATTAAAATTTGCGACAGTAAAAAATTATTTTTTGAATAATTTACTATAGAAAAGGCAATCCCTGGCGCAATTAAAATTTGCGACAGTAAAAAATTATTTTTTGAATAATTTACTGCAGAAAAGGCAATCCCCGGCGTAATTAAAATTTGCGACAGTATAAAATTAAATTTTGAAAAATTTACTATAGAAAAGGCAGTCCTTGGCGTAATTAAAATTTGCGACAGTAAAAAATTATTTTTTGAATAATTTACTATAGAAAATGCAATCCCTGGCGCAATTAAAATTTGCGACAGTAAAAATTATTTTTTGAAAAATTTACTGTAGAAAAGGCAATTCCTGGCGCAGTTAAAACTTGCGACAGTAAAAAATTTTTTTTTGAATAATTTAGTATAGAAAAGGCAATACCTGCGCAATTAAAATTTTCGACAGTAAAAAATTAGTTTTTGAAAAATTTACTATAGAAAAGGCAATCCTTGGCGCAATTAAAATTTGCGACAGTAAAAAATTAATTTTTGAAAAATTTACTATAGAAAAGGCAATCCCTGGCGTATTTAAAATTTGCGACAGTAAAAAATTATTTTTTGAATAATTTACTATAGAAAATGCAATCCCTGGCGCAATTAAAATTTGCGACAGTAAAAAAATTTTTTTTGAATAATTTACTATAGAAAAGGCAATCCCTGGCGCAATTAAAATTTTCGACAGTAAAAAATTAGTTTTTGAAAAATTTACTATAGAAAAGGCAATCCCTGGCGCAATTAAAATTTGCGACAGTAAAAAATTATTTTTTGAAAAATTTACTATAGAAAAGGCAATCCCAGGCGCAATTAAAATTTGCGACAGTAAAAAATTATTTTTTCAAAAATTTACTGTAGAAAATTCAATCCCTGCCGGATTAAAATTTGCGACAGTAAAAAATTAATTTTTGAAAAATTTACTATAGAAATGGCAATCCCTGGCGTAATTAAAATTTTCGGCAGTAAAAATTATTTTTTGCAAAATTTACTATAGAAAAGGCAATCCCTAGCGTAATTAAAATTTGCGACAGTAAAAAATTATTTTTTGAAAAATTTACTGTAGAAAAGGCAATCACTGGCGTATTTAAAATTTGCGACAGTAAAAAATTAATTTGTGAAAAATTTACTATAGAAAAGGCAATCCCTGGCGTAATTAAAATTTGCGACAGTAAAAAATTATTTTTGAAAAATTTACTATAGAAAAGGAAATCCCAGGCGCAATTAAAATTTGCGACAGTAAAAAAATTATTTATTTAAAAATTTTTTACTGTAGAAAATTCAATCCCTGCCGGATTTAAAATTTGCGACAATAAAAAATTAATTTTTGAAAAATTTACTATAGAAATGGCAATCCCTGGCGTTATTAAAATTTTCGGCAGTAAAAAATTATTTTTTGCAAAATTTACTATAGAAAAGGCAATCCCTAGCGTAATTAAAATTTGCGACAGTAAAAAATTATTTTTTGAAAAATTTACTGTAGAAAAGGCAATCACTGGCGTATTTAAAATTTTCGACAGTAAAAAATTAATTTGTGAAAAATTTACTATAGAAAAGGCAATCCCTGGCGTAATTAAAATTTGCGACAGTAAAAAATTATTTTTTGAAAAATTTACTATAGAAAAGGAAATCCCAGGCGCAATTAAAATTTGCGACAGTAAAAAATTATTTTTTCAAAAATTTACTGTTGAAAAGGCAATTCCTGGCGCAATTAAAACTTGCGACAGTAAAAAATTAATTTTTGAAAAATTTACTATAGAAAAGGCAATCCCTGGCGTAATTAAAATTTGCGACAGTAAAAAATTATTTTTTGAAAAATTTACTGTAGAAAAGGCAATCACTGGCGTATTTAAAATTTGCGACAGTAAAAAATTAATTTGTGAAAAATTTACTATGGAAAAGGCAATCCCTGGCGTAATTAAAATTTGGGACAGTAAAAAATTATTTTTTGAATAATTTACTATAGAAAAGGCAATCCCTGGCGCAATTAAAATTTGCGACAGTAAAAAATTATTTTTTGAATAATGTACTGCAGAGAAGGCAATCCCTGGCTTAATTAAAATTTGCGACAGTATAAAATTAAATTTTGAAAAATTTACTATAGAAAAGGCAATCCTTGGCGTAATTAAAATTTGCGACAGTAAAAAATTATTTTTTGAATAATTTACTATAGAAAATGCAATCCCTGGCGCAATTAAAATTTGCGACAGTAAAAAATTATTTTTTGCAAAATTTACTATAGAAAAGGATATCCCTGGCGTAATTAAAATTTGCGACAGTAAAAAATTATTTTTTGAAAAATTTACTGTAGAAAAGGCAATCCCTGGCGCAATTAAAATTTGCGACAGTAAAAAATTTTTTTTTGAATAATTTACTATAGAAAAGGCAATCCCTGGCGCAATTAAGATTTTCGACAGTAAAAAATTAGTTTTTGAAAAATTTACTATAGAAAAGGCAATCCCTGGCGCAATTAAAATTTGCGACAGTAAAACATTAATTTTTGAAAAATTTACTATAGAAAAGGCAATCCCTGGCGCAATTAAAATTTGCGACGTAAAAAATTATTTTTTCAAAAATTTACTGTAGAAAATTCAATCCCTGCCGGATTTAAAATTTGCGACAGTAAAAAATTAATTTTTGAAAAATTTACTATAGAAATGGCAATCCCTGGCGTAATTAAAATTTTCGACAGTAAAAAATTATTTTTTGCAAAATTTATTATAGAAAAGGCAATCCCTGGCGTAATTAAAATTTGCGACAGTAAAAAATTATTTTTTGAAAAATTTACTATAGAAAATGCAATCCCTGCCGCAATTAAAACTTGCGACAGTAAAAAATTTTTTTTTGAATAATTTACTATAGAAAAGGCAATCCCTGGCGCAATTAAAATTTTCGACAGTAAAAAATTAGTTTTTGAAAAATTTACTATAGAAAAGGCAATCCCTGGCGCAATTAAAATTTGCGACAGTAAAAAATTATTTTTTGAATAATTTACTATAGAAAATGCAATCCCTGGCGCAATTAAAATTTGCGACAGTAAAAAATTATTTTTTGCAAAATTTACTACAGAAAATGCAATACCTGGCGCAATTAAAACTTGCGACAGTAAAAAATTAATTTTTGAAATATTTACTATAGAAAAGGCAATCCCTGGCGTAATTAAAATTAGCGACAGTAAAAAATTATTTTTTGAAAAATTTACTGTAGAAAAGGCAATCACTGGCGTATTTAAAATTTGCGACAGTAAAAAATTAATTTGTGAAAAATTTGCTATAGAAAAGGCAATCCCTGGTGTAATTAAAATTTGCGACAGTAAAAAATTATTTTTTGAATAATTTACTATAGAAAAGGCAATCCTTGGCGCAATTAAAATTTGCGACAGTAAAAAATTAATTTTTGAAAAATTTAATATAGAAAAGGCAATCCCTGGCGCAATTAAAATTTGCGACAGTAAAAAATTATTTTTTGAAAAATTTACTATAGAAAATGCAATCCCTGCCGCAATTAAAACTTGCGACAGTAAAAAATTAGTTTTTGAAAAATTTACTACAGAAAAGGAAATCCCTGGTGTAATTAAAATTTGCGATAGTAAAAAATTATTTTTTGAAAAATTTACTGTAGAAAAGGCAATCCCTGGCGCAATTAAAATTTGCGACAGTAAAAAAATTTTTTTTGAATAATTTACTATAGAAAAGGCAATCCCTGGCGCAATTAAAATTTTCGACAGTAAAAAATTAGTTTTTGAAAAATTTACTATAGAAAAGGCAATCCCTGGCGCAATTAAAATTTGCGACAGTAAAAAATTATTTTTTGAAAAATTTACTATAGAAAAGGCAATCCCAGGCGCAATTAAAATTTGCGACAGTAAAAAATTATTTTTTCAAAAATTTACTGTAGAAAATTCAATCCCTGCCGGATTTAAAATTTGCGACAGTAAAAAATTAATTTTTGAAAAATTTACTATAGAAATGGCAATCCCTGGCGTAATTAAAATTTTCGGCAGTAAAAAATTATTTTTTGCAAAATTTACTATAGAAAAGGCAATCCCTAGCGTAATTAAAATTTGCGACAGTAAAAAATTATTTTTTGAAAAATTTACTGTAGAAAAGGCAATCACTGGCGTATTTAAAATTTGCGACAGTAAAAAATTAATTTGTGAAAAATTTACTATAGAAAAGGCAATCCCTGGCGTAATTAAAATTTGCGACAGTAAAAAATTATTTTTTGAAAAATTTACTATAGAAAAGGAAATCCCAGGCGCAATTAAAATTTGCGACAGTAAAAAATTATTTATTTAAAAATTTACTGTAGAAAATGCAATCCCTGGCGCAATTAAAACTTGCGACAGTAAAAAATTAGTTTTTGAAAAATTTACTATAGAAAAGGCAATCCCTGGCGCAATTAAAATTTGCGACAGTAAAAAATTATTTTTTGAAAAATTTACTGTAGAAAAGGCAATCACTGGCGTATTTAAAATTTGCGACAGTAAAAAATTAATTTGTGAAAAATTTACTATAGAAAAGGCAATCTCTGGCGTAATTAAAATTTGCGACAGTAAAAAATTATTTTTTGAATAATTTACTATAGAAAAGGCAATCCCTGGCGCAATTAAAATTTGCGACAGTAAAAAATTATTTTTTGAATAATTTACTGCAGAAAAGGCAATCCCTGGCGTAATTAAAATTTGCGACAATATAAAATTAAATTTTGAAAAATTTACTATAGAAAAGGCAATCCTTGGCGTAATTAAAATTTGCGACAGTAAAAAATTATTTTTTGAATAATTTACTATAGAAAATGCAATCCCTGGCGCAATTAAAATTTGCGACAGTAAAAAATTATTTTTTGAAAAATTTACTGTAGAAAAGGCAATCCCTGGCGCAATTAAAATTTGCGACAGTAAAAAAATTTTTTTTGATTAATTTACTATAGAAAAGGCAATCCCTGGCTCAATTAAAATTTTCGACAGTAAAAATTAGTTTTTGAAAAATTTACTATAGAAAAGGCAATCCCTGGCGCAATTAAAATTTGCGACAGTAAAAAATTATTTTTTCAAAAATTTACTGTAGAAAATTCAATCCCTGCCGGATTTAAAATTTGCGACAGTAAAAAATTAATTTTTGAAAAATTTACTATAGAAATGGAAATCCCTGGCGTAATTAAAATTTTCGACAGTAAAAAATTATTTTTTGCAAAATTTACTATAGAATAGGCAATCCCTGGCGTAATTAAAATTTGCGACAGTAAAAAATTATTTTTTGAAAAATTTACTGTAGAAAAGGCAATCCCTGGCGCAATTAAAATTTGCGACAGTAAAAAATAATTTTTTGAAAAATTTACTATAGAAAATGCAATCCCTGGCACAATTAAAACTTGCGACAGTAAAAAATTAATTTTTGAAAAATTTACTACAGAAAAGGAAATACCTGACGTAATTAAAATTTGCGACAGTAAAAAATTATTTTTTGAAAAATTTACTGTAGAAAAGGCAATCCCTGGCGCAATTAAAATTTGCGACAGTAAAAATTTATTTTTTGAAAAATTTACTATAGCAAAGGCAATCCCAGGCGCAATTAAAATTTGCGACAGTAAAAAATTATTTTTTCAAAAATTTACTGTAGAAAATTCAATCCCTCCCGGATTTAAAATTTGCGACAGTAAAAAATTAATTATTGAAAAATTTACTATAGAAATGGCAATCCCTGGCGTAATTAAAATTTTCGGCAGTAAAAAATTATTTTTTGCAAAATTTACTATAGAAAAGGCAATCCCTAGCGTAATTAAAATTTGCGACAGTAAAAAAATATTTTTTTAAAAATTTACTGTAGAAAAGGCAATCACTGGCGTATTTAAAATTTGCGACAGTAAAAAATTAAATTGTGAAAAATTTACTATAGAAAAGGCAACCCCTGGCGTAATTAAAATTTGCGACAGTAAAAAATTATTTTTTGAAAAATTTACTATAGAAAAGGAAATCCCAGGCGCAATTAAAATTTGCGACAGTAAAAAATTATTTTTTCAAAAATTTACTGTAGAAAATGCAATCCCTGGCGCAATTAAAATTTGCGACAGTAAAAAATTATTTTTGAAAAATTTACTATAGAAAAGGCAATCCCTGGCGTAATTAAAATTTGCGACAGTAAAAAATTATTTTTTGAAAAATTTACTGTAGAAAAGGCAATCACTGGCGTATTTAAAATTTGCGAGAGTAAAAAAATAATTTGTGAAAAATTTACTATAGAAAAGGCAATCCCTGGCGTAATTAAAATTTGCGACAGTAAAAAATTATTTTTTGAATAATTTACTATAGAAAAGGCAATCCCTGGCGCAATTAAAATTTGCGACAGTAAAAAATTATTTTTTGAATAATTTACTGCAGAAAAGGCAATCCCTGGCGTAATTAAAATTTGCGACAGTAAAAAATTATTTTTTGAAAAATTTACTGTAGAAAAGGCAATCCCTGGCGCAATTAAAATTTGCGACAGTAAAAAAATTTTTTTTGAATAATTTACTATAGAAAAGGCAATCCCTGGGGCAATTAAAATTTTCGACAGTAAAAAATTAGTTTTTGAAAAATTTACCATAGAAAAGGCAATCCCTGGCGCAATTAAAATTTGCGACAGTAAAACAATAATTTTTGAAAAATGTACTATAGAAAAGGCAATCCCTGGCGCAATTAAAATTTGCGACAGTAAAAAATTATTTTTTCAAAAATTTACTTTAGAAAATTCAATCCCTGCCGGATTTAAAATTTGCGACAGTAAAAAATTAATTTTGAAAAATTTACTATAGAAATGGCAATCCCTGGCGTAATTAAAATTTTCGACAGTAAAAAATTATTTTTTGCAAAATTTACTATAGAAAAGGCAATCCCTGGCGTAATTAAAATTTGCGACAGTAAAAAATTATTTTTTGAAAAATTTACTGTAGAAAAGGCAATCCTTGGCGCAATTAAAATTTGCAACAGTAAAAAATTATTTTTTGAATAATTTACTACAGAAAAGGCAATCCCTGGCGTAATTAAAATTTGCGACAGTATAAAATTAAATTTTGAAAAATTTACTATAGAAAAGGCAATACCTGGCGTAATTAAAATTTGCGACAGTAAAAAATTATTTTTTGAATAATTTACTATAGAAAATGCAATCCCTGGCGCAATTAAAATTTGCGACAGTAAAAAATTATTTTTTGAATAATTTACTATAGAAAATGCAATCCCTGGCGCAATTAAAATTTGCGACAGTAAAAAATTATTTTTTGCAAAATTTACTATAGAAAAGGAAATCCCTGGCGTAATTAAAATTTGCGACAGTAAAAAATTATTTTTTGAAAAATTTACTGTAGAAAAGGCAATCCCTGGCGCAATTAAAATTTGCGACAGTAAAAATTTTTTTTTGAATAATTTACTATAGAAAAGGCAATCCCTGGCGCAATTAAAATTTTCGACAGTAAAAAATTAGTTTTTGAAAAATTTACTATAGAAAAGGCAATCCCTGGCGCAATTAAAATTTGCGACAGTAAAACATTAATTTTTGAAAAATTTACTATAGAAAAGGCAATCCCTGGCGCAATTAAAATTTGCGACAGTAAAAAATTATTTTGCAAAAATTTACTTTAGAAAATTCAATCCCTGCCGGATTTAAAATTTGCGATAGTAAAAAATTAATTTTTGAAAAATTTACTATAGAAATGGCAATCCCTGGCGTAATTAAAATTTTCGACAGTAAAAAATTATTTTTTGCAAAATTTACTATAGAAAAGGCAATGCCTGGCGTAATTAAAATTTGCGACAGTAAAAAATTATTTTTTGAAAAATTTACTGTAGAAAAGGCAATCCTTGGCGCAATTAAAATTTGCAACAGTAAAAAATTATTTTTTGAATAATTTACTACAGAAAAGGCAATCCCTGGCGTAATTAAAATTTGCGACAGTATAAAATTAAATTTTGAAAAATTTACTATAGAACAGGCAATCCCTTGCGTAATTAAAATTTGAAACAGTAAAAAATTATTTTTTGAATAATTTACTATAGAAAATGCAATCCCTGGCGCAATTAAAATTTGCGACAGTAAAAAATTATTTTTTGAATAATTTACTATAGAAAATGCAATCCCTGGCGCAATTAAAATTTGCGACAGTAAAAAATTATTTTTTGCAAAATTTACTATAGAAAAGGAAATCCCTGGCGTAATTAAAATTTGCGACAGTAAAAAATTATTTTTTGAAAAATTTACTGTAGAAAAGGCAATCCCTGGCGCAATTAAAATTTGCGACAGTAAAACATTTTTTTTTAATAATTTACTATAGAAAATGCAATCCCTGGCGCAATTAAAATTTTCGACAGTAAAAAATTAGTTTTTGAAAAATTTACTATAGAAAAGGCAATCCCTGGCGGAATTAAAATTTGCGACAGTAAAACATTAATTTTTGAAAAATTTACTATAGAAAAGGCAATCCCTGGCGCAATTAAAATTTGCGACAGTAAAAAATTATTTTTTCAAAAATTTACTGTAGAAAATTCAATCCCTGCCGGATTTAAAATTTGCGACAGTAAAAAATTAATTTTTGAAAAATTTACTATAGAAATGGCAACCCCTGGCGTAATTAAAATTTTCGACAGTAAAAAATTATTTTTTGCAAAATTTACTATAGAAAAGGCAATCCCTGGCGTAATTAAAATTTGCGACAGTAAAAAATTATTTTTGAAAAATTTACTGTAGAAAAGGCAATCCTTGGCGCAATTAAAATTTGCAACAGTAAAAAATTATTTTTTGAATAATTTACTACAGAAAAGGCAATCCCTGGCGTAATTAAAATTTGCGACAGTATAAAATTAAATTTTGAAAAATTTAGTATAGAAAAGGCAATACCTGGCGTAATTAAAATTTGCGACAGTAAAAAATTATTTTTTGAATAATTTACTATAGAAAATGCAATCCCTGGCGCGATTAAAATTTGCGACAGTAAAAAATTATTTTTTGCAAAATTTACTACAGAAAAGGAAATCCCTGGCGTAATTAAAATTTGCGACAGTAAAAAATTATTTGTTGAAAAATTTACTGTAGAAAAGGCAATCCCTGGCGCAATTAAAATTTGCGACAGTAAAAAAATTTTTTTTGAATAATTTACTATAGAAAAGGCAATCCCTGGAGCAATTAAAATTTTCGACAGTAAAAAATTAGTTTTTGAAAAATTTACTACAGAAAAGGCAATCCCTGGCGTAATTAAAATTTGCGACAGTATAAAATTAAATTTTGAAAAATTTACTATAGAAAAGGCAATCCCTGGCGTAATTAAAATTTGCGACAGTAAAAAATTATTTTTTGAATAATTTACTATAGAAAATGCAATCCCTGGCGCAATTAAAATTTGCGACAGTAAAAAATAATTTTTTGCAAAATTTACTATAGAAAAGGAAATCCCTGGCGTAATTAATATTTGCGACAGTAAAAAATTATTTTTTGAAAAATTTACTATAGAAAAGGCAATCCCTGGCGCAATTAAAATTTGCGACAGTAAAAAATTATTTTTTGAATAATTTACTACAGAAATGGCAATCCCAGGCGCAATTAAAATTTGCGACAGTAAAAATTATTTTTTGAATAATTTACTATAGAAAAGGCAATCCCTGGCGTAATTAAAATTTTCGACAGTAAAAAATTATTTTTTGAAAAATTTACTGTAGAATAGGCAATCCCTGGCGCAATTAAAATTTGCGACAATAAGAAATTATTTTTGCAAAATTTACTATAGAAAAGGCAATCCCTGGCGCAATTAAAATTTGCGACAGTAAAAAATTATTTTTTGAAAAATTTACTGTAGAAAAGGCAATCCTTTGCGTAATTAAAATTTGCGACAGTAAAAAATTATTTTTGCAAAATTTACTATAGAAAAGGCAATCCCTGGCGTAATTAAAATTTGCGACAGTAAAAAATTAATTTTTGAAAAATTTACTGCAGAAAAGGCAATCCCTGGCGTATTTAAAATTTGAGACAGTAAAAAATTATTTTGTGAAAAATTTACTATAGAAAAGGCAATCCCTGGCGTATTTAAAATTTGCGACAGTAAGAAATTATTTTTTGAAAAATTTACTGTAGAAAAGGCAATCCCTGGCGCAATTAAAATTTGCGACAGTAAAAAATTATTTTTGCAAAATTTACTATAGAAAAGGCAATCCCTGGCGTAATTAAAATTTTAGAAAGTAAAAAATTTACTGTAGAAAAGGCAATCCTTGGCGTAATTAAAATTTGCGACAGTAAAAAATTAATTTTTGAAAAATTTACAATAGAAAAGGCAATCCCTGGCGTAATTAAAATTTGCGACAGTAAAAAATTATTTTTTGAATAATTTACTATAGAAAATGCAATCCCTGGCGCAATTAAAACTTGCGACAGTAAAAAATTAATTTTTGAAAAATTTACTATAGAAAAGGCAATCCCTGCCGTATTTAAAATTTGCGACAGTAAAAAATTATTTTTTGAAAAATTTACTGTAGAAAAGGCAATCACTGGCGTATTTAAAATTTGCGACAGTAAAAAATTAATTTGTGAAAAATTTACTATAGAAAAGGCAATCCCTGGCGTAATTAAAATTTGCGACAGTAAAAAATTATTTTTTGAATAATTTACTATAGAAATGGCAATCCCTGGCGCAATTAAAATTTGCGACAGTAAAAAATTTTTTTTGGATAATTTACTACAGAAAAGGCAATCCCTGGTGTAATAAAAATTTGCGACAGTATAAAATTAAATTTAGAAAAATTTACTATAGAAAAGGCAATCCCTGGCGTAATTAAAATTTGCGACAGTAAAAAATTATTTTTTGAATAATTTACTATAGAAAATGCAATCCCTGGCGCAATTAAAATTTGCGACAATAAAAAATTATTTTTTGCAAAATTTACTATAGAAAAGGCAATCCCTGGCGTAATTAAAATTTGCGACAGTAAACAATTATTTTTTGAAAAATTTACTGTAGAAAAGGCAATCCCTGGCGCAATTAAAATTTGCGACAGTAAAAAATTATTTTTTGAAAAATTTACTGTAGAAAAGGCAATCCCTGGCGGAATTAAAATTTGCGACAGTAAAAAATTATTTTTGCAAAATTTACTATAGAAAAGGCAATCCCTGGCGTAATTAAAATTTGCGACAGTAAAAAATTAATTTTTGAAAAATTTACTGTAGAAAAGGCAATCCTCGGCGTAATTAAAATTTGCGACAGTAAAAAATTATTTTTTGAAAAACTTACTGTAGAAAAGGCAATCCCTGGCGCAATTAAAATTTGCGACAGTAAAAAATTAATTTTTGAATAATTTACTACAGAAAAGGCAATACCTGGCGCAATTAAAATTTGCGACAGTAAAAAATTATTTTTTGCAAAATTTACTATAGAAAAGGCAATCGCTGGCGTAATTAAAATTTGCGACAGTAAACAATTATTTTTTGAAAAATTTACTGTAGAAAAGGCAATCCCTGGCGCAATTAAAATTTGCGACAGTAAAAAATTATTTTTTGAAAAATTTACTGTAGAAAAGGCAATCCCTGGCGGAATTAAAATTTGCGACAGTAGAAAATTATTTTTTGAATAATTTACTATAGAATAGGCAATCCTTGGCGCAATTAAAATTTGCGACAGTAAAAAATTATTTTTTGAAAAATTTACTATAGAAAAGGCAATCCCTGGCGTATTTAAAGTTTGCGACAGTATAAAATTATTTTTTGCAAAATTTACTATAGAAAAGGCAATCCCTGGCGTAATTAAAATTTGCGACTGTAAAAAATTAATTTTTGAATAATTTACTATAGAAAAGGCAATCCCTGGCGTAATTAAAATTTGCGACAGTAGAAAATTATTTTTTGAAAAATTTACTATAGAAAAGGCAATCCCTGGCGCAATTAAAATTTGCGACAGTAAAAAATTATTTTTTGAAAAATTTACTGTAGAAAAGGCAATCACTGGCGTATTTAAAATTTGCTACAGTAAAAAATTAGTTTGTGAAAAATTTATTATAGAAAAGGCAATCCCTGGCGTAATTAAAATTTGCGACAGAAAAAAATTATTTTTTGAATAATTTACTATAGAAAAGGCAATCCCTGGCGCAATTAAAATTTGCGACAGTAAAAAAATTTTTTTGGATAATTTACTACAGAAAAGGCAATCCCTGGCGTAATTAAAATTTGCGACAGTATAAAATTAAATTTAGAAAAATTTACTATAGAAAAGGCAATCCCTGGCGTAATTAAAATTTGCGATAGTAAAAAATTATTTTTTGAATAATTTACTATAGAAAATGCAATCCCTGGCGCAATTAAAATTTGCGACAATAAAAAATTATTTTTTGCAAAATTTACTATAGAAAAGGCAATAACAGGCGTATTTAAAATTTGCGACAGTAAAAAATTAATTTGTGAAAAATTTACTATAGAAAAGGCAATCCCTGGCGTAATTAAAATTTGCGACAGTAAAAAATTATTTTTTGAATAATTTACTATAGAAAAGGCAATCCCTGGCGCAATTAAAATTTGCGACAGTAAAAAAATTTTTTTGGATAATTTACTACAGAAAAGGCAATCCCTGGCGTAATTAAAATTTGCGACAGTATAAAATTAAATTTAGAAAAATTTACTATAGAAAAGGCAATCCCTGGCGTAATTAAAATTTGCGACAATAAAAAATTATTTTTTGAAAAACTTACTGTAGAAAAGGCAATCCCTGGCGTAATTAAAATTTGCGACAGTAAAAAATTATTTTTTGAAAAATTTACTGTAGAAAAGGCAATCACTGGCGTATTTAAAATTTGCGACAGTAAAAAATTAATTTGTGAAAAATTTACTATAGAAAAGGCAATCCCTGGCGTAATTAAAATTTGCGACAGTAAAAAATTATTTTTTGAATAATTTACTATAGAAAAGGAAATACCTGGCGCAATTAAAATTTGCGACAGTAAAAAAATTTTTTTGGATAATTTACTACAGAAAAGGCAATCCCTGGCGGAATTAAAATTTGCGACAGTATAAAATTAAATTTAGAAAAATTTACTATAGAAAAGGCAATCCCTGGCGTAATTAAAATTTTCGACAGTAAAAAATTATTTTTTGAAAAATTTACTGTAGAAAAGGCAATCCCTGGCGCAATTAAAATTTGCGACAGTAAAAAATTATATTTGCAAAATTTACAATAGAAAAGGCAATCCCTGGCGTAATTAAAATTTGCGACAGTAAAAAATTAATTTTTGAAAAATTTACTGTAGAAAAGGCAATCCTTGGCGTAATTAAAATTTGCGACAGTAAAAAATTATTTTTTGAATAATTTACTATAGAAAAGGCAATCCCTGGCGCAATTATAATTTGCGACAGTTAAAAATTATTTTTTGCAAAATTTACTATAGAAAAGGCAATCCCTGGCGTAATTAAAATTTGCGACAGTAAACAATTATTTTTTGAAAAATTTACTGTAGAAAAGGCAATCCCGGGCGCAATTAAAATTTCCGACAGTAAAAAATTATTTTTTGAATAATTTACTATAGAATAGGCAATCCTTGGCGCAATTAAAATTTGCGACAGTAAAAAATTATTTTTTGAAAAATTTACTTTAGAAAAGGCAATCCCTGGCGTATTTAAAATTTGCGACAGTATAAAATTATTTTTTGCAAAATTTACTATAGAAAAGGCAATCCCTGGCGTAATTAAAATTTGCGACAATAAAAAATTAATTTTTGAAAAATTTACTGTAGAAAAGGCAATCCCTGGCGTAATTAAAATTTGCGACAGTAGAAAATTATTTTTTGAAAAATTTACTACAGAAAAGGCAATCCCTGGCGCAATTAAAACTTGCGACAGTAAAAAATTAATTTTTGAAAAATTTACTATAGAAAAGGCAATCCCTGGCGTAATTAAAATTTGCGACAGTGAAAAATAATTTTTTGAAAAATTTACTGTAGTAAAAGGCAATCCCTGGCGTATTTAAAATTTGCGACAGTAAAAAATTAATTTGTGAAAAATTTACTATAGAAAAGGCAATCCCTGGCGTATTTAAAATTTGCGACAGTAAAAAATTATTTTTTGAAAAGTTTACTATAGAAAAGGCAATCCCTGGCGTAATTAAAATTTGCGACAGTTAAAAATTATTTTTTGAATAATTTACTATAGAAAAGGCAATCCCTGGCGCAATTAAAATTTGCGACAATAAAAAATTAGTTTTTGAAAAATTTACTGTAGAAAAGGCAATCCCTGGCATATTTAAAATTTGCGACAGTAAAAAATTAATTTGTGAATAATTTACTATAAAAAAGGCAATCCCTGGCGGATTTGAAATTTGCGACAGTAAAAAATTATTTTTTGAATAATTTACTATAGAAGAGGCAATCCCTGGCGTATTTAAAATTTGCGACAGTATAAAATTATTTTTTGAATAATTTACTATAGAAAAGGCAATCCCTGGCGCAATTAAAATTTGCGACAGTAAAAAATTATTTTTTGAAAAATTTACTATAGAAAAGGCAATCCCTGGCGGATTTAAAATTTGCGACAGTAAAAAATTAGTTTTTGAAAAATTTACTATAGAAAAGGCAATCCCTGGAGTAATTAAAATTTGCGACAGTAAAAAAATAATTTTTGAAAAATTTACTATAGAAAAGGCAATCCCTGGCGTAATTAAAATTTGCGACAGTAAAAAATTATTTTTTGAATAATTTACTATAGAAAAGGCAATCCCTGACGCAATTAAAATTTGCGACAGTAAAAAATTATTTTTTGAAAAATTTACTATAGAAAAGGCAATCCCTGGCGGATTTAAAATTTGCGACAGTAAAAAATTAATTTTTGAAAAATTTACTGTAGAAAAGGCAATCCTTGGCGTAATTAAAATTTGCGACAGTAAACAATTATTTTTTGAATAATTTACTATAGAAAAGGCAATCCCTGGCGCAATTAAAATTTGCGACAGTAAAAAATTATTTTTGCAAAATTTACTATAGAAAAGGCAATCCCTGGCGTAATTAAAATTTGCGACAGTAAAAAATTATTTCTTGAAAAATTTACTGTAGAAAAGGCAATCCCTTGCGCTATTAAAATTTGCGACAGTAAAAAATTATTTTTGCAAAATTTACTATAGAAAAGGCAATCCCTGGCGTAATTAAAATTTGCGACAGTAAAAAATTAGTTTTTGAAAAATTTACTGCAGAAAAGGCAATCCCTGGCTTATTTAAAATTTGCGACAGTAAAAAATTAATTGGTGAAAAATTTACTATAGAAAAGGCAATCCCTGGCGTATTTAAAATTTGCGACAGTAAAAAATTATTTTTTGTAAAATTTACTGTAGAAAAGGCAATCCCTGGCGCAGTTAAAATTTGCGACAGTAAAAAATTATTTTTGCAAAATTTACTATAGAAAAGGCAATCCCTGGCGTAATTAAAATTTGCGAAAGTAAAAAATTAATTTTTGAAAAATTTACTGTTGAAAAGGCAATCCTTGGCGTAATTAAAATATGCGACAGTAAAAAATTAATTTTTGAAAAATTTACTATAGAAAAGGCAATCCCTGGCGTAATTAAAATTTGCGACAGTAAAAAATTATTTTTTGATTAATTTACTATAGAAAATGCAATCCCTGGCGCAATTAAAACTTGCGACAGTAAAAAATTAATTTTTGAAAAATATACTATAGAAAAGGCAATCCCTGGCGTAATTAAAATTTGCGACAGTAAAAAATTATTTTTTGAAAAATTTACTGTAGAAAAGGCAATCACTGGCGTATTTGAAATTTGCGACAGTAAAAAATTAATTTGTGAAAAATTTACTATAGAAAAGGCAATCCCTGGCGTAATTAAAATTTGCGACAGTAAAAAATTATTTTTTGAATAATTTACTATAGAAAAGGCAATCGCTGGCGCAATTAAAATTTGCGACAGTAAAAAATTATTTTTTGAATAATTTACTACAGAAAAGGCAATCCCTGGCGTAATTAAAATTTGCGACAGTATAAAATTAAATTTTGAAAAATTTACTATAGAAAAGGCAATCCCTGGCGTAATTAAAATTTGCGACAGTAAAAAATTATTTTTTGAATAATTTACTATAGAAAATGCAATCCCTGGCGCAATTAAAATTTGCGACAGTAAAAAATTATTTTTTGCAAAATTTACTATAGAAAAGGCAATCCTTGGCGTAATTAAAATTTGCGGCAGTAAAAAATTATTTTTTGAAAAATTTACTGTAGAAAAGGCAATCCCTGGCGCAATTAAAATTTGCGACAGTAAAAAATTATTTTTTGAATAATTTACTACAGAAAAGGCAATCCCTGGCGCAATTCAAATTTGCGACAGTAAAAAATTATTTTTTGAATAATTTACTATAGAAAAGGCAATCCCTGGCGTAATTAAAATTTTCGACAGTAAAAAATTATTTTTTGAAAAATTTACTGTAGAAAAGGCAATCCCTGGCGCAATTAAAATTTGCGACAGTAAAAAATTAGTTTTTGAAAAATTTACTATAGAAAAGGCAATCCCTGGCGCAATTAAAACTTGAGACAGTAAAAAATTAATTGGTGAAAAATTTACTATAGAAAAGGCAATCCCTGGCGTATTTAAAATTTGCGACAGTAAAAAATTATTTTTTGTAAAATTTACTGTAGAAAAGGCAATCCCTGGCGCAGTTAAAATTTGCGACAGTAAAAAATTATTTTTGCAAAATTTACTATAGAAAAGGCAATCCCTGGCGTAATTAAAATTTGCGAAAGTAAAAAATTAATTTTTGAAAAATTTACTGTTGAAAAGGCAATCCTTGGCGTAATTAAAATATGCGACAGTAAAAAATTAATTTTTGAAAAATTTACTATAGAAAAGGCAATCCCTGGCGTAATTAAAATTTGCGACAGTAAAAAATTATTTTTTGATTAATTTACTATAGAAAATGCAATCCCTGGCGCAATTAAAACTTGCGACAGTAAAAAATTAATTTTTGAAAAATATACTATAGAAAAGGCAATCCCTGGCGTAATTAAAATTTGCGACAGTAAAAAATTATTTTTTGAAAAATTTACTGTAGAAAAGGCAATCACTGGCGTATTTGAAATTTGCGACAGTAAAAAATTAATTTGTGAAAAATTTACTATAGAAAAGGCAATCCCTGGCGTAATTAAAATTTGCGACAGTAAAAAATTATTTTTTGAATAATTTACTATAGAAAAGGCAATCCCTGGCGCAATTAAAATTTGCGACAGTAAAAAATTATTTCTTGAATAATTTACTACAGAAAAGGCAATCCCTGGCGTAATTAAAATTTGCGACAGTATAAAATTAAATTTTGAAAAATTTAGTATAGAAAAGGCAATCCCTGGCGTAATTAAAATTTGCGACAGTAAAAAATTATTTTTTGAATAATTTACTATAGAAAATGCAATCCCTGGCGCAATTAAAATTTGCGACAGTAAAAAATTATTTTTTGCAAAATTTACTATAGAAAAGGCAATCCTTGGCGTAATTAAAATTTGCGGCAGTAAAAAATTATTTTTTGAAAAATTTACTGTAGAAAAGGCAATCCCTGGCGCAATTAAAATTTGCGACAGTAAAAAATTATTTTTTGAATAATTTACTACAGAAAAGGCAATCCCTGGCGCAATTCAAATTTGCGACAGTAAAAAATTATTTTTTGAATAATTTACTATAGAAAAGGCAATCCCTGGCGTAATTAAAATTTTCGACAGTAAAAAATTATTTTTTGAAAAATTTACTGTAGAAAAGGCAATCCCTGGCGCAATTAAAATTTGCGACAGTAAAAAATTAGTTTTTGAAAAATTTACTATAGAAAAGGCAATCCCTGGCGCAATTAAAACTTGCGACAGTAAAAAATTAATTTTTGAAAAATTTACTATAGAAAAGGCAATCCCTGGCGTAATTAAAATTTGCCACAGTAAAATATTATTTTTTGAATAATTTACTATAGAAAAGGCAATCCCTGGCGCAATTAAAATTTGCGACAGTAAAAAATTATTTTTTGAATAATTTACTACAGAAAAGGCAATCCCTGGCGTAATTAAAATTTGCGACAGTATAAAATTAAATTTTGAAAAATTTTCTATAGAAAAGGCAATTCCTGGCGTAATTAAAATTTGCGACAGTAAAAAATTATTTTTTGAATAATTTACTATAGAAAATGCAATCCCTGGCGCAATTAAAATTTGCTACAATAAAAAATTATTTTTTGAATAATTTACTACAGAAAAGGCAATCCCTGGCGTAATTAAAATTTGCGACAGTATAAAATTAAATTTTGAAAAATTTACTGTAGAAAAGGCAATCCCTGGCGCAATTATAATTTGCGACAATAGTAAAAAATTATTTTTTGAATAATTTACTATAGAAAATGCAATCCCTGGCGCAATTAAAATTTGCGACAATAAAAAATTATTTTTTGAATAATTTACTACAGAAAAGGCAATCCCTGGCGTAATTAAAATTTGCGACAGTATAAAATTAAATTTTGAAAAATTTACTGTAGAAAAGGCAATCCCTGGCGCAATTATAATTTGCGACAATAGTAAAAAATTATTTTTTGAATAATTTACTATAGAAAAGGCAAACCCTGGCGGATTTAAAATTTGCGACAGTAAAAAATTAGTTTTTGAAAAATTTACTATAGAAAAGGCAATCCCTGGCGTAATTAAAATTTGCGACAGTAAAAAATTAATTTTTGAAAAATTTACTATACAAAAGGCAATCCCTGGCGTAATTAAAATTTGCGACAGTAAAAAATTATTTTTTGAAAAATTTACTGTAGAAAAGGCAATCCCTGGCATATTTAAAATTTGCGACAGTAAAAAATTAGTTTTTGAAAAATTTACTATAGAAAAGGCAATCCCTGGCGTATTTAAAATTTTCGACAGTAAAAAATTAATTTTTGAACAATTTACTATAGAAAAGGCAATCCCGGGCGTAATTAAAATTTGCGACAGTAAAAAATTATTTTTTGAATAATTTACTATAGAAAAGGCAATCCCTGACGCAATTAAAATTTGCGACAGTAAAAAATTATTTTTTGAAAAATTTACTATAGAAAAGGCAATCCCTGGCGCAATTAAAATTTGCGACAGTAAAAAATTATTTTTTGAAAAATTTACTGTAGAAAAGGCAATCCTTGACGTAATTAAAATTTGCGACAGTAAACAATTATTTTTTGAATAATTTACTATAGAAAAGGCAATCCCTGGCGCAATTAAAATTTGCGACAGTAAAAAATTATTTTTGCAAAATTTACTATAGAAAAGGCAATCCGTGGCGTAATTAAAATTTGCGACAGTAAAAAATTATTTCTTGAAAAATTTACTGTAGAAAAGGCAATCCCTTGCGCTATTAAAATTTGCGACAGTAAAAAATTATTTTTGCAAAATTTACTATAGAAAAGGCAATCCCTGGCGTAATTAAAATTTGCGACAGTAAAAAATTAGTTTTTGAAAAATTTACTGCAGAAAAGGCAATCCCTGGCTTATTTAAAATTTGCGACAGTAAAAAATTAATTGGTGAAAAATTTACTATAGAAAAGGCAATCCCTGGCGTATTTAAAATTTGCGACAGTAAAAAATTATTTTTTGTAAAATTTACTGTAGAAAAGGCAATCCCTGGCGCAGTTAAAATTTGCGACAGTAAAAAATTATTTTTGCAAAATTTACTATAGAAAAGGCAATCCCTGGCGTAATTAAAATTTGCGAAAGTAAAAAATTAATTTTTGAAAAATTTACTGTTGAAAAGGCAATCCTTGGCGTAATTAAAATATGCGACAGTAAAAAATTAATTTTTGAAAAATTTACTATAGAAAAGGCAATCCCTGGCGTAATTAAAATTTGCGACAGTAAAAAATTATTTTTTGATTAATTTACTATAGAAAATGCAATCCCTGGCGCAATTAAAACTTGCGACAGTAAAAAATTAATTTTTGAAAAATATACTATAGAAAAGGCAATCCCTGGCGTAATTAAAATTTGCGACAGTAAAAAATTATTTTTTGAAAAATTTACTGTAGAAAAGGCAATCACTGGCGTATTTGAAATTTGCGACAGTAAAAAATTAATTTGTGAAAAATTTACTATAGAAAAGGCAATCCCTGTCGTAATCAAAATTTGCGACAGTAAAAAATTATTTTTTGAATAATTTACTATAGAAAAGGCAATCCCTGGCGCAATTAAAATTGCGACAGTTAAAAATTATTTTTTGAATAATTTACTACAGAAAAGGCAATCCCTGGCGTAATTAAAATTTGCGACAGTATAAAATTAAATTTTGAAAAATTTACTATAGAAAAGGCAATCCCTGGCGTAATTAAAATTTGCGACAGTAAAAAATTATTTTTTGAATAATTTACTATAGAAAATGCAATCCCTGGCGCAATTAAAATTTGCGACAGTAAAAAATTATTTTTTGCAAAATTTACTATAGAAAAGGCAATCCTTGGCGTAATTAAAATTTGCGGCAGTAAAAAATTATTTTTTGAAAAATTTACTGTAGAAAAGGCAATCCCTGGCGCAATTAAAATTTGCGACAGTAAAAAATTATTTTTTGAATAATTTACTACAGAAAAGGCAATCCCTGGCGCAATTCAAATTTGCGACAGTAAAAAATTATTTTTTGAATAATTTACTATAGAAAAGGCAATCCCTGGCGTAATTAAAATTTTCGACAGTAAAAAATTATTTTTTGAAAAATTTACTGTAGAAAAGGCAATCCCTGGCGCAATTAAAATTTGCGACAGTAAAAAATTAGTTTTTGAAAAATTTACTATAGAAAAGGCAATCCCTGGCGCAATTAAAACTTGCGACAGTAAAAAATTAATTGGTGAAAAATTTACTATAGAAAAGGCAATCCCTGGCGTATTTAAAATTTGCGACAGTAAAAAATTATTTTTTGTAAAATTTACTGTAGAAAAGGCAATCCCTGGCGCAGTTAAAATTTGCGACAGTAAAAAATTATTTTTGCAAAATTTACTATAGAAAAGGCAATCCCTGGCGTAATTAAAATTTGCGAAAGTAAAAAATTAATTTTTGGAAAATTTACTGTTGAAAAGGCAATCCTTGGCGTAATTAAAATATGCGACAGTAAAAAATTAATTTTTGAAAAATTTACTATAGAAAAGGCAATCCCTGGCGTAATTAAAATTTGCGACAGTAAAAAATTATTTTTTGATTAATTTACTATAGAAAATGCAATCCCTGGCGCAATTAAAACTTGCGACAGTAAAAAATTAATTTTTGAAAAATATACTATAGAAAAGGCAATCCCTGGCGTAATTAAAATTTGCGACAGTAAAAAATTATTTTTTGAAAAATTTACTGTAGAAAAGGCAATCACTGGCGTATTTGAAATTTGCGACAGTAAAAAATTAATTTGTGAAAAATTTACTATAGAAAAGGCAATCCCTGGCGTAATTAAAATTTGCGACAGTAAAAAATTATTTTTTGAATAATTTACTATAGAAAAGGCAATCCCTGGCGCAATTAAAATTTGCGACAGTAAAAAATTATTTTTTGAATAATTTACTACAGAAAAGGCAATCCCTGGCGTAATTAAAATTTGCGACAGTATAAAATTAAATTTTAAAAAATTTACTATAGAAAAGGCAATCCCTGGCGTAATTAAAATTTGCGACAGTAAAAAATTATTTTTTGAATAATTTACTATAGAAAATGCAATCCCTGGCGCAATTAAAATTTGCGACAGTAAAAAATTATTTTTTGCAAAATTTACTATAGAAAAGGCAATCCTTGGCGTAATTAAAATTTGCGGCAGTAAAAAATTATTTTTTGAAAAATTTACTGTAGAAAAGGCAATCCCTGGCGCAATTAAAATTTGCGACAGTAAAAAATTATTTTTTGAATAATTTACTACAGAAAAGGCAATCCCTGGCGCAATTCAAATTTGCGACAGTAAAAAATTATTTTTTGAATAATTTACTATAGAAAAGGCAATCCCTGGCGTAATTAAAATTTTCGACAGTAAAAAATTATTTTTTGAAAAATTTACTGTATAAAAGGCAATCCCTGGCGCAATTAAAATTTGCGACAGTAAAAAATTAGTTTTTGAAAAATTTACTATAGAAAAGGCAATCCCTGGCGCAATTAAAACTTGCGACAGTAAAAAATTAATTTTTGAAAAATTTACTATAGAAAAGGCAATCCCTGGCGTATTTAAAATTTGCGACAGTAAAAAATTAATTTTTGAACAATTTACTATAGAAAAGGCAATCCCGGGCGTAATTAAAATTTGCGACAGTAAAAAATTATTTTTTGAATAATTTACTATAGAAAAGGCAATCCCTGACGCAATTAAAATTTGCGACAGTAAAAAATTATTTTTTGAAAAATTTACTATAGAAAAGGCAATCCCTGGCGGATTTAAAATTTGCGACAGTAAAAAATTAATTTTTGAAAAATTTACTGTAGAAAAGGCAATCCTTGACGTAATTAAAATTTGCGACAGTAAACAATTATTTTTTGAATAATTTACTATAGAAAAGGCAATCCCTGGCGCAATTAAAATTTGCGACAGTAAAAAATTATTTTTGCAAAATTTACTATAGAAAAGGCAATCCGTGGCGTAATTAAAATTTGCGACAGTAAAAAATTATTTCTTGAAAAATTTACTGTAGAAAAGGCAATCCCTTGCGCTATTAAAATTTGCGACAGTAAAAAATTATTTTTGCAAAATTTACTATAGAAAAGGCAATCCCTGGCGTAATTAAAATTTGCGACAGTAAAAAATTAGTTTTTGAAAAATTTACTGCAGAAAAGGCAATCCCTGGCTTATTTAAAATTTGCGACAGTAAAAAATTAATTGGTGAAAAATTTACTATAGAAAAGGCAATCCCTGGCGTATTTAAAATTTGCGACAGTAAAAAATTATTTTTTGTAAAATTTACTGTAGAAAAGGCAATCCCTGGCGCAGTTAAAATTTGCGACAGTAAAAAATTATTTTTGCAAAATTTACTATAGAAAAGGCAATCCCTGGCGTAATTAAAATTTGCGAAAGTAAAAAATTAATTTTTGAAAAATTTACTGTTGAAAAGGCAATCCTTGGCGTAATTAAAATATGCGACAGTAAAAAATTAATTTTTGAAAAATTTACTATAGAAAAGGCAATCCCTGGCGTAATTAAAATTTGCGACAGTAAAAAATTATTTTTTGATTAATTTACTATAGAAAATGCAATCCCTGGCGCAATTAAAACTTGCGACAGTAAAAAATTAATTTTTGAAAAATATACTATAGAAAAGGCAATCCCTGGCGTAATTAAAATTTGCGACAGTAAAAAATTATTTTTTGAAAAATTTACTGTAGAAAAGGCAATCACTGGCGTATTTGAAATTTGCGACAGTAAAAAATTAATTTGTGAAAAATTTACTATAGAAAAGGCAATCCCTGTCGTAATCAAAATTGCGACAGTAAAAAATTATTTTTTGAATAATTTACTATAGAAAAGGCAATCCCTGGCGCAATTAAAATTGCGACAGTAAAAAATTATTTTTTGAATAATTTACTACAGAAAAGGCAATCCCTGGCGTAATTAAAATTTGCGACAGTATAAAATTAAATTTTGAAAAATTTACTATAGAAAAGGCAATCCCTGGCGTAATTAAAATTTGCGACAGTAAAAAATTATTTTTTGAATAATTTACTATAGAAAATGCAATCCCTGGCGCAATTAAAATTTGCGACAGTAAAAAATTATTTTTTGCAAAATTTACTATAGAAAAGGCAATCCTTGGCGTAATTAAAATTTGCGGCAGTAAAAAATTATTTTTTGAAAAATTTACTGTAGAAAAGGCAATCCCTGGCGCAATTAAAATTTGCGACAGTAAAAAATTATTTTTTGAATAATTTACTACAGAAAAGGCAATCCCTGGCGCAATTCAAATTTGCGACAGTAAAAAATTATTTTTTGAATAATTTACTATAGAAAAGGCAATCCCTGGCGTAATTAAAATTTTCGACAGTAAAAAATTATTTTTTGAAAAATTTACTGTAGAAAAGGCAATCCCTGGCGCAATTAAAATTTGCGACAGTAAAAAAATTAGTTTTTGAAAAATTTACTATAGAAAAGGCAATCCCTGGCGCAATTAAAACTTGCGACAGTAAAAAATTAATTGGTGAAAAATTTACTATAGAAAAGGCAATCCCTGGCGTATTTAAAATTTGCGACAGTAAAAAATTATTTTTTGTAAAATTTACTGTAGAAAAGGCAATCCCTGGCGCAGTTAAAATTTGTGACAGTAAAAAATTATTTTTGCAAAATTTACTATAGAAAAGGCAATCCCTGGCGTAATTAAAATTTGCGAAAGTAAAAAATTAATTTTTGGAAAATTTACTGTTGAAAAGGCAATCCTTGGCGTAATTAAAATATGCGACAGTAAAAAATTAATTTTTGAAAAATTTACTATAGAAAAGGCAATCCCTGGCGTAATTAAAATTTGCGACAGTAAAAAATTATTTTTTGATTAATTTACTATAGAAAATGCAATCCCTGGCGCAATTAAAACTTGCGACAGTAAAAAATTAATTTTTGAAAAATATACTATAGAAAAGGCAATCCCTGGCGTAATTAAAATTTGCGACAGTAAAAAATTATTTTTTGAAAAATTTACTGTAGAAAAGGCAATCACTGGCGTATTTGAAATTTGCGACAGTAAAAAATTAATTTGTGAAAAATTTACTATAGAAAAGGCAATCCCTGGCGTAATTAAAATTTGCGACAGTAAAAAATTATTTTTTGAATAATTTACTATAGAAAAGGCAATCCCTGGCGCAATTAAAATTTGCGACAGTAAAAAATTATTTTTTGAATAATTTACTACAGAAAAGGCAATCCCTGGCGTAATTAAAATTTGCGACAGTATAAAATTAAATTTTAAAAAATTTACTATAGAAAAGGCAATCCCTGGCGTAATTAAAATTTGCGACAGTAAAAAATTATTTTTTGAATAATTTACTATAGAAAATGCAATTCCTGGCGCAATTAAAATTTGCGACAGTAAAAAATTATTTTTTGCAAAATTTACTATAGAAAAGGCAATCCTTGGCGTAATTAAAATTTGCGGCAGTAAAAAATTATTTTTTGAAAAATTTACTGTAGAAAAGGCAATCCCTGGCGCAATTAAAATTTGCGACAGTAAAAAATTATTTTTTGAATAATTTACTACAGAAAAGGCAATTCCTGGCGCAATTCAAATTTGCGACAGTAAAAAATTATTTTTTGAATAATTTACTATAGAAAAGGCAATCCCTGGCGTAATTAAAATTTTCGACAGTAAAAAATTATTTTTTGAAAAATTTACTGTATAAAAGGCAATCCCTGGCGCAATTAAAATTTGCGACAGTAAAAAATTAGTTTTTGAAAAATTTACTATAGAAAAGGCAATCCCTGGCGCAATTAAAACTTGCGACAGTAAAAAATTAATTTTTGAATAATTTACTACAGAAAAGGCAATCCCTGGCGTAATTAAAATTTGCGACAGTAAAATATTATTTTTTGAATAATTTACTATAGAAAAGGCAATCCCTGGCGCAATTATAATTTGCGACAATAGTAAAAAATTATTTTTTGAATAATTTATTATAGAAAAGGCAATCCCTGGCGTAATTAATATTTTCGACAGTAAGAAATTATTTTTTGAAAAATTTACTGTAGAAAAGGCAACCCCTGGCGCAATTAAAATTTGCGACAGTAAAAAATTATGTTTTGAATAATTTACTATAGAAAAGGCAAACCCTGGCGGATTTAAAATTTGCGACAGTAAAAAATTAGTTTTTGAAAAATTTACTATAGAAAAGGCAATCCCTGGCGTAATTAAAATTTGCGACAGTAAAAAATTAATTTTTGAAAAATTTACTATACAAAAGGCAATCCCTGGCGTAATTAAAATTTGCGACAGTAAAAAATTATTTTTTGAAAAATTTACTGTAGAAAAGGCAATCCCTGGCATATTTAAAATTTGCGACAGTAAAAAATTAGTTTTTGAAAAATTTACTATAGAAAAGGCAATCCCTGGCGTATTTAAAATTTGCGACAGTAAAAAATTAATTTTTGAACAATTTACTATAGAAAAGGCAATCCCGGGCGTAATTAAAATTTGCGACAGTTTAAATTAAATTTTGAAAAATTTACTGTAGAAAAGACTATACCTGGCGTATTTAAAATTTGCGAGAGTAAAAAATTAGTTTTTGAAAAATTTACTATAGAAAAGGCAATCCCTGGCGCAATTAAAATTTGAGACAGTAGAAAATTATTTTTTGAAAAATTTACTGTAGAAAAGGCAATCCCTGGCGGAATTAAAATTTGCGACAGTAAAAAATTATTTTTTTGCAAAATTTACTATAGAAAAGGCAATCCCTGGCGTAATAATTTGCGACAGTAAAAAATTATTTTTTGAAAAATTTACTATAGAAAAGGCAATCCCTGGCGTAATTAAAATTTTCGACAGTAAAAAATTATTTTTTGCAAATTTACTATAGAAAAGCAATCCCTGGCGTAATTAAAATTGTAGACAGTAAAAAATTAGTTTTTGAAAAATTTACTATAGAAAAGGCAATCCCTGCCGCAATTAAAATTTGCGACAGTAAAAAATTATTTTTTGAATAATTTACTACAGACAAGGCAATCCCTGGCGTAATTAAAATTTTCGACAGTAAAAAATTAGTTTTTGAAAAATTTACTATAGAAAAGGCAATCCCTGGTGCAATTAAAATTTGCGAAAGTAAAAAACTATTTTTTGAAAAATTTACTATAGAAAAGGCAATCCCTGGCGCAATTAAAATTTGCGACAGTAAAAAATTAATTTTTGAAAAATTTACTATAGAAACGGCAATCCCTGGCGTAATTAAAATTTTCGACAGTAAAAAATTATTTTTTGCAAAATTTACTATAGAAAAGGCAATCCCTGGCGTAATTAAAATTTGCAACAGTAAAAAATTATTTTTTGAATAATTTACTATAGAAAATACAATCCCTGGCGCAATTAAAATTTGCCACAGTAAAAAAACTATTTTTTGCAAAATTTACTATAGAAAAGGAAATCCCTGGCGTAATTAAAATTTGCGACAGTAAAAAATTATTTTTTTAAAAATTTACTGTAGAAAAGGCAATCCCTGGCGCAATTAAAATTTGCGACAGTAAAAAAATTATTTTTTGAATAATTTACTACAGAAATGGCAATCCCTGGCGCAATTAAAATTTGCGAGAGTAAAAAATTATTTTTTGAATAATTTACTATAGAAAAGGCAATACCTGGCGTAATTAAAATTTTCGACAGTAAAAAATTATTTTTTGAAAAATTTACTGAAGAAAAGGCAATCCCTGGCGCAATTAAAATTTCCGACAGTAAAAAATTATTTTTGCAAAATTTACTATAGAAAAGGCAATCCCTGGCGTAATTAAAATTTGCGACAGTAAAAAATTAATTTTTGAAAAATTTACTGTAGAAAAGGCAATCCTTGGCGTTATTAAAATTTGCGACAGTAAACAATTATTTTTTGAATAATTTACTATAGAAAAGGCAATCCCTGGCGTAATTAAAATTTGCGACAGTAAAAAATTATTTGTTGAAAAATTTAATGTAGAAAAGGAAATCCCTTGCGCAATTAAAATTTGCGACAGTAAAAAATTATTTTTGCAAAATTTACTATAGAAAAGGCAATCCCTGGCGTAATTAAAATTTGCGACAGTAAAAAATTACTTTTTGAATAATTTACTATAGACAAGGCAATCCCTGGCGTAATTAAAATTTTCGACAGTAAAAAATTAGTTTTTGAAAAATTTACTATAGAAAAGGCAATCCCTGGCGCAATTAAAATTTGCGAAAGTAAAAAACTATTTTTTGAAAAATTTACTATAGAAAAGGCAATCCCTGGCGCAATTAAAATTTGCGACAGTAAAAAATTATTTTTTCAAAAATTTACTGTAGAAAATTCAATCCCTGGCGGATTTAAAATTTGCGACAGTAAAAAATTAATTTTTGAAAAATTTACTATAGAAACGGCAATCCCTGGCGTAATTAAAATTTTCGACAGTAAAAAATTATTTTTTGCAAAATTTACTATAGAAAAGGCAATCCCTGGCGTAATTAAAATTTGCGACAGTAAAAAATTATTTTTTGAATAATTTACTATAGAAAATGCAATCCCTGGCGCAATTAAAATTTGCCACAGTAAAAAACTATTTTTTGCAAAATTTACTATAGAAAAGGAAATCCCTGGCGTAATTAAAATTTGCGACAGTAAAAAGTTATTTTTTGAAAAATTTACTGTAGAAAAGGCAATCCCTGGCGCAATTAAAATTTGCGACAGTAAAAAATTATTTTTTGAATAATTTACTACAGAAAAGGCAATCCCTGGCGCAATTAAAATTTGCGACAGTAAAAAATTATTTTTTGAATAATTTACTATAGAAAAGGCAATACCTGGCGTAATTAAAATTTTCGACAGTAAAAAATTATTTTTTGAAAAATTTACTGTAGAAAAGGCAATCCCTGGCGTAATTAAAATTTGCGACAGTAAAAAATTAATTTTTGAAAAATTTACTGTAGAAAAGGCAATCCTTGGCGTTATTAAAATTTGCGACAGTAAACAATTATTTTTTGAATAATTTACTATAGAAAAGGCAATCCCTGGCGTAATTAAAATTTGCGACAGTAAAAAATTATTTGTTGAAAAATTTAATGTAGAAAAGGAAATCCCTGGCGCAATTAAAATTTGCGACAGTAAAAAATTATTTTTGCAAAATTTACTATAGAAAAGGCAATCCCTGGCGTAATTAAAATTTGCGACAGTAAAAAATTACTTTTTGAAAAATTTACTGTAGTAAAGGCAATCCCTGGCGTATTTAAAATTTGCGACAGTAAAAAATTAATTTGTGAAAAATTTACTATAGAAAAGGCAATACCTGGCGTATTTAAAATTTGCGACAGTAAAAAATTATTTTTTGAAAAATTTACTGTAGAAAAGGCAATCCCTGGCGCAATGAAAATTTGCGACAGTAAAAAATTATTTTTTGAATAATTTACTATAGAAAAGGCAATCCCTGGCGTAATTAAAATTTGCGAAAGTAAAAAATTAATTTTTGAAAAATTTACTGTAGAAAAGGCAATCCTTGGCGTAATTAAACTTTGCGACAGTAAAAAATTAATTTTTGAAAAATTTACTATAGAAAAGGCAATCCCTGGCGTAATTAAAATTTGCGACAGTAAAAAATTATTTTTTGAATAATTTACTATAGAAAATGCAATCCCTGGCGCAATTAAAACTTGCGACAGTAAAAAATTAATTTTTGAAAAATTTACTATTGAAAAGGCAATCCCTGGCGTAATTAAAATTTGCGACAGTAAAAAATTATTTTTTGAAAAATTTACTGTAGAAAAGGCAATAACTGGCGTATTTAAAATTTGCGACAGTAAAAAATTAATTTGTGAAAAATTTACTATAGAAAAGGCAATCCCTGGCGTAATTAAAATTTGCGACAGTAAAAAATGATTTTTTGAATAATTTCCTATAGGAAAGGCAATTCCTGGCGCAATTAAAATTTGCGACAGTAAAAAAATATTTTTTGAATAATTTACTACAGAAAAGGCAATCCCTGGCGTAATTAAAATTTGCGACAGTAAAAAATTACTTTTTGAAAAATTTACTGTAGTAAAGGCAATCCCTGGCGTATTTAAAATTTGCGACAGTAAAAAATTATTTTTTGAATAATTTACTATAGAAAAGGCAATCCCTGGCGTAATTAAAATTTGCGACAGTAAAAAATTATTTTTTGAAAAATTTACTGTAGAAAAGGCAATCCCTGGCGCAATTAAAATTTGCGACAGTAAAGAATTATTTTTTGAATAATTTACTACAGAAAAGGCAATCCCTGGCGCAATTAAAATTTGCGACAGTAAAAAATTATTTTTTGAATAATTTACTATAGAAAAGGGAAACCCTGGCGTAATTAAAATTTTCTACAGTAAAAAATTATTTTTTGAAAATTTTACTGTAGAAAAGGCAATCCCTGGCGCAATTAAAATTTGCGACAGTAAAAAATTATTTTTGCAAAATTTACTATAGAAAAGGCAATCCCTGGCGTAATTAAAATTTGCGACAGTAAAAAATTAATTTTTGAAAAATTTACTGTAGAAAAGGCAATCCTTGGCTTAATTAAAATTTGCGACAGTAAAAAATTATTTTTTGAATAATTTACTATAGAAAAGGCAATCCCTGGCGCAATTAAAATTTGCGACAGTTAAAAATTATTTTTTGAAAAATTTACTATAGAAAAGGCAATCCCTGGCGTATTTAAAATTAGCGACAGTAAAAAATATTTTTTGAAAAATTTACTGTAGAAAAGGCAATCCCTGGCGGATTTAAAATTTGCGACAGTAAAAAATTATTTTTTGAAAAATTTACTGTAGAAAAGGCAATCCCTGGCGCAATTAAAATTTGCGACGGTAGAAAATTATTTTTTGAATAATTTACTATAGAAAAGGCAATCCCTGGCGCAGTTAAAATTTGCGACATAAAAAAATTATTTTTTGAAAAATTTACTATAGAAAAGGCAATCCCTGGCGTATTTAAAATTTGCGACAGCATAAAATTATTTTTTGCAAAATTTACTATAGAAAAGGCAACCCTGGCGTAATTAAAATTTTCGACAGTAAAAAATTAATTTATGAAAAATTTACTGTAGAAAAGGCAATCCCTGACGTAATTAAAATTTCCGACAGTAGAAAATTATTTTTTGAAAAATTTACAATAGAAAAGGCAATCCCTGGCGCAATTAAAATTTGCGAGAGTAAAAAATTATTTTTTGAATAATTTACTATAGGAGAGGCAATCCCTGGCGTATTAAAGATTTGCGACATTATAAAATTGTTAAAATTAAAATTTGCGACAGTAAAAAATTATTTTTTGAAAAATTTACTATAGAAAAGGCAATCCCTGGTGGATTTAAAATTTGCGACAGTAAAAAATTAGTTTTTGAAAAATTTACTATAGAAAAGGCAATCCCTGGCGTAATTAAAATTTGCGACAGTAAAAAATTAATTTTTGAAAAATTTACTATAGAAAATGCAATCCCTGGCGTAATTAAAATTTGCGACAGTAAAAAATTATTTTTTGAATAATTTACTATAGAAAAGGCAATCCCTGGCGCAATTAAAATTTGCGACAGTATAAAATTATTTTTTGAAAAATTTACTATACAAATGGCAATCCCTGGCGCAATTAAAACTTGCGACAATAAAAAATTTATTTTTGAAAAATTTTCTATAGAAAAGGCAATCCCTGGCGCAATTAAAATTTGCGACAGTAAAAAATTATTTTTTGAATAATTTACTATAGAAAAGGCAATCCCTGGAGTAATTAAAATTTTCCACATTAAAAAATTAGTTTTTGAAAAATTTACTATAGAAAAGGCAATCCCTGGCGGATTTAAAATTTGCGACAGTAAAAAATTAGTTATTGAAAAATTTACTATAGAAAAGGCAATCCCTGGCGTAATTATAATTTGCGACAGTAAGAAATTAATTTTTGAAAAATTTACTATAGAAAAGGCAATCCCTGGCGGATTTATAATTTACGACAATAAAAAATTAGTTTTTGAAAAATTTACTATAGAAAAGGCAATCCCTGGCGTATTTAAAATTTGCGACAGTAAAAAATTAATTTTTGAACAATTTACTATAGAAATGGCTATCCCGGGCGCAATTAAAATTTGCGACAGTATAAAATTAAATTTTGAAAAATTTACTGTAGAAAAGACAATCCCTGGCGTATTTAAAATTTGCGACAGTAAAAAATTAGTTTTTGAAAAATTTACTATAGAAAAGGCAATTCCTGGCGCAATTAAAATTTGCGAGAGTAGAAAATTATTTTTTGAAAAATTTACTGTAGAAAAGGCAATCCCTGGCGCAATTAAAATTTGCGACAGTAAAAAATTATTTTTTTGCAAAATTTACTATAGAAAAGGCAATCCCTGGCGTAATTAAAATTTGCGACATTAAAAAATTATTTTTTGAATAATTTACTATAGAAAAGGCAATCCCTGGCGCAATTAAAATTTGCGACAGTAAAAAATTATTTTTTGAATAATATACTATAGAAAAGGCAATCCCTGGCGTAATTAAAATTTTCGACAGTAAAAAATTAGTTTTTGAAAAATTTACTATTGAAAAGGCAATCCCTGGCGCAACTAAAATTTGCGACAGTAAAAAATTATTTTTTGAAAAATTTACTATAGAAAAGGCAATCCCTGGCGCAATTAAAATTTGCGACAGTAAAAAATTATTTTTTCAAAAATTTACTGTAGAAAATTCAATCCCTGGCGGATTTAAAATTTGCGACAGTAAAAAATTAATTTTTGAAAAATTTACTATAGAAATGGCAATCCCTGGCGCAATTAAAACTTGCGACAGTAAAAAATTAATTTTTTAAAAATTTACTATAGAATAGGCAATCCCTGGCGTAATTAAAATTTGCGACAGTAAAAAATTATTTTTTAAAAAATTTACTGTAGAAAAGGCAATCCCTGGCGTATTTAAAATTTGCGACAGTAAAAAAATAATTTGTGAAAAATTTATTATAAAAAGGCAATCCCTGGCGTATTTAAAATTTGCGACAATAAAAAATTATTTTTTGAAAAATTTACAATAGAAAAGGCAATCCCTGGCGCAATTAAAATTTGCGACAGTATAAAATTAAATTTTGAAAAATTTACTGTAGAAAAGAAAATCCCTGGCGCAATTAAAATTTGCGACAGTAAAAAATTATTTTTTGAAAAATTTACTATAGAAAAGGCAATCCCTGGCGCAATTAAAATTTGCGACAGTAAAAAATTATTTTTTCAAAAATTTACTGTAGAAAATTGAATCCCTTGCGGATTTAAAATTTGCGACATTAAAAAATTAATTTTTGAAAAATTTACAATAGAAAAGGCAATCCCTGGCGCAATTAAAATTTGCGACAGTATAAAATGATTTTTTGAAAAATTTACTATACAAAAGGCAATACCTGGCGGATTTAAAATTTGCGACAGTAAAAAATTAGTTTTTGAAAAATTTACTATAGAAAAGGCAATCCCTGGCGTAATTAAAATTTGCGACAGTAAAAAATTAATTTTTAAAAAATTTACTATAGAAAAGGCAATCCCTGGCGGATTTAAAATTTGCGACAGTAAAAAATTAGTTTTTGAAAAATTTACTATAGAAATGGCAATCCCCGGCGTATTTAAAATTTGCGACAGTAAAAAATAAATTTTTGAACAATTTACTATAGAAAAGGCAATTCCTGGCGTAATTAAAATTTGCGACAGTAAAAAATTATTTTTTGAAAAATTTACTATAGGAAAGGCAATCCCTGGCGCAATTAAAATTTGCGACAGTAAAAAATTATTTTTTGAATAATATACTATAGAAAAGGCAATCCCTGGCGTAATTAAAATTTTCGACAGTAAAAAATTAGTTTTTGAAAAATTTACTATTGAAAAGGCAATCCCTGGCGCAATTAAAATTTGCGACAGTAAAAAATTATTTTTTAAAAAATTTACTGTAGAAAAGGCAATCCCTGGCGTATTTAAAATTTGCGACAGTAAAAAATTAATTTGTGAAAAATTTACTATAAAAAGGCAATCCCTGGCGCAATTAAAATTTGCGACAGTATAAAATTAGTTTTTGAAAAATTTACTATAGAAAAGGCAATCCCTGGCGTATTTAAAAATTGAGACAGTAAAAAATTAATTTTGAACAATTTACTATAGAAATGGCTATCCCGGGCGCAATTAAAATTTGCGACAGTATAAATTAAATTTTGAAAAATTTACTGTAGAAAAGACAATCCCTGGCGTATTTAAAATTTGCGACAGTAAAAAATTAGTTTTGAAAAATTTACTATAGAAAAGGCAATTCCTGGCGCAATTAAAATTTGCGAGAGTAGAAAATAATTTTTTGAAAAATTTACTGTAGAAAAGGCAATCCCTGGCGCAATTAAAATTTGCGACAGTAAAAAATTATTTTTTTGCAAAATTTACTATAGAAAAGGCAATCCCTGGCGTAATTAAAATTTTCGACAGTAAAAAAATAGTTTTGAAAAATTTACTATAGAAAAGGCAATCCCTGGCGCAATTAAAATTTGCGACAGCAAAAAATTATTTTTTGAAAAATTTACTATAGAAAAGGCAATACCTGGCGCAATTAAAATTTGCGACAGTAAAAAATTATTTTTTCAAAAATTTACTGTAGAAAATTCAATCCCTGGCGGATTAAAATTTGCGACAGTAAAAAATTAATTTTTGAAAAATTTACTATAGAAATGGCAATCCCTGGCGTAATTAAAATTAGCGACAGTAAAAAAATATTTTGTGAATAATTTACTATAGAAAAGGCAATCCCTGGCGTAATTAAAATTTGCGACAGTAAAAAATTATTTTTTGAAAAATTTACTGTAGAAAAGGCAATCCCTGGCGCAATTAAAATTTGCGACAGTAAAAAATTATTTTTTGAATAATTTACTACAGAAAAGGCAATCCCTGGCGTAGTTAAAATTTGCGACAGTAAAAAATTAATTTTTGAAAAATTTACTGTAGAAAAGGCAATGCCTGGCGTAATTAAAATTTGCGACAGTAGAAAATTATTTTTTGAAAAATTTACTATGGAAAAGGCAATCCCTGGCGCAATTAAAACTTGCGACAGTAAAAAAATAAGTTTTGAAAAATTTACTATAGAAAAGGCAATCCCTGGCGTAATTAAAATTTGCGACAGTAAAAAATTATTTTTTGAAATATTTACTGTATAAAAGGCAATCCCTGGCGTATTTAAAATTTGCGACAGTAAAAAATTAATTTGTGAAAAATTTACTATAGAAAAGGCAATCCCTGGCGTATTTAAAATTTGCGACAGTAAAAAATTATTTTTTGAAAAATTTACTATAGAAGAGGCAATCCCTGGCGTATTTAAAATTTGCGACAGTATAAAATTATTTTTTGAATAATTTACTATAGAAAAGGCAATCCCTGGCGTAATTAAAATTTGCGACAGTAAAAAATTATTTTTTGAAAAATTTACTGTAGAAAAGGCAATCCCTGGCGTAATTAAAATTTGCGACAGTAGAAAATTATTTTTTGAAAAATTTACTATAGAAAAGGCAATCCCTGGCGCAATTAAAACTTGCGCGACAGTAAAAAAATAATTTTTGAAAAATTTACTATAGAAAAGGCAATCCCTGGCGTAATTAAAATTTGCGACAGTAAAAAATTATTTTTTGAAAATTTACTGTAGAAAAGGCAATCCCTGGCGTATTTAAAATTTGCGACAGTAAAAAATTAATGTGTGAATAATTTACTATAGAAAAGGCAATCCCTGCGTATTTAAAATTTGCGGCAATAAAAAATTATTTTTTGAAAAATTTACTATAGAAAAGGCAATCCCTGGCGTAATTAAAATTTGCGACAGTTAAAAATTATTTTTTGAATAATTTGCTATAGAAAAGGAAATCCCTGGCGCAATTAAAATTTGCGACAGTAAAAAATTAGTTTTTGAAAAATTTACTGCAGAAAAGCCAATCCCTGGCATATTTAAAATTTGCGACAGTAAAAAATTAATTTGTGAATAATTTACTATAGAACAGGCAATCCCTGGCGGATTTAAAATTTGCGGCAGTAAAAAATTATTTTTTGAATAATTTACTATAGAAGAGGCAATCCCTGGCGTATTTAAAATTTGCGACAGTATAAAATTATTTTTTGAAAAATTTTCTGTAGAAAAGGCAATCCCTGGCGCAATTAAAATTTGCGACAGTAAAAAATTATTTTTTGAATAATTTTCTACAGAAAAGGCAATCCCTGGCGTAGTTAAAATTTGCGACAGTAAAAAATTAATTTTGAAAAATTTACTGTAGAAAAGGCAATGCCTGGCGTAATTAAAATTTGCGACAGTAGAAAATTATTTTTTGAAAAATTTACTATAGAAAAGGCAATCCCTGGCGCAATTAAAACTTGCGACAGTAAAAAAATAATTTTTGAAAAATTTACTATAGAAAAGGAAATCCCTGGCGTAATTAAAATTTGCGACAGTAAAAAATTATTTTTTGAAATATTTACTGTATAAAAGGCAATCCCTGGAGTATTTAAAATTTGCGACAGTAAAAAATTAATTTGTGAAAAATTTACTATAGAAAAGGCAATCCCTGGCGTATTTAAAATTTGCGACAGTAAAAAATTATTTTTTGAAAAATTTACTATAGAAAAGGCAATCCCTGGCGTAATTAAAATTTGCGACAGTTAAAAATTATTTTTGAATAATTTGCTATAGAAAAGGAAATCCCTGGCGCAATTAAAATTTTCGACAGTAAAAAATTAGTTTTTGAAAAATTTACTGTAGAAAAGGCAATCCCTGGCATGTTTAAAATTTGCGACAGTAAAAAATTAATTTGGAATAATTTACTATAGAAAAGGCAATCCCTGGCGCAATTAAAACTTGCGACAGTAAAAAAATAATTTTTGAAAAATTTACTATAGAAAAGGCAATCCCTGGCGTAATTAAAATTTGCGACAGTAAAAAATTATTTTTTGAAAAATTTACTGTAGAAAAGGCAATCCCTGGCGTATTTAAAATTTGCGACAGTAAAAAATTAATTTGTGAATAATTTACTATAGAAAAGGCAATCCCTGGCGTATTTAAAATTTGCGGCAATAAAAAATTATTTTTTGAAAAATTTACTATAGAAAAGGCAATCCCTGGCGTAATTAAAATTTGCGACAGTTAAACATTATTTTTTGAATAATTTGCTATAGAAAAGGAAATCCCTGGCGCAATTAAAATTTGCGACAGTAAAAAATTAGTTTTTGAAAAATTTATTGCAGAAAAGGCAATCCCTGGCATATTTAAAATTTGCGACAGTAAAAAATTAATTGTGAATAATTTACTATAGAACAGGCAATCCCTGGCGTAATTAAAATTTGCGACAGTAAAAAATTATTTTTTGAAAAATTTACTGTAGAAAAGGCAATCCCTGGCGAAATTAAAATTTGCGACAGTAAAAAATTATTTTTTGAATAATTTACTACAGAAAAGGCAATCCCTGGCGCAATTAAAATTTGCGACAGTAAAAATTTATTTTTTGAATAATTTACTATAGAAAAGGCAATCCCTGGCGTAATTAATATTTTCGACAGTAAAAAATTATTTTTTGAAAAATTTACTGTAGAAAAGGCAATCCCTGGCGCAATTAAAATTTGCGACAGTAAAAAATTATTTTTGCAAAATTTACTATAGAAAAGGCAATCCCTGGCGTAATTAAAATTTGCGACAGTAAAAAATTATTTTTTGAAAAATTTACTATAGAAAAGGCAATCCTTGGCGTAATTAAAATTTGCGACAGTTAAAAATTATTTTTTGAATAATTTACTATAGAAAAGGCAGTCCCTGGCGCAATTAAAATTTGCGACAATAAAAAATTAGTTTTTGAAAAATTTACTGTAGAAAAGGCAATCCCTGGCATATTTAAAATTTGCGACAGTAAAAAATTAATTTGTGAATAATTTACTATAGAAAAGGCAATCCCTGGCGGATTTAAAATTTGCGACAGTAAAAAATTATTTTTTGAATAATTTACTATAGAAAAGGCAATCCCTGGCACAATTAAAATTTGCGACAGTAAAAAATTATTTTTGAAAAATTTACTATAGAAAAAGCAATCCCTGGCGGATTTAAAATTTGCGACAGTAAAAAATTAGTTTTTGAAAAATTTACTATAGAAAAGGCAATCCCTGGCGTAATTGAAATTTGCGACAGTAAAAAATTAATTTTTGAAAAATTTACTATAGAAAAGGCAATCCCTGGCGTAATTAAAATTTGCGACAGTAAAAAATTATTTTTTGAAAAATTTACTGTAGAAAAGGCAATCCCTGGCATATTTAAAATTTGCGACAGTAAAAAATTAGTTTTTGAAAAATTTACTACAGAAAAGGCAATCCCTGGCGTATTTAAAATTTGCGACAGTAAAAAATTATTTTTTGAAAAATTTACTATAGAAAAGGCAATCCCTGGCGTAATTAAAATTTGCGACAGTTAAAAATTATTTTTTGAATAATTTGCTATAGAAAAGGAAATCCCTGGCGCAATTAAAATTTGCGACAGTAAAAAATTAGTTTTTGAAAAATTTACTGTAGAAAAGGCAATCCCTGGCATGTTTAAAATTTGCGACAGTAAAAAATTAATTTGTGAATAATTTACTATAGAAAAGGCAATCCCTGGCGGATTCAAAATTTGCGACAGTAAAAAATTATTTTTTGAATAATTTACTATAGAAGAGGCAATCCCTGGCGTATTTAAAATTTGCGACAGTATAAAATTATTTTTTGAATAATTTACTATAGAAAAGGCAATCCCTGGCGTAATTAAAATTTGCGACAGTAAAAAATTAATTTTTGAAAAATTTACTGTAGAAAGGGCAATCCCTGGCGTAATTAAAATTTGCGACAGTAGAAAATTATTATTTGAAAAATTTACTATAGAAAAGGCAACCCCTGGCGCAATTAAAACTTGCGACAGTAAAAAAATAATTTTTGAAAAATTTACTATAGAAAAGGCAATCCCTGGCGTAATTAAAATTTGCGACAATAAAAAATTATTTTTTGAAAAATTTACTGTAGAAAAGGCAAACCCTGGCGTATTTAAAATTTGCGACAGTAAAAAATTAATTTGTGAATAATTTACTATAGAAAAGGCATTCCCTGGCGTATTTAAAATTTGCGGCAATAAAAAATTATTTTTTGAAAAATTTACTATAGAAAAGGCAATCCCTAGCGTAATTAAAATTTGCGACAGTTTAAAATTATTTTTTGAATAATTTGCTATAGAAAAGGAAATCCCTGGCGCAATTAAAATTTGCGACAGTAAAAAATTAGTTTTTGAAAAATTTACTGCAGAAAAGGCAATCCCTGGCATATTTAAAATTTGCGACAGTAAAAAATTAATTTGTGAATAATTTACTATAGAACAGGCAATCCCTGGCGGATTTAAAATTTGCGACAGTAAAAAATTATTTTTTGAATAATTTACTATAGAAGAGGCAATCCCTGGCGTATTTAAAATTTGCGACAGTATAAAATTATTTTTTGAATAATTTACTATAGAAAAGGCAATCCCTGGCGCAATTAAAATTTGCGACAGTAAAAAATTATTTTTTGAAAAATTTACTATAGAAAAGGCAATCCCTGGCGGATTTAAAATTTGCGACAGTAAAAAATTAGTTTTTGAAAAATTTACTATAGAAAAGGCAATCCCTGGCGTAATTAAAATTTGCGACAGTAAAAAATTAATTTTTGAAAAATTTACTATAGAAAAGGCAATCCCTGGCGTAATTAAAATTTGCGACAGTAAAAAATAATTTTTTGAAAAATTTACTGTAGAAAAGGCAATCCCTGGCATATTTAAAATTTGCGACAGTAAAAAATTAGTTTTTGAAAAATTTACTATAGAAAAGGCAATGCCTGGCGTATTTAAAATTTGCGACAGTAAAAAATTAATTTTTGAACAATTTACTATAGAAAAGGCAATCCCGGGCGTAATTAAAATTTGCGACAGTAAAAAATTATTTTTTGAATAATTTACTATAGAAAAGGCAATCCCTGGCGCAATTAAAATTTGCGACAGTAAAAAATTATTTTTTGAATTATTTACTACAGAAAAGGCAATCCCTGGCGTAATTAAAATTTGCGACAGTATAAAATTAAATTTCGAAAAATTTACTATAGAAAAGGCAATTCCTGGCGTAATTAAAATTTGCGACAGTAAAAAATTATTTTTTGAATAATTTACTATAGAAAATGCAATCCCTGGCGCAATTAAAATTTGCGACAGTAAACAATTATTTTTTGCAAAATTTACTATAGAAAAGGCAATCCCTGGCGTAATTAAAATTTGCGACAGAAAAAAATTATTTTTTGAAAAATTTACTGTAGAAAAGGCAATCCCTGGCGCAATTAAAATTTGCGACAGTAAAAAATTATTTTTTGAATAATTTACTACAGAAAAGGCAATCCCTGGCGCAATTAAAATTTGCGACAGTAAAAAATTATTTTTTGAATAATTTAATATAGAAAAGGCAATCCCTGGCCTAATTAATATTTTCGACAGTAAAAAATTATTTTTTGAAAAATTTACTGTAAAAAAGGCAATCCCTGGCGTAATTAAAATTTGCGACAGTAAAAAATTATTTTTGCAAAATTTACTATAGAAAAGGCAATCTATGGCGTAATTAAAATTTGCGACAGTAAAAAATTATTTTTTGAAAAATTTACTATAGAAAAGGCAATCCTTGGCGTAATTAAAATTTGCGACAGTTAAAAATTATTTTTTGAATAATTTACTATAGAAAAGGCAGTCCCTGGCGCAATTAAAATTTGCGACAATAAAAAAATAGTTTTTGAAAAATTTATTGTAGAAAAGGCAATCCCTGGCATATTTAAAATTTGCGACAGTAAAAAATTAATTTGTGAATAATTTACTATAGAAAAGGCAATTCCTGGCGGATTTAAAATTTGCGACAGTAAAAAATTATGTTTTGAATAATTTACTATAGAAGAGGCAATCCCTGGCGTATTTAAAATTTGCGACAGTATAAAATTATTTTTTGAATAATTTACTGCAGAAAAGACAATCCCTGGCGTATTTAAAATTTGCGACAGTAAAAAATTAGTTTTTGAAAAATTTACTATAGAAAAGGCAATTCCTGGCGCAATTAAAATTTGCGAGAGTAGAAAATTATTTTTTGAAAAATTTACTGTAGAAAAGGCAATCCCTGGCGCAATTAAAATTTGCGACAGTAAAAAATTATTTTTTTGCAAAATTTACTATAGAAAAGGGAATCCCTGGCGTAATTAAAATTTGCGACAGTAAAAAATTATTTTTTGAAAAATTTACTATAGAAAAGGCAATCCCTGGCGTAATTAAAATTTGCGACAGTAAAAAATTAATTTTTGAAAAATTTAGTGTAGAAAAGGCAATCCCTGGCGTAATTAAAATTTGCGACAGTAAAAAATTATTTTTTGAATAATTTACTATAGGAAAGGCAATCCCTGGCGCAATTAAAATTTGCGACAGTAAAAAAATATTTTTTGAATAATTTACTACAGAAAAGGCAATCCCTGGCGTAATTAAAATTTGCGACAGTATAAAATTAGTTTTTGAAAAATTTACTATAGAAAAGGCAATGCCTGGCGTATTTAAAATTTGCGACAGTAAAAAATTATTTTTTGAATAATTTACTATAGAAAAGGCAATCCCGGGCGTAATTAAAATTTGCGACAGTAAAAAATTATTTTTTGAATAATTTACTATAGAAAAGGCAATCCCTGGCGCAATTAAAATTTGCGACAGTAAAAAATTATTTTTTGAATTATTTACTACAGAAAAGGCAATCCCTGGCGTAATTAAAATTTGCGACAGTATAAAATTAAATTTCGAAAAATTTACTATAGAAAAGGCAATTCCTGGCGTAATTAAAATTTGCGACAGTAAAAAATTATTTTTTGAATAATTTACTATAGAAAATGCAATCCCTGGCGCAATTAAAATTTGCGACAGTAAACAATTATTTTTTGCAAAATTTACTATAGAAAAGGCAATCCCTGGCGTAATTAAAATTTGCGACAGAAAAAAATTATTTTTTGAAAAATTTACTGTAGAAAAGGCAATCCCTGGCGCAATTAAAATTTGCGACAGTAAAAAATTATTTTTTGAATAATTTACTACAGAAAAGGCAATCCCTGGCGCAATTAAAATTTGCGACAGTAAAAAATTATTTTTTGAATAATTTAATATAGAAAAGGCAATCCCTGGCCTAATTAATATTTTCGACAGTAAAAAATTATTTTTTGAAAAATTTACTGTAAAAAAGGCAATCCCTGGCGTAATTAAAATTTGCGACAGTAAAAAATTATTTTGCAAAATTTACTATAGAAAAGGCAATCTATGGCGTAATTAAAATTTGCGACAGTAAAAAATTATTTTTGAAAAATTTACTATAGAAAAGGCAATCCTTGGCGTAATTAAAATTTGCGACAGTTAAAAATTATTTTTTGAATAATTTACTATAGAAAAGGCAGTCCCTGGCGCAATTAAAATTTGCGACAATAAAAAAATAGTTTTTGAAAAATTTATTGTAGAAAAGGCAATCCCTGGCATATTTAAAATTTGCGACAGTAAAAAATTAATTTGTGAATAATTTACTATAGAAAAGGCAATTCCTGGCGGATTTAAAATTTGCGACAGTAAAAAATTATGTTTTGAATAATTTACTATAGAAGAGGCAATCCCTGGCGTATTTAAAATTTGCGACAGTATAAAATTATTTTTTGAATAATTTACTGCAGAAAAGACAATCCCTGGCGTATTTAAAATTTGCGACAGTAAAAAATTAGTTTTTGAAAAATTTACTATAGAAAAGGCAATTCCTGGCGCAATTAAAATTTGCGAGAGTAGAAAATTATTTTTTGAAAAATTTACTGTAGAAAAGGCAATCCCTGGCGCAATTAAAATTTGCGACAGTAAAAAATTATTTTTTTGCAAAATTTACTATAGAAAAGGGAATCCCTGGCGTAATTAAAATTTGCGACAGTAAAAAATTATTTTTGAAAAATTTACTATAGAAAAGGCAATCCCTGGCGTAATTAAAATTTGCGACAGTAAAAAATTAATTTTTGAAAAATTTAGTGTAGAAAAGGCAATCCCTGGCGTAATTAAAATTTGCGACAGTAAAAAAATTATTTTTTGAATAATTTACTATAGGAAAGGCAATCCCTGGCGCAATTAAAATTTGCGACAGTAAAAAAATATTTTTTGAATAATTTACTACAGAAAAGGCAATCCCTGGCGTAATTAAAATTTGCGACAGTATAAAATTAGTTTTTGAAAAATTTACTATAGAAAAGGCAATGCCTGGCGTATTTAAAATTTGCGACAGTAAAAAATTATTTTTTGAATAATTTACTATAGAAAAGGCAATCCCGGGCGTAATTAAAATTTGCGACAGTAAAAAATTATTTTTTGAATAATTTACTATAGAAAAGGCAATCCCTGGCGCAATTAAAATTTGCGACAGTAAAAAATTATTTTTTGAATTATTTACTACAGAAAAGGCAATCCCTGGCGTAATTAAAATTTGCGACAGTATAAAATTAAATTTCGAAAAATTTACTGATAGAAAAGGCAATTCCTGGCGTAATTAAAATTTGCGACAGTAAAAAATTATTTTTTGAATAATTTACTATAGAAAATGCAATCCCTGGCGCAATTAAAATTTGCGACAGTAAACAATTATTTTTTGCAAAATTTACTATAGAAAAGGCAATCCCTGGCGTAATTAAAATTTGCGACAGAAAAAAAATTATTTTTGAAAAAATTTACTGTAGAAAAGGCAATCCCTGGCGCAATTAAAATTTGCGACAGTAAAAAATTATTTTTTGAATAATTTACTACAGAAAAGGCAATCCCTGGCGCAATTAAAATTTGCGACAGTAAAAAATTATTTTTTGAATAATTTAATATAGAAAAGGCAATCCCTGGCCTAATTAATATTTTCGACAGTAAAAAATTATTTTTTGAAAAATTTACTGTAAAAAAGGCAATCCCTGGCGTAATTAAAATTTGCGACAGTAAAAAATTATTTTTGCAAAATTTACTATAGAAAAGGCAATCTATGGCGTAATTAAAATTTGCGACAGTAAAAAATTATTTTTTGAAAAATTTACTATAGAAAAGGCAATCCTTGGCGTAATTAAAATTTGCGACAGTTAAAAATTATTTTTTGAATAATTTACTATAGAAAAGGCAGTCCCTGGCGCAATTAAAATTTGCGACAATAAAAAATAGTTTTTGAAAAATTTATTGTAGAAAAGGCAATCCCTGGCATATTTAAAATTTGCGACAGTAAAAAATTAATTTGTGAATAATTTACTATAGAAAAGGCAATTCCTGGCGGATTTAAAATTTGCGACAGTAAAAAATTATGTTTTGAATAATTTACTATAGAAGAGGCAATCCCTGGCGTATTTAAAATTTGCGACAGTATAAAATTATTTTTTGAATAATTTACTGCAGAAAAGACAATCCCTGGCGTATTTAAAATTTGCGACAGTAAAAAATTAGTTTTTGAAAAATTTACTATAGAAAAGGCAATTCCTGGCGCAATTAAAATTTGCGAGAGTAGAAAATTATTTTTTGAAAAATTTACTGTAGAAAAGGCAATCCCTGGCGCAATTAAAATTTGCGACAGTAAAAAATTATTTTTTTGCAAAATTTACTATAGAAAAGGAATCCCTGGCGTAATTAAAATTTGCGACAGTAAAAAATTATTTTTTGAAAAATTTACTATAGAAAAGGCAATCCCTGGCGTAATTAAAATTTGCGACAGTAAAAAATTAATTTTTGAAAAATTTAGTGTAGAAAAGGCAATCCCTGGCGTAATTAAAATTTGCGACAGTAAAAAATTATTTTTTGAATAATTTACTATAGGAAAGGCAATCCCTGGCGCAATTAAAATTTGCGACAGTAAAAAAATATTTTTTGAATAATTTACTACAGAAAAGGCAATCCCTGGCGTAATTAAAATTTGCGACAGTATAAATTTAAATTTTGAAAAATTTACTATAGAAAAGGCAATACCTGCCGTAATTAAAATTTGCGACAGTAAAAAATTATTTTTTGAATAATTTACTATAGAAAATGCAATCCCTGGCGCAATTAAAATTTGCGACAGTAAAAAATTATTTTTTGCAAAATTTACTATAGAAAAGGCAATCCCTGGCGTAATTAAAATTTGCGACAGTAAAAAATTATTTTTTGAAAAATTTACTGTAGAAAAGGCAATCCCTGGCGCAATTAAAATTTGCGACAGTAAAGAATTATTTTTTGAATAATTTACTACAGAAAAGGCAATCCCTGGCGCAATTAAAATTTGCGACACTAAAAAATTATTTTTTGAATAATTTACTATAGAAAAGGAAATCCCTGGCGTAATTAAAATTTTCTACAGTAAAAAATTATTTTTTGAAAATTTTACTGTAGAAAAGGCAATCCCTGGCGCAATTAAAATTTGCGACAGTAAAAAATTATTTTTGCAAAATTTACTATAGAAAAGGCAATCTCTGGCGTAATTAAAATTTGCGACAGTAAAAAATTAATTTTTCAAAAATTTACTGTAGAAAAGGCAATCCTTGGCGAAATTAAAATTTGCGACAGTAAAAAATTATTTTTTGAATAATTTACTATAGAAAATTCAATCCCTGGCGCAGTTAAAATTTGCGACATTAAAAAATTATTTTTTGAAAAATTTACTATAGAAAAGGCAATCCCTGGCGTATTTAAAATTTGCGACAGTATAAAATTATTTTTTGCAAAATTTACTATAGAAAAGGCAATCCCTGGCGTAATTAAAATTTGCGACAGTAAAAAATTAATTTATGAAAAATTTACTGTAGAAAAGGCAATCCTGGCGTAATTAAAATTTGCGACAGTAGAAAATTATTTTTTGAAAAATTTACTATAGAAAAGGCAATCCCTGGCGCAATTAAAATTTGCGAGAGTAAAAAATTATTTTTTGAATAATTTACTATAGGAGGGGCAATCCCTGGCGTATTAAAGATTTGCGACATTATAAAATTATTAAAATTAAAATTTGCGACAGTAAAAAATTATTTTTTGAAAAATTTACTATAGAAAAGGCAATCCCTTGTGGATTTAAAATTTGCGACAGTAAAAAATTAGTTTTTGAAAAATTTACTATAGAAAAGGCAATCCCTGGTGTAATTAAAATTTGCGACAGTAAAAAATTAATTTTTGAAAAATTTACTATAGAAAAGGCAATCCCTGGCGTAATTAAAATTTGCGACAGTAAAAAATTATTTTTTGAATAATTTACTATAGAAAAGGCAATCCCTGGCGCAATTAAAATTTGCGACAGTATAACATTATTTTTTGAAAAATTTACTATACAAATGGCAATCCCTGGCGCAATTAAAACTTGCGACAGTAAAAAATTAATTTTTGAAAAATTTTCTATAGAAAAGGCAATCCCTGGCGCAATTAAAATTTGCGACAGTAAAAAATTATTTTCTGAATAATTTACTATAGAAAAGGCAATCCCTGGAGTAATTAAAATTTTCCACATTAAAAAATTAGTTTTTGAAAAATTTACTATAGAAAAGGCAATCCCTGGCGGATTTAAAATTTGCGACAGTAAAAAATTAGTTTTTGAAAAATTTACTATAGAAAAGGCAATCCCTGGCGTAATTAAAATTTGCGACAGTAAAAAATTAATTTTTGAAAAATTTACTATAGAAAAGGCAATCCCTGGCGGATGTAAAATTTGCGACAGTAAAAAATTAGTTTTTGAAAAATTTACTATAGAAAAGGCAATCCCTGGCGTATTTAAAATTTGCGACAGTAAAAAAATTAATTTTTGAACAATTTACTATAGAAATGGCTATCACGGGCGCAATTAAAATTTGCGACAGTATAAAATTAAATTTTGAAAAATTTACTGCAGAAAAGACAATCCCTGGCGTATTTTAAAATTTGCGACAGTAAAAAATTAGTTTTTGAAAAATTTACTATAGAAAAGGCAATTCCTGGCGCAATTAAAATTTGCGAGAGTAGAAAATTATTTTTTGAAAAATTTACTGTAGAAAAGGCAATCCCTGGCGCAATTAAAATTTGCGACAGTAAAAAATTATTTTTTTGCAAAATTTACTATAGAAAAGGGAATCCCTGGCGTAATTAAAATTTGCGACAGTAAAAAATTATTTTTTGAAAAATTTACTATAGAAAAGGCAATCCCTGGCGCAATTAAAATTTGCGACATTAAAAAATTATTTTTTGAATAATATACTATAGAATAGGCAATCCCTGGCGTAATTAAAATTTTCGACAGTAAAAAATTAGTTTTTGAAAAATTTACTATAGAAAAGGCAATCCCTGGTGCAATTAAAATTTGCGACAGTAAAAAATTATTTTTTGAAAAATTTAATATAGAAAAGGCAATCCCTGGCGCAATTAAAATTTGCGACAGTAAAAAATTATTTTTTCAAAAATTTACTGTAGAAAATTCAATCCCTGGCGGATTTAAAATTTGCGACAGTAAAAAAATTAATTTTTGAAAAATTTACTATAGAAATGGCAATCCCTGGCGCAATTAAAACTTGCGACAGTAAAAAATTAATTTTTGAAAAATTTACTATAGAAAAGGCAATCCCTGGCGTAATTAAAATTTGCGACAGTAAAAAATTATTTTTTAAAAAATTTACTGTAGAAAAGGCAATCCCTGGCGTATAAAATTTGCGACAGTAAAAAATTAATTTGTGAAAAATTTACTGTAGAAAAGGCAATCCCTGGCGTATTTAAAATTTGCGACAGTAAAAAACTAATTTGTGAATAATTTACTATAGAAATGGCAATCCCTGGCGTATTTAAAATTTGCGGCAATAAAAAATTATTTTTTGAAAAATTTACTGTAGAAAAGGCAATCCCTGGCGCAATTAAAATTTGCGACAGTAAAGAATTATTTTTTGAATAATTTACTACAGAAAAGGCAAATCAGGCGACATTATTATTTTTTGAAAAATTTACTGTAGAAAAGGCAATCCCTGGCGGATTTAAAATTTGCGACAGTAAAAAATTATTTTTTGAAAAATTTACTGTAGAAAAGGCAATCCCTGTCGCAATTAAAATTTGCGACAGTAGAAAATTATTTTTTGAATAATTTACTATAGAAAAGGCAATCCCTGGCGGATTTAAAATTTGCGACAGTAAAAAATTATTTTTTGAAAAATTTACTGTAGAAAAGGCAATCCCTGGCGCAATTAAAATTTGCGACAGTAGAAAATTATTTTTTGAATAATTTTACTATAGAAAAGGCAATCCCTGGCGCAGTTAAAATTTGCGACATTAAAAAATTATTTTTTGAAAAATTTACTGTAGAAAAGGCAATCCCTGGGGTATTTAAAATTTGCGACAGTATAAAATTATTTTTTGCAAAATTTACTATAGAAAAGGCAATCCCTGGCGTAATTAAAATTTGCGACAGTAAAAAATTAATTTATGAAAAATTTACTGTAGAAAAGGCAATCCCTGGCGTAATTAAAATTTGCGACAGTAGAAAATTATTTTTTGAAAAATTTACTATAGAAAAGGCAATCCCTGGCGCAATTAAAATTTGCGCGAGTAAAAAATTATTTTTTGAATTATTTACTATAGGAGAGGCAATCCCTGGCGTATTAAAGATTTGCGACATTATAAAATTATTAAAATTAAATTTTGCGACAGTAAAAAATTATTTTTTGAAAAATTTACTATAGAAAAGGCAATCCCTGGTGGATTTAAAATTTGCGACAATAAAAAATTAGTTTTTGAAAATTTACTATAGAAAAGGCAATCCCTGGCGTAATTAAAATTTGCGACAGTAAAAAATTAATTTTTGAAAAATTTACTATTGAAAAGGCAATCCCTGGCGTAATTAAAATTTGCGACAGTAAAAAATTATTTTTTGAATAATTTACTATAGAAAAGGCAACCCTGGCGCAATTAAAATTTGCGACAGTATAAAATTATTTTTTGAAAAATTTACTATACAAATGGCAATCCCTGGCGCAATTAAAACTTGCGACAGTAAAAAATTAATTTTTGAAAAATTTTCTATAGAAAAGGCAATCCCTGGCGCAATTAAAATTTGCGACAGTAAAAAAATATTTTTTGAATAATTTACTATAGAAAAGGCAATCCCTGGAGTAATTAAAATTTTCCACATTAAAAAATTAGTTTTTGAAAAATTTACTATAGAAAAGGCAATCCCTGGCGGATTTAAAATTTGCGACAGTAAAAAATTAGTTTTTGAAAAATTTACTATAGAAAAGGCAATCCCTGGCGAAATTAAAATTTGCGACAGTAAAAAATTAATTTTTGAAAAATTTACTATAGAAAAGGCAATCCCTGGCGGATTTAAAATTTGCGACAGTAAAAAATTTGTTTTTGAAAAATTTAGTATAGAAAAGGCAATCCCTGGCGTATTTAAAATTTGCGACAGTAAAAAATTAATTTTTGAACAATTTACTATAGAAATGGCTATCACGGGCGCAATTAAAATTTGCGACAGTATAAAATTAAATTTTGAAAAATTTACTGTAGAAAAGACAATCCCTGGCGTATTTAAAATTTGCGACAGTAAAAAATTAGTTTTTGAAAAATTTACTATAGAAAAGGCAATTCCTGGCGCAATTAAAATTTGCGAGAGTAGAAAATTATTTTTTGAAAAATTTACTGTAGAAAAGGCAATCCCTGGCGCAATTAAAATTTGCGACAGTAAAAAATTATTTTTTTGCAAAATTTACTATAGAAAATGCAATCCCTGGCGTAATTAAAATTTGCGACAGTAAAAAATTATTTTTTTAATAATATCCTATAGAAAAGGCAATCCCTGGCGTAATTAAAATTTTCGACAGTAAAAAATTAGTTTTTGAAAAATTTACTATAGAAAAGGCAATTCCTGGCGCAATTAAATTTTGCGACAGTAAAAAATTATTTTTTGAAAAATTTACTATAGAAAAGGCAATCCCTGGCGCAATTAAAATTTGCGACAGTAAAAAATAATTTTTTCAAAAATTTACTGTAGAAAATTCAATCCCTGGCGGATTTAAAATTTGCGACAGTAAAAAATTAATTTTTGAAAAATTTACTATAGAAATGGCAATCTCTGGCGCAATTAAAACTTGCGGCAGTAAAAAATTAATTTTTGAAAAATTTACTATATAAAAGGCAATCCCTGGCGTAATTAAAATTTGCGACAGTAAAAAATTATTTTTTAAAAAATTTACTGTAAAAAGGCAATCCCTGGCGTATTTAAAATTTGCGACAGTAAAAAATTAATTTGTGAAAAATTTACTATGAAAAGGCAATCCCTGGCGCAATTAAAACTTGCGACAGTAAAAAATTAGTTTTTGAAAAATTTAGTATAGAAAAGGCAATCCCTGGCGCAATTAAAATTTGCGACAGTAAAAAATTATTTTTTCAAAAATTTACTGTAGAAAATTCAATCCCTGGCGGATTTAAAATTTGCGACAGTAAAAAATTATTTTTTGAAAAATTTACTATAGAAAAGGCAATCCCTGGCGTAATTAAAATTTGCGACAGTTAAAAATTATTTTTTGAATAATTTGCTATAGAAAAGGCAATCCCTGGCGCAATTAAAATTTGCGACAGTAAAAAATTAGTTTTTGAAAAATTTACTGAAGAAAAGGCAATCCCTGGCATATTTAAAATTTATGACAGTAAAAAATTAATTTGTGAATAATTTACTATAGAAAAGGCAATCCTTGGCGCAATTAAAATTTGCGACAATAAAAAATTAATTTTTGAAAAATTTACTATAGAAAAGGCAATCCCTGGCGTAATTAAAATTTGCGACAGTAAAAAATTATTTTTTGAAAAATTTACTGTAGAAAAGGCAATCCCTGGCGTATTTAAAATTTGCGACACTAAAAAATGAATTTGTGAAAAATTTACTATAGAAAAGGCAATCGCTGGCGTATTTAAAATTTGCGACATTAAAAAATTAATTTTTGAAAAATTTACTATAGAAAAGGCAATCCCTGGCGTATTTAAAATTTGCGACATTAAAAAATTATTTTTTGAAAAATTTACTGTAGAAAAGGCAATCCCTGGCGTATTTAAAATTTGCGACAGTAAAAAATTAATTTGTGAAAAATTTACTATAGAAAAGGCAATCCCTGGCGTATTTAAAATTTGCGACAGTAAAAAATTATTTTTTGAAAAATTTACTATAGAAAAGGCAATCCCTGGCGTAATTAAAATTTGCGACAGTTAAAAATTATTTTTTGAATAATTTGCTATAGAAAAGGCAATCCCTGGCGCAATTAAAATTTGCGACAGTAAAAAATTAGTTTTTGAAAAATTTACTGAAGAAAAGGCAATCCCTGGCATATTTAAAATTTATGACAGTAAAAAATTAATTTGTGAATAATTTACTATAGAAAAGGCAATCCTTGGCGCAATTAAAATTTGCGACAATAAAAAATTAATTTTTGAAAAATTTACTATAGAAAAGGCAATCCCTGGCGTAATTAAAATTTGCGACAGTAAAAAATTATTTTTTGAAAAATTTACTGTAGAAAAGGCAATCCCTGGCGTATTTAAAATTTGCGACACTAAAAAATTAATTTTTGAAAAATTTACTATAGAAAAGGCAATCCCTGGCGTATTTAAAATTCGCGACAGTAAAAAATTAATTTTTGAAAAATTTACTATAGGAAAGGCAAACCCTGGCGTAATTAAAATTTGCGACAGTAAAAAATTATTTTTTGAATAATTTACTATAGAAAAGGCTATCCCTGGCGCAATTAAAATTTGCGACAGTATAAAATAATTTTTTGAAAAATTTACTATACAAAGGCAATCCCTGGCGCAATAAAAACTTGCGACAGTAAAAAATTAATTTTTGAAAAATTTACTATAGAAAAGGCAATCCCTGGCGTAATTAAAATTTGCGACAGTAAAAAATTATTTTTTGAAAAATTTACTACAGAAAAGGCAATCCCTGGCGTAATTAAAATTTGCGACAGTAAAAAATTAATTTTTGAAAAATTTACTGTAGAAAAGGCAATCCCTGGCATATTTAAAATTTATGACAGTAAAAAATTAATTTTTGAATAATTTACTATAGAAAAGGCAATCCTGGCGCAATTAAAATTTGCGACAGTAAAAAATTAGTTTTTGAAAAATTTACTGAAGAAAAGGCAATCCCTGGCATATTTAAAATTTATGACAGTAAAAAATTAATTTGTGAATAATTTACTATAGAAAAGGCAATCCTTGGCGCAATTAAAATTTGCGACAATAAAAAATTAATTTTTGAAAAATTTACTATAGAAAAGGCAATCCCTGGCGTAATTAAAATTTGCGACAGTAAAAAATTATTTTTGAAAAATTTACTGTAGAAAAGGCAATCCCTGGCGTATTTAAAATTTGCGACACTAAAAAATGAATTTGTGAAAAATTTACTATAGAAAAGGCAATCGCTGGCGTATTTAAAATTTGCGACATTAAAAAATTAATTTTTGAAAATTTACTATAGAAAAGGCAATCCCTGGCGTATTTAAAATTTGCGACATTAAAAAATTATTTTTTGAAAAATTTACTGTAGAAAAGGCAATCCCTGGCGTATTTAAAATTTGCGACAGTAAAAAATTAATTTGTGAAAAATTTACTATAGAAAAGGCAATCCCTGGCGTATTTAAAATTTGCGACAGTAAAAAATTATTTTTGAAAAATTTACTATAGAAAAGGCAATCCCTGGCGTAATTAAAATTTGCGACAGTTAAAAATTATTTTTTGAATAATTTGCTATAGAAAAGGCAATCCCTGGCGCAATTAAAATTTGCGACAGTAAAAAATTAGTTTTGAAAAATTTACTGAAGAAAAGGCAATCCCTGGCATATTTAAAATTTATGACAGTAAAAAATTAATTTGTGAATAATTTACTATAGAAAAGGCAATCCTTGGCGCAATTAAAATTTGCGACAATAAAAAATTAATTTTGAAAAATTTACTATAGAAAAGGCAATCCCTGGCGTAATTAAAATTTGCGACAGTAAAAAATTATTTTTTGAAAAATTTACTGTAGAAAAGGCAATCCCTGGCGTATTTAAAATTTGCGACACTAAAAAATGAATTTGTGAAAAATTTACTATAGAAAAGGCAATCGCTGGCGTATTTAAAATTTGCGACATTAAAAAATTAATTTTTGAAAAATTTACTATAGAAAAGGCAATCCCTGGCGTATTTAAAATTTGCGACATTAAAAAATTAATTTTTGAAAAATTTACTATAGAAAAGGCAATCCCTGGCGTATTTAAAATTCGCGACAGTAAAAAATTAATTTTTGAAAAATTTACTATAGGAAAGGCAAACCCTGGCGTAATTAAAATTTGCGACAGTAAAAAATTATTTTTTGAATAATTTACTATAGAAAAGGCTATCCCTGGCGCAATTAAAATTTGCGACAGTATAAAATAATTTTTTGAAAAATTTACTATACAAAGGCAATCCCTGGCGCAATAAAAACTTGCGACAGTAAAAAATTAATTTTTGAAAAATTTACTATAGAAAAGGCAATCCCTGGCGTAATTAAAATTTGCGACAGTAAAAAATTATTTTTTGAAAAATTTACTACAGAAAAGGCAATCCCTGGCGTAATTAAAATTTGCGACAGTAAAAAATTAATTTTTGAAAAATTTACTGTAGAAAAGGCAATCCCTGGCGTAATTAAAATTTGCGACAGTAGAAAATTATTTTTTGAAAAATTTACTATAGAAAAGGCAATCCTTGGCGCAATTAAAATTTGCGACAATAAAAAATTAATTTTTGAAAAATTTACTATAGAAAAGGCAATCCCTGGCGTAATTAAAATTTGCGACAGTAAAAAATTATTTTTTGAAAAATTTACTGTAGAAAAGACAATCCCTGGCGCAATTAAAATTTGCGACAGTAAAAAATTATTTTTTGAATAATTTACTACAGAAAAGGCTATCCCTGGCGTAATTAAAATTTGCGACAGTAAAAAATTCATTTTTGAAAAATTTACTGTAGAAAAGGCAATCCCTGGCGTAATTAAAATTTGCGACAGTAGAAAATTATTTTTTGAAAAATTTACTATAGAATAGGCAATACCTGGCGCAATTAAAACTTGCGACAATAAAAAAATAATTTTTGAAAAATTTACTATAGATAGGCAATCCCTGGCGTAATTAAAATTTGCGACAGTAAAAAATTATTTTTTGAAAAATTTACTGTAGAAAAGGCAATCCCTGGCGTATTTAAAATTTGCGACAGTAAAAAATTAATTTGTGAAAAATTTACTGAAGAAAAGGCAATCCCTGGCATATTTAAAATTTGCGACAGTAAAAAATTAATTTGTGAATAATTTACTATAGAAAAGGCAATCCCTGGCGGATTTAAAATTTGCGACAGTTAAAAATTAATTTTTGAAAAATTTACTATAGGAAAGGCAAATCCTGGCGTAATTAAAATTTGCCACAGTAAAAAATTATTTTTTGAATAATTTACTATAGAAAAGGCAATCCCTGGCGCAATTAAAATTTGCGACAGTAAAAAATTAGTTTTTGAAAAATTTACTGAAGAAAAGGCAATCCCTGGCATATTTAAAATTTATGACAGTAAAAAATTAATTTGTGAATAATTTACTATAGAAAAGGCAATCCTTGGCGCAATTAAAATTTGCGACAATAAAAAATTAATTTTTGAAAAATTTACTATAGAAAAGGCAATCCCTGGCGTAATTAAAATTTGCGACAGTAAAAAATTATTTTTTGAAAAATTTACTGTAGAAAAGGCAATCCCTGGCGTATTTAAAATTTGCGACACTAAAAAATGAATTTGTGAAAAATTTACTATAGAAAAGGCAATCGCTGGCGTATTTAAAATTTGCGACATTAAAAAATTAATTTTTGAAAAATTTACTATAGAAAAGGCAATCCCTGGCGTATTTAAAATTTGCGACATTAAAAAATTATTTTTTGAAAAATTTACTGTAGAAAAGGCAATCCCTGGCGTATTTAAAATTTGCGACAGTAAAAAATTAATTTTTGAAAAATTTACTGTAGAAAAGGCAATCCCTGGCGTAATTAAAATTTGCGACAGTAGAAAATTATTTTTTGAAAAATTTACTATAGAAAAGGCAATCCTTGGCGCAATTAAAATTTGCGACAATAAAAAATTAATTTTTGAAAAATTTACTATAGAAAAGGCAATCCCTGGCGTAATTAAAACTTGCGACAGTAAAAAATTAATTTTTGAAAAATTTACTATAGAAAAGGCAATCCCTGGCGTAATTAAAATTTGCGACAGTAAAAAATTATTTTTTGAAAAATTTACTACAGAAAAGGCAATCCCTGGCGTAATTAAAATTTGCGACAGTAAAAAATTAATTTTTGAAAAATTTACTGTAGAAAAGGCAATCCCTGGCGTAATTAAAATTTGCGACAGTAGAAAATTATTTTTTGAAAAATTTACTATAGAAAAGGCAATCCTTGGCGCAATTAAAATTTGCGACAATAAAAAATTAATTTTTGAAAAATTTACTATAGAAAAGGCAATCCCTGGCGTAATTAAAATTTGCGACAGTAAAAAATTATTTTTTGAAAAATTTACTGTAGAAAAGACAATCCCTGGCGCAATTAAAATTTGCGACAGTAAAAAATTATTTTTTGAATAATTTACTACAGAAAAGGCTATCCCTGGCGTAATTAAAATTTGCGACAGTAAAAAATTCATTTTTGAAAAATTTACTGTAGAAAAGGCAATCCCTGGCGTAATTAAAATTTGCGACAGTAGAAAATTATTTTTTGAAAAATTTACTATAGAATAGGCAATACCTGGCGCAATTAAAACTTGCGACAATAAAAAAATAATTTTTGAAAAATTTACTATAGATAGGCAATCCCTGGCGTAATTAAAATTTGCGACAGTAAAAAATTATTTTTTGAAAAATTTACTGTAGAAAAGGCAATCCCTGGCGTATTTAAAATTTGCGACAGTAAAAAATTAATTTGTGAAAAATTTACTGAAGAAAAGGCAATCCCTGGCATATTTAAAATTTGCGACAGTAAAAAATTAATTTGTGAATAATTTACTATAGAAAAGGCAATCCCTGGCGGATTTAAAATTTGCGACAGTTAAAAATTAATTTTTGAAAAATTTACTATAGGAAAGGCAAATCCTGGCGTAATTAAAATTTGCCACAGTAAAAAATTATTTTTTGAATAATTTACTATAGAAAAGGCAATCCCTGGCGCAATTAAAATTTGCGACAGTAAAAAATTAGTTTTTGAAAAATTTACTGAAGAAAAGGCAATCCCTGGCATATTTAAAATTTATGACAGTAAAAAATTAATTTGTGAATAATTTACTATAGAAAAGGCAATCCTTGGCGCAATTAAAATTTGCGACAATAAAAAATTAATTTTTGAAAAATTTACTATAGAAAAGGCAATCCCTGGCGTAATTAAAATTTGCGACAGTAAAAAATTATTTTTTGAAAAATTTACTGTAGAAAAGGCAATCCCTGGCGTATTTAAAATTTGCGACACTAAAAAATGAATTTGTGAAAAATTTACTATAGAAAAGGCAATCGCTGGCGTATTTAAAATTTGCGACATTAAAAAATTAATTTTTGAAAAATTTACTATAGAAAAGGCAATCCCTGGCGTATTTAAAATTTGCGACATTAAAAAATTATTTTTTGAAAAATTTACTGTAGAAAAGGCAATCCCTGGCGTATTTAAAATTTGCGACAGTAAAAAATTAATTTGTGAAAAATTTACTATAGAAAAGGCAATCGCTGGCGTATTTAAAATTTGCGACATTAAAAAATTAATTTTTGAAAAATTTACTATAGAAAAGGCAATCCCTGGCGTATTTAAAATTTGCGACATTAAAAAATTATTTTTTGAAAAATTTACTGTAGAAAAGGCAATCCCTGGCGTATTTAAAATTTGCGACAGTAAAAAATTAATTTGTGAATAATTTACTATAGAAAAGGCAATCCCTGGCGGATTTAAAATTTGCGACAGTTAAAAATTAATTTTTGAAAAATTTACTATAGGAAAGGCAAATCCTGGCGTAATTAAAATTTGCCACAGTAAAAAATTATTTTTTGAATAATTTACTATAGAAAAGGCAATCCCTGGCGCAATTAAAATTTGCGACAGTAAAAAATTAGTTTTTGAAAAATTTACTGAAGAAAAGGCAATCCCTGGCATATTTAAAATTTATGACAGTAAAAAATTAATTTGTGAATAATTTACTATAGAAAAGGCAATCCTTGGCGCAATTAAAATTTGCGACAATAAAAAATTAATTTTTGAAAAATTTACTATAGAAAAGGCAATCCCTGGCGTAATTAAAATTTGCGACAGTAAAAAATTATTTTTTGAAAAATTTACTGTAGAAAAGGCAATCCCTGGCGTATTTAAAATTTGCGACACTAAAAAATGAATTTGTGAAAAATTTACTATAGAAAAGGCAATCGCTGGCGTATTTAAAATTTGCGACATTAAAAAATTAATTTTTGAAAAATTTACTATAGAAAAGGCAATCCCTGGCGTATTTAAAATTTGCGACATTAAAAAATTATTTTTTGAAAAATTTACTGTAGAAAAGGCAATCCCTGGCGTATTTAAAATTTGCGACAGTAAAAAATTAATTTGTGAAAAATTTACTATAGAAAAGGCAATCCCTGGCGTATTTAAAATTTGCGACAGTAAAAAATTATTTTTTGAAAAATTTACTATAGAAAAGGCAATCCCTGGCGTAATTAAAATTTGCGACAGTTAAAAATTATTTTTTGAATAATTTGCTATAGAAAAGGCAATCCCTGGCGCAATTAAAATTTGCGACAGTAAAAAATTAGTTTTTGAAAAATTTACTGAAGAAAAGGCAATCCCTGGCATATTTAAAATTTATGACAGTAAAAAATTAATTTGTGAATAATTTACTATAGAAAAGGCAATCCTTGGCGCAATTAAAATTTGCGACAATAAAAAATTAATTTTTGAAAAATTTACTATAGAAAAGGCAATCCCTGGCGTAATTAAAATTTGCGACAGTAAAAAATTATTTTTTGAAAAATTTACTGTAGAAAAGGCAATCCCTGGCGTATTTAAAATTTGCGACACTAAAAAATGAATTTGTGAAAAATTTACTATAGAAAAGGCAATCGCTGGCGTATTTAAAATTTGCGACATTAAAAAATTAATTTTTGAAAAATTTACTATAGAAAAGGCAATCCCTGGCGTATTTAAAATTTGCGACATTAAAAAATTAATTTTTGAAAAATTTACTATAGAAAAGGCAATCCCTGGCGTATTTAAAATTCGCGACAGTAAAAAATTAATTTTTGAAAAATTTACTATAGGAAAGGCAAACCCTGGCGTAATTAAAATTTGCGACAGTAAAAAATTATTTTTTGAATAATTTACTATAGAAAAGGCTATCCCTGGCGCAATTAAAATTTGCGACAGTATAAAATAATTTTTTGAAAAATTTACTATACAAAGGCAATCCCTGGCGCAATAAAAACTTGCGACAGTAAAAAATTAATTTTTGAAAAATTTACTATAGAAAAGGCAATCCCTGGCGTAATTAAAATTTGCGACAGTAAAAAATTATTTTTTGAAAAATTTACTACAGAAAAGGCAATCCCTGGCGTAATTAAAATTTGCGACAGTAAAAAATTAATTTTTGAAAAATTTACTGTAGAAAAGGCAATCCCTGGCGTAATTAAAATTTGCGACAGTAGAAAATTATTTTTTGAAAAATTTACTATAGAAAAGGCAATCCTTGGCGCAATTAAAATTTGCGACAATAAAAAATTAATTTTTGAAAAATTTACTATAGAAAAGGCAATCCCTGGCGTAATTAAAATTTGCGACAGTAAAAAATTATTTTTTGAAAAATTTACTGTAGAAAAGACAATCCCTGGCGCAATTAAAATTTGCGACAGTAAAAAATTATTTTTTGAATAATTTACTACAGAAAAGGCTATCCCTGGCGTAATTAAAATTTGCGACAGTAAAAAATTCATTTTTGAAAAATTTACTGTAGAAAAGGCAATCCCTGGCGTAATTAAAATTTGCGACAGTAGAAAATTATTTTTTGAAAAATTTACTATAGAATAGGCAATACCTGGCGCAATTAAAACTTGCGACAATAAAAAAATAATTTTTGAAAAATTTACTATAGATAGGCAATCCCTGGCGTAATTAAAATTTGCGACAGTAAAAAATTATTTTTTGAAAAATTTACTGTATAAAAGGCAATACCTGGCGTATTTAAAATTTGCGACAGTAAAAAATTAATTTGTGAAAAATTTACTGAAGAAAAGGCAATCCCTGGCATATTTAAAATTTGCGACAGTAAAAAATTAATTTGTGAATAATTTACTATAGAAAAGGCAATCCCTGGCGGATTTAAAATTTGCGACAGTTAAAAATTAATTTTTGAAAAATTTACTATAGGAAAGGCAAATCCTGGCGTAATTAAAATTTGCCACAGTAAAAAATTATTTTTTGAATAATTTACTATAGAAAAGGCAATCCCTGGCGCAATTAAAATTTGCGACAGTAAAAAATTAGTTTTTGAAAAATTTACTGAAGAAAAGGCAATCCCTGGCATATTTAAAATTTATGACAGTAAAAAATTAATTTGTGAATAATTTACTATAGAAAAGGCAATCCTTGGCGCAATTAAAATTTGCGACAATAAAAAATTAATTTTTGAAAAATTTACTATAGAAAAGGCAATCCCTGGCGTAATTAAAATTTGCGACAGTAAAAAATTATTTTTTGAAAAATTTACTGTAGAAAAGGCAATCCCTGGCGTATTTAAAATTTGCGACACTAAAAAATGAATTTGTGAAAAATTTACTATAGAAAAGGCAATCGCTGGCGTATTTAAAATTTGCGACATTAAAAAATTAATTTTTGAAAAATTTACTATAGAAAAGGCAATCCCTGGCGTATTTAAAATTTGCGACATTAAAAAATTATTTTTTGAAAAATTTACTGTAGAAAAGGCAATCCCTGGCGTATTTAAAATTTGCGACAGTAAAAAATGAATTTGTGAAAAATTTACTATAGAAAAGGCAATCGCTGGCGTATTTAAAATTTGCGACATTAAAAAATTAATTTTTGAAAAATTTACTATAGAAAAGGCAATCCCTGGCGTATTTAAAATTTGCGACATTAAAAAATTATTTTTTGAAAAATTTACTGTAGAAAAGGCAATCCCTGGCGTATTTAAAATTTGCGACAGTAAAAAATTAATTTGTGAATAATTTACTATAGAAAAGGCAATCCCTGGCGGATTTAAAATTTGCGACAGTTAAAAATTAATTTTTGAAAAATTTACTATAGGAAAGGCAAATCCTGGCGTAATTAAAATTTGCCACAGTAAAAAATTATTTTTTGAATAATTTACTATAGAAAAGGCAATCCCTGGCGCAATTAAAATTTGCGACAGTAAAAAATTAGTTTTTGAAAAATTTACTGAAGAAAAGGCAATCCCTGGCATATTTAAAATTTATGACAGTAAAAAATTAATTTGTGAATAATTTACTATAGAAAAGGCAATCCTTGGCGCAATTAAAATTTGCGACAATAAAAAATTAATTTTTGAAAAATTTACTATAGAAAAGGCAATCCCTGGCGTAATTAAAATTTGCGACAGTAAAAAATTATTTTTTGAAAAATTTACTGTAGAAAAGGCAATCCCTGGCGTATTTAAAATTTGCGACACTAAAAAATGAATTTGTGAAAAATTTACTATAGAAAAGGCAATCGCTGGCGTATTTAAAATTTGCGACATTAAAAAATTAATTTTTGAAAAATTTACTATAGAAAAGGCAATCCCTGGCGTATTTAAAATTTGCGACATTAAAAAATTATTTTTTGAAAAATTTACTGTAGAAAAGGCAATCCCTGGCGTATTTAAAATTTGCGACAGTAAAAAATTAATTTGTGAAAAATTTACTATAGAAAAGGCAATCCCTGGCGTATTTAAAATTTGCGACAGTAAAAAATTATTTTTTGAGAAATTTACTATAGAAAAGGCAATCCCTGGCGTAATTAAAATTTGCGACAGTTAAAAATTATTTTTTGAATAATTTGCTATAGAAAAGGCAATCCCTGGCGCAATTAAAATTTGCGACAGTAAAAAATTAGTTTTTGAAAAATTTACTGAAGAAAAGGCAATCCCTGGCATATTTAAAATTTATGACAGTAAAAAATTAATTTGTGAATAATTTACTATAGAAAAGGCAATCCTTGGCGCAATTAAAATTTGCGACAATAAAAAATTAATTTTTGAAAAATTTACTATAGAAAAGGCAATCCCTGGCGTAATTAAAATTTGCGACAGTAAAAAATTATTTTTTGAAAAATTTACTGTAGAAAAGGCAATCCCTGGCGTATTTAAAATTTGCGACACTAAAAAATGAATTTGTGAAAAATTTACTATAGAAAAGGCAATCGCTGGCGTATTTAAAATTTGCGACATTAAAAAATTAATTTTTGAAAAATTTACTATAGAAAAGGCAATCCCTGGCGTATTTAAAATTTGCGACATTAAAAAATTAATTTTTGAAAAATTTACTATAGAAAAGGCAATCCCTGGCGTATTTAAAATTCGCGACAGTAAAAAATTAATTTTTGAAAAATTTACTATAGGAAAGGCAAACCCTGGCGTAATTAAAATTTGCGACAGTAAAAAATTATTTTTTGAATAATTTACTATAGAAAAGGCTATCCCTGGCGCAATTAAAATTTGCGACAGTATAAAATAATTTTTTGAAAAATTTACTATACAAAGGCAATCCCTGGCGCAATAAAAACTTGCGACAGTAAAAAATTAATTTTTGAAAAATTTACTATAGAAAAGGCAATCCCTGGCGTAATTAAAATTTGCGACAGTAAAAAATTATTTTTTGAAAAATTTACTACAGAAAAGGCAATCCCTGGCGTAATTAAAATTTGCGACAGTAAAAAATTAAATTTTGAAAAATTTACTGTAGAAAAGGCAATCCCTGGCGTAATTAAAATTTGCGACAGTAGAAAATTATTTTTTGAAAAATTTACTATAGAAAAGGCAATCCCTGGCGCAATTAAAATTTGCGACAGTAAAAAATTATTTTTTGAATAATTTACTACAGAAAAGGCTATCCCTGGCGTAATTAAAATTTGCGACAGTAAAAAATTCATTTTTGAAAAATTTACTGTAGAAAAGGCAATCCCTGGCGTAATTAAAATTTGCGACAGTAGAAAATTATTTTTTGAAAAATTTACTATAGAATAGGCAATACCTGGCGCAATTAAAACTTGCGACAATAAAAAAATAATTTTTGAAAAATTTACTATAGATAGGCAATCCCTGGCGTAATTAAAATTTGCGACAGTAAAAAATTATTTTTTGAAAAATTTACTGTAGAAAAGGCAATCCCTGGCGTATTTAAAATTTGCGACAGTAAAAAATTAATTTGTGAAAAATTTACTGAAGAAAAGGCAATCCCTGGCATATTTAAAATTTGCGACAGTAAAAAATTAATTTGTGAATAATTTACTATAGAAAAGGCAATCCCTGGCGGATTTAAAATTTGCGACAGTTAAAAATTAATTTTTGAAAAATTTACTATAGGAAAGGCAAATCCTGGCGTAATTAAAATTTGCCACAGTAAAAAATTATTTTTTGAATAATTTACTATAGAAAAGGCAATCCCTGGCGCAATTAAAATTTGCGACAGTAAAAAATTAGTTTTTGAAAAATTTACTGAAGAAAAGGCAATCCCTGGCATATTTAAAATTTATGACAGTAAAAAATTAATTTGTGAATAATTTACTATAGAAAAGGCAATCCTTGGCGCAATTAAAATTTGCGACAATAAAAAATTAATTTTTGAAAAATTTACTATAGAAAAGGCAATCCCTGGCGTAATTAAAATTTGCGACAGTAAAAAATTATTTTTTGAAAAATTTACTGTAGAAAAGGCAATCCCTGGCGTATTTAAAATTTGCGACACTAAAAAATGAATTTGTGAAAAATTTACTATAGAAAAGGCAATCGCTGGCGTATTTAAAATTTGCGACATTAAAAAATTAATTTTTGAAAAATTTACTATAGAAAAGGCAATCCCTGGCGTATTTAAAATTTGCGACATTAAAAAATTATTTTTTGAAAAATTTACTGTAGAAAAGGCAATCCCTGGCGTATTTAAAATTTGCGACAGTAAAAAATTAATTTGTGAAAAATTTACTATAGAAAAGGCAATCCCTGGCGTATTTAAAATTTGCGACAGTAAAAAATTATTTTTTGAAAAATTTACTATAGAAAAGGCAATCCCTGGCGTAATTAAAATTTGCGACAGTTAAAAATTATTTTTTGAATAATTTGCTATAGAAAAGGCAATCCCTGGCGCAATTAAAATTTGCGACAGTAAAAAATTAGTTTTTGAAAAATTTACTGAAGAAAAGGCAATCCCTGGCATATTTAAAATTTATGACAGTAAAAAATTAATTTGTGAATAATTTACTATAGAAAAGGCAATCCTTGGCGCAATTAAAATTTGCGACAATAAAAAATTAATTTTTGAAAAATTTACTATAGAAAAGGCAATCCCTGGCGTAATTAAAATTTGCGACAGTAAAAAATTATTTTTTGAAAAATTTACTGTAGAAAAGGCAATCCCTGGCGTATTTAAAATTTGCGACACTAAAAAATGAATTTGTGAAAAATTTACTATAGAAAAGGCAATCGCTGGCGTATTTAAAATTTGCGACATTAAAAAATTAATTTTTGAAAAATTTACTATAGAAAAGGCAATCCCTGGCGTATTTAAAATTTGCGACATTAAAAAATTATTTTTTGAAAAATTTACTGTAGAAAAGGCAATCCCTGGCGTATTTAAAATTTGCGACAGTAAAAAATTAATTTGTGAAAAATTTACTATAGAAAAGGCAATCCCTGGCGTATTTAAAATTTGCGACAGTAAAAAATTATTTTTTGAAAAATTTACTATAGAAAAGGCAATCCCTGGCGTAATTAAAATTTGCGACAGTTAAAAATTATTTTTTGAATAATTTGCTATAGAAAAGGCAATCCATGGCGCAATTAAAATTTGCGACAGTAAAAAATTAGTTTTTGAAAAATTTACTGAAGAAAAGGCAATCCCTGGCATATTTAAAATTTATGACAGTAAAAAATTAATTTGTGAATAATTTACTATAGAAAAGGCAATCCTTGGCGCAATTAAAATTTGCGACAATAAAAAATTAATTTTTGAAAAATTTACTATAGAAAAGGCAATCCCTGGCGTAATTAAAATTTGCGACAGTAAAAAATTATTTTTTGAAAAATTTACTGTAGAAAAGGCAATCCCTGGCGTATTTAAAATTTGCGACACTAAAAAATGAATTTGTGAAAAATTTACTATAGAAAAGGCAATCGCTGGCGTATTTAAAATTTGCGACATTAAAAATTAATTTTTGAAAAATTTACTATAGAAAAGGCAATCCCTGGCGTATTTAAAATTTGCGACATTAAAAAATTAATTTTTGAAAAATTTACTATAGAAAAGGCAATCCCTGGCGTATTTAAAATTCGCGACAGTAAAAAATTAATTTTTGAAAAATTTACTATAGGAAAGGCAAACCCTGGCGTAATTAAAATTTGCGACAGTAAAAAATTATTTTTTGAATAATTTACTATAGAAAAGGCTATCCCTGGCGCAATTAAAATTTGCGACAGTATAAAATAATTTTTTGAAAAATTTACTATACAAAGGCAATCCCTGGCGCAATAAAAACTTGCGACAGTAAAAAATTAATTTTTGAAAAATTTACTATAGAAAAGGCAATCCCTGGCGTAATTAAATTTGCGACAGTAAAAAATTATTTTTTGAAAAATTTACTACAGAAAAGGCAATCCCTGGCGTAATTAAAATTTGCGACAGTAAAAAATTAATTTTTGAAAAATTTACTGTAGAAAAGGCAATCCCTGGCGTAATTAAAATTTGCGACAGTAGAAAATTATTTTTTGAAAATTTACTATAGAAAAGGCAATCCTTGGCGCAATTAAAATTTGCGACAATAAAAAATTAAATTTTGAAAATTTACTATAGGAAAAGGCAATCCCTGGCGTAATTAAAATTTGCGACAGTAAAAAATTATTTTTTGAAAAATTTACTGTAGAAAAGACAATCCCTGGCGCAATTAAAATTTGCGACAGTAAAAAATTTATTTTTTGAATAATTTACTACAGAAAAGGCTATCCCTGGCGTAATTAAAATTTGCGACAGTAAAAAATTCATTTTTGAAAAATTTACTGTAGAAAAGGCAATCCCTGGCGTAATTAAAATTTGCGACAGTAGAAAATTATTTTTTGAAAAAATTTACTATAGAATAGGCAATACCTGGCGCAATTAAAACTTGCGACAATAAAAAAATAATTTTGAAAAATTTACTATAGATAGGCAATCCCTGGCGTAATTAAAATTTGCGACAGTAAAAAATTATTTTTGAAAAATTTACTGTAGAAAAGGGCAATCCCTGGCGTATTTAAAATTTGCGACAGTAAAAAATTAATTTGTGAAAAATTTACTGAAGAAAAGGCAATCCCTGGCATATTTAAAATTTGCGACAGTAAAAAATTAATTTGTGAATAATTTACTATAGAAAAGGCAATCCCTGGCGGATTTAAAATTTGCGACAGTTAAAAATTAATTTTTGAAAAATTTACTATAGGAAAGGCAAATCCTGGCGTAATTAAAATTTGCCACAGTAAAAAATTATTTTTTGAATAATTTACTATAGAAAAGGCAATCCCTGGCGCAATTAAAATTTGCGACAGTAAAAAATTAGTTTTTTGAAAAATTTACTGAAGAAAAGGCAATCCCTGGCATATTTAAAATTTATGACAGTAAAAAATTAATTTGTGAATAATTTACTATAGAAAAGGCAATCCTTGGCGCAATTAAAATTTGCGACAATAAAAAATTAATTTTTGAAAAATTTACTATAGAAAAGGCAATCCTGGCGTAATTAAAATTTGCGACAGTAAAAAATTATTTTTTGAAAAATTTACTGTAGAAAAGGCAATCCCTGGCGTATTTAAAATTTGCGACACTAAAAAATGAATTTGTGAAAAATTTACTATAGAAAAGGCAATCGCTGGCGTATTTAAAATTTGCGACATTAAAAAATTAATTTTTGAAAAATTTACTATAGAAAAGGCAATCCCTGGCGTATTTAAAATTTGCGACATTAAAAAATTATTTTTTGAAAAATTTACTGTAGAAAAGGCAATCCCTGGCGTATTTAAAATTTGCGACAGTAAAAAATTAATTTGTGAAAAATTTACTATAGAAAAGGCAATCCCTGGCGTATTTAAAATTTGCGACAGTAAAAAATTATTTTTGAAAAATTTACTATAGAAAAGGCAATCCCTGGCGTAATTAAAATTTGCGACAGTTAAAAATTATTTTTGAATAATTTGCTATAGAAAAGGCAATCCTGGCGCAATTAAAATTTGCGACAGTAAAAAATTAGTTTTTGAAAAATTTACTGAAGAAAAGGCAATCCCCTGGCATATTTAAAATTTATGACAGTAAAAAATTAATTTGTGAATTAATTTACTATAGAAAAGGCAATCCTTGGCGCAATTAAAATTTGCGACAATAAAAAATTAATTTTTGAAAAATTTACTATAGAAAAGGCAATCCCTGGCGTAATTAAAATTTGCGACAGTAAAAAATTATTTTTTGAAAAATTTACTGTAGAAAAGGCAATCCCTGGCGTATTTAAAATTTGCGACACTAAAAAATGAATTTGTGAAAAATTTACTATAGAAAAGGCAATCGCTGGCGTATTTAAAATTTGCGACATTAAAAAATTAATTTTTGAAAAATTTACTATAGAAAAGGCAATCCCTGGCGTATTTAAAATTTGCGACATTAAAAAATTAATTTTGAAAAATTTACTATAGAAAAGGCAATCCCTGCGTATTTAAAATTCGCGACAGTAAAAAATTAATTTTTGAAAAATTTACTATAGGAAAGGCAAACCCTGGCGTAATTAAAATTTGCGACAGTAAAAAATTATTTTTGAATAATTTACTATAGAAAAGGCTATCCCTGGCGCAATTAAAATTTGCGACAGTATAAAATAATTTTTTGAAAAATTTACTATACAAAGGCAATCCCTGCGCAATAAAAACTTGCGACAGTAAAAAATTAATTTTTGAAAAATTTACTATAGAAAAGGCAATCCCTGGCGTAATTAAAATTTGCGACAGTAAAAAATTATTTTTTGAAAAATTTACTACAGAAAAGGCAATCCCTGGCGTAATTAAAATTTGCGACAGTAAAAAAATTATTTTTGAAAAATTTACTGTAGAAAAGGCAATCCCTGGCGTAATTAAAATTTGCGACAGTAGAAAATTATTTTTTGAAAAATTTACTATAGAAAAGGCAATCCTTGGCGCAATTAAAATTTGCGACAATAAAAAATTAATTTTTGAAAAATTTACTATAGAAAAGGCAATCCCTGGCGTAATTAAAATTGCGACAGTAAAAAATTATTTTTTGAAAAATTTACTGTAGAAAAGGCAATCCCTGGCGTATTAAAATTTGCGACAGTATAAAATGAATTTGTTGAAAATTTACTATAGAAAAGGCAATCGCTGGCGTATTTAAAATTTGCGACATTAAAAAATTAATTTTTGAAAAATTTACTATAGAAAAGGCAATCCCTGGCGTAATTAAAATTTGCGACAGTAAAAAAATAATTTTTTGAAAAATTTACTGTAGAAAAGGCAATCCCTGGCATATTTAAAATTTATGACAGTAAAAAATTAATTTGTGAAAAATTTACTATAGAAAAGGCAATCCTTGGCGCAATTAAAATTTGCGACAATAAAAAATTAATTTTTGAAAAATTTACTATAGAAAAGGCAATCCCTGGCGTAATTAAAATTTGCGACAGTAAAAAATTATTTTTTGAAAAATTTACTGTAGAAAAGGCAATCCCTGGCGTATTTAAAATTTGCGACACTAAAAAATGAATTTGTGAAAAATTTACTATAGAAAAGGCAATCGCTGGCGTATTTAAAATTTGCGACATTAAAAAATTAATTTTTGAAAAATTTACTATAGAAAAGGCAATCCCTGGCGTATTTAAAATTTGCGACATTAAAAAATTAATTTTTGAAAAATTTACTATAGAAAAGGCAATCCCTGGCGTATTTAAAATTCGCGACAGTAAAAAATTAATTTTTGAAAAATTTACTATAGGAAAGGCAAACCCTGGCGTAATTAAAATTTGCGACAGTAAAAAATTATTTTTTGAATAATTTACTATAGAAAAGGCTATCCCTGGCGCAATTAAAATTTGCGACAGTATAAAATAATTTTTTGAAAAATTTACTATACAAAGGCAATCCCTGGCGCAATAAAAACTTGCGACAGTAAAAAATTAATTTTTGAAAAATTTACTATAGAAAAGGCAATCCCTGGCGTAATTAAAATTTGCGACAGTAAAAAATTATTTTTGAAAAATTTACTACAGAAAAGGCAATCCCTGGCGTAATTAAAATTTGCGACAGTAAAAAATTAATTTTTGAAAAATTTACTGTAGAAAAGGCAATCCCTGGCGTAATTAAAATTTGCGACAGTAGAAAATTATTTTTTGAAAAATTTACTATAGAAAAGGCAATCCTTGGCGCAATTAAAATTTGCGACAATAAAAAATTAATTTTTGAAAAATTTACTATAGAAAAGGCAATCCCTGGCGTAATTAAAATTTGCGACAGTAAAAAATTATTTTTTGAAAAATTTACTGTAGAAAAGGCAATCCCTGGCGTATTTAAAATTTGCGACAGTATAAAATGAATTTGTGAAAAATTTACTATAGAAAAGGCAATCGCTGGCGTATTTAAAATTTGCGACATTAAAAAATTAATTTTTGAAAAATTTACTATAGAAAAGGCAATCCCTGGCGTAATTAAAATTTGCGACAGTAAAAAAATAATTTTTTGAAAAATTTACTGTAGAAAAGGCAATCCCTGGCGTATTTAAAATTTGCGACAGTAAAAAATTAATTTGTGAAAAATTTACTATAGAAAAGGCAATCCCTGGCGTATTTAAAATTTGCGACAGTAAAAAATTTACTATAGAAAAGGCAATCCCGGCGTATTTAAAATTTGCGACAGTAAAAAATTAATTTTTGAACAATTTACTATAGAAAAGGCTATCCGGGGCGCAACTAAAATTTGCGACAGTATAAAATTAAATTTTGAAAAATTTACTGCAGAAAAGAAAATCCCTGGCGTATTTGAAATTTGCGACAGTAAAAAATAAGTTTTTGAAAAATTTACTATAGAAAAGGCAATACCTGGCGCAATTAAAATTTGCGACAGTAGAAAATTATTTTTTGAAAAATTTACTGTAGAAAAGGCAATCCCTGGCGCAATTAAAATTTGCGACAGTAAAAAATTATTTCTTGAATAATTTACTACAGAAAAGGCAATCCCTGGCGTAATTAAAATTTGCGACAGTAAAAAATTATTTTTTGAATAATTTACTACAGAAAAGGCAATCCCTGGCGTAATTAAATTTTGCGACAGTAAAAAATTAATTTTTGAAAAATTTACTGTAGAAAAGGCAATCCCTGGCGTAATTAAAATTTGCGACAGTAGAAAAATTATTTTTTGAAAAATTTACTGTAGAAAAGGCAATCCCTGGCGTATTAAAATTTGCGACAGTAAAAAATTAATTTGTGAAAAATTTACTGAAGAAAAGGCAATCCCTGGCATATTTAAAATTTGCGACAGTAAAAAATTAATTTGTGAATAATTTACTATAGAAAAGGCAATCCCTGGCGGATTTAAAATTTGCGACAGTTAAAATTAATTTTTGAAAAATTTACTATAGGAAAGGCAAATCCTGCGTAATTAAAATTTGCCACAGTAAAAAAATATTTTTTGAATAATTTACTATAGAAAAGGCAATCCCTGCGCAATTAAAATTTGCGACAGTAAAAAATTAGTTTTTGAAAAATTTACTGAAGAAAAGGCAATCCCTGGCATATTTAAAATTTATGACAGTAAAAAAATTAATTTGTGAATAATTTACTATAGAAAAGGCAATCCTTGGCGCAATTAAAATTTGCGACAATAAAAAATTAATTTTTGAAAAATTTACTATAGAAAAGGCAATCCCTGGCGTAATTAAAATTTGCGACAGTAAAAAATTATTTTTTGAAAAATTTACTGTAGAAAAGGCAATCCCTGGCGTATTTAAAATTTGCGACACTAAAAATGAATTTGTGAAAAATTTACTATAGAAAAGGCAATCGCTGGCGTATTTAAAATTTGCGACATTAAAAAATTAATTTTTGAAAATTTACTATAGAAAAGGCAATCCCTGGCGTATTTAAAATTTGCGACATTAAAAAATTATTTTTTGAAAAATTTACTGTAGAAAAGGCAATCCCTGGCGTATTTAAAATTTGCGACAGTAAAAAATTAATTTGTGAAAAATTTACTATAGAAAAGGCAATCCCTGGCGTATTTAAAATTTGCGACAGTAAAAAATTATTTTTTGAAAAATTTACTATAGAAAAGGCAATCCTGGCGTAATTAAAATTTGCGACAGTTAAAAATTATTTTTTGAATAATTTGCTATAGAAAAGGCAATCCCTGGCGCAATTAAAATTTGCGACAGTAAAAAATTAGTTTTTGAAAAATTTACTGAAGAAAAGGCAATCCCTGGCATATTTAAAATTATGACAGTAAAAAATTAATTTGTGAATAATTTACTATAGAAAAGGCAATCCTTGGCGCAATTAAAATTTGCGACAATAAAAAATTAATTTTTGAAAAATTTACTATAGAAAAGGCAATCCCTGGCGTAATTAAAATTTGCGACAGTAAAAAATTATTTTTTGAAAAATTTACTGTAGAAAAGGCAATCCCTGGCGTATTTAAAATTTGCGACACTAAAAAAATGAATTTGTGAAAAATTTACTATAGAAAAGGCAATCGCTGGCGTATTTAAAATTTGCGACATTAAAAAAATTAATTTTTGAAAAATTTACTATAGAAAAGGCAATCCCTGGCGTATTTAAAATTTGCGACATTAAAAAATTAATTTTTGAAAAATTTACTATAGAAAAGGCAATCCCTGGCGTATTTAAAATTCGCGACCAGTAAAAAATTAATTTTTGAAAAATTTACTATAGGAAAGGCAAACCCTGGCGTAATTAAAATTTGCGACAGTAAAAAATTATTTTTGAATAATTTACTATAGAAAAGGCTATCCCTGGCGCAATTAAAATTTGCGACAGTATAAAATAATTTTTTGAAAAATTTACTATACAAAGGCAATCCCTGGCGCAATAAAAACTTGCGACAGTAAAAAATTAATTTGAAAAATTTACTATAGAAAAGGCAATCCCTGGCGTAATTAAAATTTGCGACAGTAAAAAATTATTTTTTGAAAAAATTTACTACAGAAAAGGCAATCCCTGGCGTAATTAAAATTTGCGACAGTAAAAAATTAATTTTGAAAAATTTACTGTAGAAAAGGCAATCCCTGGCGTAATTAAAATTTGCGACAGTAGAAAATTATTTTTTTGAAAAATTTACTATAGAAAAGGCAATCCTTGGCGCAATTAAAATTTGCGACAATAAAAAATTAATTTTTGAAAAATTTACTATAGAAAAGGCAATCCCTGGCGTAATTAAAATTTGCGACAGTAAAAAATTATTTTTGAAAAATTTACTGTAGAAAAGGCAATCCCTGGCGTATTTAAAATTTGCGACAGTATAAAATGAATTTGTGAAAAATTTACTATAGAAAAAGGCAATCGCTTGGCGTATTTAAAATTTGCGACATTAAAAAATTAATTTTTGAAAAATTTACTATAGAAAAGGCAATCCCTGGCGTAATTAAAATTTGCGACAGTAAAAAAATAATTTTTTGAAAAATTTACTGTAGAAAAGGCAATCCCTGGCGTATTTAAAATTTGCGACAGTAAAAAATTAATTTGTGAAAAATTTACTATAGAAAAGGCAATCCCTGGCGTATTTAAAATTTGCGACAGTAAAAAATTTACTATAGAAAAAGGCAATCCGGCGTATTTAAAATTTGCGACAGTAAAAAATTAATTTTTGAACAATTTACTATAGAAAAGGCTATCCGGGGCGCAACTAAAATTTGCGACAGTATAAAATTAAATTTTGAAAAATTTACTGCAGAAAAGAAAATCCCTGGCGTATTTGAAATTTGCGACAGTAAAAAATAAGTTTTTGAAAATTTACTATAGAAAAGGCAATACCTGGCGCAATTAAAATTTGCGACAGTAGAAAATTATTTTGAAAAATTTACTGTAGAAAAGGCAATCCCTGGCGCAATTAAAATTTGCGACAGTAAAAAAATTATTTTTTGAATAATTTACTACAGAAAAGGCAATCCCTGGCGTAATTAAAATTTGCGACAGTAAAAAATTATTTTTTGAATAATTTACTACAGAAAAGGCAATCCCTGGCGTAATTAAAATTTGCGACAGTAAAAAATTAATTTTGAAAAATTTACTGTAGAAAAGGCAATCCTGGCGTAATTAAAATTTGCGACAGTAGAAAATTATTTTTTGAAAAATTTACTATAGAAAAGGCAATCCCTGGCGCAATTAAAATTTGCGACAGTAAAAAATTAGTTTTTGAAAAATTTACTGAAGAAAAGGCAATCCCTGGCATATTTAAAATTTGCGACAGTAAAAAATTAATTTGTGAATAATTTACTATAGAAAAGGCAATCCCTGGCGGATTTAAAATTTGCGACAGTATAAAATTATTTTTTGAAAAATTTACTATACAAAAGGCAATCCCTGGCGCAATTAAAACTTGCGACAGTAAAAAATTAATTTGTGAAAAATTTACTATAGAAAAGGCAATCCCTGGCGTAATTAAAATTTGCGACAGTAAAAAATTATTTTTTGAAAAATTTACTACAGAAAAGGCAATCCCTGGCGTAATTAAAATTTGCGACAGTAAAAAATTAATTTTGAAAAATTTACTGTAGAAAAGGCAATCCCTGGCGTAATTAAAATTTGCGACAGTAGAAAATTATTTTTTTGAAAAATTTACTATAGAAAAGGCAATCCTTGGCGCAATTAAAATTTGCGACAGTAAAAATTAATTTTTGAAAAATTTACTATAGAAAAGGCAATCCCTGGCGTAATTAAAATTTGCGACAGTAAAAAATTATTTTTGAAAAATTTACTGTAGAAAAGGCAATCCCTGGCGTATTTAAAATTTGCGACAGTAAAAAATGAATTTGTGAAAATTTACTATAGAAAAGGCAATCGCTGGCGTATTTAAAATTTGCGACACTAAAAATTAATTTTTGAAAAATTTACTATAGAAAAGGCAATCCCTGGCGTAATTAAAATTTGCGACAGTAAAAAAATTATTTTTTGAAAAATTTACTGTAGAAAAGGCAATCCCTGGCGTATTTAAAATTTGCGACAGTAAAAAATTAATTTGTGAAAAATTTACTATAGAAAAGGCAATCCCTGGCGTATTTAAAATTTGCGACAGTAAAAAATTAGTTTTTGAAAAATTTACTATAGAAAAGAAAATCCCTGGCGTATTTGAAATTTGCGACAGTAAAAAATAAGTTTTTGAAAAAATTTACTATAGAAAAGGCAATCCCTGGCGCAATTAAAATTTGCGACAGTAGAAAATTATTTTTTGAAAAATTTACTGTAGAAAAGGCAATCCCTAGCGCAATTAAAATTTGCGACAGTAAAAAATTATTTTTTGAATAATTTACTACAGAAAAGGCAATCCCTGGCGTAATTAAAATTTGCGACAGTAAAAAATTATTTTTTTGAATAATTTACTACAGAAAAGGCAATCCTGGCGTAATTAAAATTTGCGACAGTAAAAAATTAATTTTTTGAAGAATTTACTGTAGAAAAGGCAATCCCTGGCGTATTTAAAATTTGCGACAGTAGAAAATTATTTTTTGAAAAATTTACTATAGAAAAGGCAATCGCTGGCGTATTTAAAAATTTGCGACATTAAAAAATTAATTTTTGAAAAATTTACTATAGAAAAGGCAATCCCTGGCGTATTTAAAATTTGCGACATTAAAAAATTAATTATTGAAAAATTTACTATAGAAAAAGGCAATCCCTGGCGTATTTAAAATTCGCGACAGTAAAAAATTAATTTTTGAAAAATTTACTATAGGAAAGGCAAACCCTGGCGTAATTAAAATTTGCGACAGTAAAAAATTATTTTTTGAATAATTTACTATAGAAAAGGCTATCCCTGGCGCAATTAAAATTTGCGACAGTATAAAATAATTTTTTGAAAAATTTACTATACAAAGGCAATCCCTGGCGCAATAAAAACTTGCGACAGTAAAAAATTAATTTTTGAAAAATTTACTATAGAAAAGGCAATCCCTGGCGTAATTAAAATTTGCGACAGTAAAAAATTATATTTTGAAAAATTTACTACAGAAAAGGCAATCCCTGGCGTAATTAAAATTTGCGACAGTAAAAAATTAATTTTTGAAAAATTTACTACAGAAAAGGCAATCCCTGGCGTAATTAAAATTTGCGACAGTAAAAAATTAATTTTTGAAGAATTTACTGTAGAAAAGGCAATCCCTGGCGTATTTAAAATTTGCGACAGTAGAAAATTATTTTTTGAAAAATTTACTATAGAAAAGGCAATCGCTGGCGTATTTAAAATTTGCGACATTAAAAAATTAATTTTTGAAAAATTTACTATAGAAAAGGCAATCCCTGGCGTATTTAAAATTTGCGACATTAAAAAATTAATTATTGAAAAATTTACTATAGAAAAGGCAATCCCTGGCGTATTTAAAATTCGCGACAGTAAAAAATTAATTTTTGAAAAATTTACTATAGAAAAGGCAATCCCTGGCGTATTTAAAATTTGCGACAGTAAAAAATTAGTTTTTGAAAAATTTACTATAGAAAAGAAAATCCCTGGCGTATTTGAAATTTGCGACAGTAAAAAATAAGTTTTTGAAAAATTTACTATAGAAAAGGCAATCCCTGGCGCAATTAAAATTTGCGACAGTAGAAAATTATTTTTTGAAAAATTTACTGTAGAAAAGGCAATCCCTAGCGCAATTAAAATTTGCGACAGTAAAAAATTATTTTTTGAATAATTTACTACAGAAAAGGCAATCCCTGGCGTAATTAAAATTTGCGACAGTAAAAAATTATTTTTTGAATAATTTACTACAGAAAAGGCAATCCCTGGCGTAATTAAAATTTGCGACAGTAAAAAATTAATTTTTGAAGAATTTACTGTAGAAAAGGCAATCCCTGGCGTATTTAAAATTTGCGACAGTAGAAAATTATTTTTTGAAAAATTTACTATAGAAAAGGCAATCCTTGGCGCAATTAAAATTTGCGATTTGCGACAGTAAAAAATTAATTTTTGAAGAATTTACTGTAGAAAAGGCAATCCCTGGCGTATTTAAAATTTGCGACAGTAGAAAATTATTTTTTGAAAAATTTACTATAGAAAAGGCAATCGCTGGCGTATTTAAAATTTGCGACATTAAAAAATTAATTTTTGAAAAATTTACTATAGAAAAGGCAATCCCTGGCGTATTTAAAATTTGCGACATTAAAAAATTAATTATTGAAAAATTTACTATAGAAAAGGCAATCCCTGGCGTATTTAAAATTCGCGACAGTAAAAAATTAATTTTTGAAAAATTTACTATAGGAAAGGCAAACCCTGGCGTAATTAAAATTTGCGACAGTAAAAAATTATTTTTTGAATAATTTACTATAGAAAAGGCTATCCCTGGCGCAATTAAAATTTGCGACAGTATAAAATAATTTTTTGAAAAATTTACTATACAAAGGCAATCCCTGGCGCAATAAAAACTTGCGACAGTAAAAAATTAATTTTTGAAAAATTTACTATAGAAAAGGCAATCCCTGGCGTAATTAAAATTTGCGACAGTAAAAAATTATATTTTGAAAAATTTACTACAGAAAAGGCAATCCCTGGCGTAATTAAAATTTGCGACAGTAAAAAATTAATTTTTGAAAAATTTACTGTAGAAAAGGCAATCCCTGGCGTAATTAAAATTTGCGACAGTAGAAAATTATTTTTTGAAAAATTTACTATAGAAAAGGCAATCCTTGGCGCAATTAAAATTTGCGACAATAAAAAATTAATTTTTGAAAAATTTACTATAGAAAAGGCAATCCCTGGCGTAATTAAAATTTGCGACAGTAAAAAATTATTTTTTGAAAAATTTACTGTAGAAAAGGCAATCCCTGGCGTATTTAAAATTTGCGACAGTATAAAATGAATTTGTGAAAAATTTACTATAGAAAAGGCAATCGCTGGCGTATTTAAAATTTGCGACATTAAAAAATTAATTTTTGAAAAATTTACTATAGAAAAGGCAATCCCTGGCGTAATTAAAATTTGCGACAGTAAAAAAATAATTTTTTGAAAAATTTACTGTAGAAAAGGCAATCCCTGGCGTATTTAGAATTTGCGACAGTAAAAAATTAATTTGTGAAAAATTTACTATAGAAAAGGCAATCCCTGGCGTATTTAAAATTTGCGACAGTAAAAAATTAGTTTTTGAAAAATTTACTATAGAAAAGGCAATCCCGGCGTATTTAAAATTTGCGACAGTAAAAAATTAATTTTTGAACAATTTACTATAGAAAAGGCTATCCGGGGCGCAACTAAAATTTGCGACAGTATAAAATTAAATTTTGAAAAATTTACTGCAGAAAAGAAAATCCCTGGCGTATTTGAAATTTGCGACAGTAAAAAATAAGTTTTTGAAAAATTTACTATAGAAAAGGCAATACCTGGCGCAATTAAAATTTGCGACAGTAAAAAATTATTTTTTGAAAAATTTACTATAGAAAAGGCAATCCCTGGCGTAATTAAAATTTGCGACAGTTAAAAATTATTTTTTGAATAATTTGCTATAGAAAAGGCAATCCCTGGCGCAATTAAAATTTGCGACAGTAAAAAATTAGTTTTTGAAAAATTTACTGAAGAAAAGGCAATCCCTGGCATATTTAAAATTTATGACAGTAAAAAATTAATTTGTGAATAATTTACTATAGAAAAGGCAATCCTTGGCGCAATTAAAATTTGCGACAATAAAAAATTAATTTTTGAAAAATTTACTATAGAAAAGGCAATCCCTGGCATAATTAAAATTTGCGACAGTAAAAAATTATTTTTTGAAAAATTTACTGTAGAAAAGGCAATCCCTGGCGTATTTAAAATTTGCGACAGTAAAAAATGAATTTGTGAAAAATTTACTATAGAAAAGGCAATCGCTGGCGTATTTAAAATTTGCGACATTAAAAAATTAATTTTTGAAAAATTTACTATAGAAAAGGCAATCCCTGGCGTATTTAAAATTTGCGACATTAAAAAATTAATTTTTGAAAAATTTACTATAGAAAAGGCAATCCCTGGCGTATTTAAAATTCGCGACAGTAAAAAATTAATTTTTGAAAAATTTACTATAGGAAAGGCAAACCCTGGCGTAATTAAAATTTGCGACAGTAAAAAATTATTTTTTGAATAATTTACTATAGAAAAGGCTATCCCTGGCGCAATTAAAATTTGCGACAGTATAAAATAATTTTTTGAAAAATTTACTATACAAAGGCAATCCCTGGCGCAATAAAAACTTGCGACAGTAAAAAATTAATTTTTGAAAAATTTACTATAGAAAAGGCAATCCCTGGCGTAATTAAAATTTGCGACAGTAAAAAATTATTTTTTGAAAAATTTACTACAGAAAAGGCAATCCCTGGCGAAATTAAAATTTGCGACAGTAAAAAATTAATTTTTGAAAAATTTACTGTAGAAAAGGCAATCCCTGGCGTAATTAAAATTTGCGACAGTAGAAAATTATTTTTTGAAAAATTTACTATAGAAAAGGCAATCCTTGGCGCAATTAAAATTTGCGACAATAAAAAATTAATTTTTGAAAAATTTACTATAGAAAAGGCAATCCCTGGCGTAATTAAAATTTGCGACAGTAAAAAATTATTTTTTGAAAAATTTACTGTAGAAAAGGCAATCCCTGGCGTATTTAAAATTTGCGACAGTATAAAATGAATTTGTGAAAAATTTACTATAGAAAAGGCAATCGCTGGCGTATTTAAAATTTGCGACATTAAAAAATTAATTTTTGAAAAATTTACTATAGAAAAGGCAATCCCTGGCGTAATTAAAATTTGCGACAGTAAAAAAATAATTTTTTGAAAAATTTACTGTAGAAAAGGCAATCCCTGGCGTATTTAAAATTTGCGGCAGTAAAAAATTAATTTGTGAAAAATTTACTATAGAAAAGGCAATCCCTGGCGTATTTAAAATTTGCGACAGTAAAAAATTAGTTTTTGAAAAATTTACTATAGAAAAGGCAATCCCGGCGTATTTAAAATTTGCGACAGTAAAAAATTAATTTTTGAACAATTTACTATAGAAAAGGCTATCCGGGGCGCAACTAAAATTTGCGACAGTATAAAATTAAATTTTGAAAAATTTACTGCAGAAAAGAAAATCCCTGGCGTATTTGAAATTTGCGACAGTAAAAAATAAGTTTTTGAAAAATTTACTATAGAAAAGGCAATACCTGGCGCAATTAAAATTTGCGACAGTAGAAAATTATTTTTTGAAAAATTTACTGTAGAAAAGGCAATCCCTGGCGCAATTAAAATTTGCGACAGTAAAAATTATTTTTGAATAATTTACTACAGAAAAGGCAATCCCTGGCGTAATTAAAATTTGCGACAGTAAAAAATTATTTTTTTGAATAATTTACTACAGAAAAGGCAATCCCTGGCGTAATTAAAATTTGCGACAGTAAAAAATTAATTTTTGAAAAATTTACTGTAGAAAAGGCAATCCCTGGCGTAATTAAAATTTGCGACAGTAGAAAATTATTTTTTGAAAAATTTACTATAGAAAAGGCAATCCCTGGCGCAATTAAAATTTGCGACAGTAAAAAAATTAGTTTTTGAAAAATTTACTGAAGAAAAGGCAATCCCTGGCATATTTAAAATTTGCGACAGTAAAAAAATTAATTTGTGAATAATTTACTATAGAAAAGGCAATCCCTGGCGGATTTAAAATTTGCGACAGTATAAAATTATTTTTTGAAAAATTTACTATACAAAAGGCAATCCCTGGCGCAATTAAAACTTGCGACAGTAAAAAATTAATTTGTGAAAAATTTACTATAGAAAAGGCAATCCCTGGCGTAATTAAAATTTGCGACAGTAAAAAAATTAATTTTTGAAAAATTTACTATAGAAAAGGCAATCCCTGGCGTAATTAAAATTTGCGACAGTAAAAAATTTACTGTAGAAAAGGCAATCCCTGGCGTATTTAAAATTTGCGACAGTAAAAAATGAATTTGTGAAAAATTTACTATAGAAAAGGCAATCGCTGGCGTATTTAAAATTTGCGACACTAAAAAGTTAATTTTTGAAAAATTTACTATAGAAAAGGCAATCCCTGGCGTAATTAAAATTTGCGACAGTAAAAAAATTATTTTTTGAAAAATTTACTGTAGAAAAGGCAATCCCTGCGTATTTAAAATTTGCGACACTAAAAAAAAAATTAGTTTGTGAAAAATTTACTATAGAAAAGGCAATCCCTGGCGTATTTAAATTTGCGACAGTAAAAAATTAGTTTTTGAAAAATTTACTATAGAAAAGGCAATCCCCTGGCGCAATTAAAATTTGCGACAGTAGAAAATTATTTTTTGAAAAATTTACTGTAGAAAAGGCAATCCCTAGCGCAATTAAAATTTGCGACAGTAAAAAATTATTTTTTGAATAATTTACTACAGAAAAGGCAATCCCTGGCGTAATTAAAATTTGCGACAGTAAAAAATTATTTTTTGAATAATTTACTACAGAAAAGGCAATCCCTGGCGTAATTAAAATTTGCGACAGTAAAAAATTAATTTTTGAAGAATTTACTGTAGAAAAGGCAATCCCTGGCGTATTTAAAATTTGCGACAGTAGAAAATTATTTTTTGAAAAATTTACTATAGAAAAGGCAATCGCTGGCGTATTTAAAATTTGCGACATTAAAAAATTAATTTTTGAAAAATTTTACTATAGAAAAGGCAATCCCTGGCGTATTTAAAATTTGCGACATTAAAAAATTAATTTTCGAAAAATTTACTATAGAAAAGGCAATCCCTGGCGTATTTAAAATTCGCGACAGTAAAAAATTAATTTTTGAAAAATTTACTATAGGAAAGGCAAACCCTGGCGTAATTAAAATTTGCGACAGTAAAAAATTATTTTTTGAATAATTTACTATAGAAAAGGCTATCCCTGGCGCAATTAAAATTTGCGACAGTATAAAATAATTTTTTGAAAAATTTACTATACAAAGGCAATCCCTGGCGCAATAAAAACTTGCGACAGTAAAAAATTAATTTTTGAAAAATTTACTATAGAAAAGGCAATCCCTGGCGTAATTAAAATTTGCGACAGTAAAAAATTATTTTTTGAAAAATTTACTACAGAAAAGGCAATCCCTGGCGTAATTAAAATTTGCGACAGTAAAAAATTAATTTTTGAAAAATTTACTGTAGAAAAGGCAATCCCTGGCGTAATTAAAATTTGCGACAGTAGAAAATTATTTTTTGAAAAATTTACTATAGAAAAGGCAATCCTTGGCGCAATTAAAATTTGCGACAATAAAAAATTAATTTTTGAAAAATTTACTATAGAAAAGGCAATCCCTGGCGTAATTAAAATTTGCGACAGTAAAAAATTATTTTTTGAAAAATTTACTGTAGAAAAGGCAATCCCTGGCGTATTTAAAATTTGCGACAGTATAAAATGAATTTGTGAAAAATTTACTATAGAAAAGGCAATCGCTGGCGTATTTAAAATTTGCGACATTAAAAAATTAATTTTTGAAAAATTTACTATAGAAAAGGCAATCCCTGGCGTAATTAAAATTTGCGACAGTAAAAAATAATTTTTTGAAAAATTTACTGTAGAAAAGGCAATCCCTGGCGTATTTAAAATTTGCGACAGTAAAAAATTAATTTGTGAAAAATTTACTATAGAAAAGGCAATCCCTGGCGTATTTAAAATTTGCGACAGTAAAAAATTAGTTTTTGAAAAATTTACTATAGAAAAGGCAATCCCGGCGTATTTAAAATTTGCGACAGTAAAAAATTAATTTTTGAACAATTTACTATAGAAAAGGCTATCCGGGGCGCAACTAAAATTTGCGACAGTATAAAATTAAATTTTGAAAAATTTACTGCAGAAAAGAAACTCCCTGGCGTATTTGAAATTTGCGACAGTAAAAAATAAGTTTTTGAAAAATTTACTATAGAAAAGGCAATACCTGGCGCAATTAAAATTTGCGACAGTAGAAAATTATTTTTTGAAAAATTTACTGTAGAAAAGGCAATCCCTGGCGCAATTAAAATTTGCGACAGTAAAAAATTATTTTTTGAATAATTTACTACAGAAAAGGCAATCCCTGGCGTAATTAAAATTTGCGACAGTAAAAAATTATTTTTTGAATAATTTACTACAGAAAAGGCAATCCCTGGCGTAATTAAAATTTGCGACAGTAAAAAATTAATTTTTGAAAAATTTACTGTAGAAAAGGCAATTCCTGGCGTAATTAAAATTTGCGACAGTAGAAAATTATTTTTTGAAAAATTTACTATAGAAAAGGCAATCCCTGGCGCAATTAAAATTTGCGACAGTAAAAAATTAGTTTTTGAAAAATTTACTGAAGAAAAGGCAATCCCTGGCATATTTAAAATTTGCGACAGTAAAAAATTAATTTGTGAATAATTTACTATAGAAAAGGCAATCCCTGGCGGATTTAAAATTTGCGACAGTATAAAATTATTTTTTGAAAAATTTACTATACAAAAGGCAATCCCTGGCGCAATTAAAACTTGCGACAGTAAAAAATTAATTTGTGAAAAATTTACTATAGAAAAGGCAATCCATGGCGTAATTAAAATTTGCGACAGTAAAAAATTATTTTTTGAAAAATTTACTACAGAAAAAGGCAATCCCTGGCGTAATTAAAATTTGCGACAGTAAAAAATTAATTTTTGAAAATTTACTGTAGAAAAGGCAATCCCTGGCGTAATTAAAATTTGCGACAGTAGAAAATTATTTTTTGAAAAATTTACTATAGAAAAGGCAATCCTTGGCGCAATTAAAATTTGCGACAGTAAAAAATTAATTTTTGAAAAATTTACTATAGAAAAGGCAATCCCTGGCGTAATTAAAATTTGCGACAGTAAAAAATTATTTTTTGAAAAATTTACTGTAGAAAAGGCAATCCCTGGCGTATTTAAAATTTGCGACAGTAAAAAATGAATTTGTGAAAAATTTACTATAGAAAAGGCAATCGCTGGCGTATTTAAAATTTGAGACACTAAAAAATTAATTTTTGAAAAATTTACTATAGAAAAGGCAATCCCTGGCGTAATTAAAATTTGCGACAGTAAAAAAATTATTTTTTGAAAAATTTACTGTAGAAAAGGCAATCCCTGGCGTATTTAAAATTTGCGACAGTAAAAAATTAATTTGTGAAAAATTTACTATAGAAAAGGCAATCCCTGGCGTATTTAAAATTTGCGACAGTAAAAAATTAGTTTTTGAAAAATTTACTATAGAAAAGGCCATCCCGGCGTATTTAAAATTTGCGACAGTAAAAAATTAATTTTTGAACAATTTACTATAGAAAAGGCTATCCGGGGCGCAATTAAAATTTGCGACAGTATAAAATTAAATTTTGAAAAATTTACTGCAGAAAACAAAATCCCTGGGCGTATTTGAAATTTGCGACAGTAAAAAATAAGTTTTTGAAAAATTTACTATAGAAAAGGCAATCCCTGGCGCAATTAAAATTTGCGACAGTAGAAAATTATTTTTTGAAATATTTACTGTAGAAAAGGCAATCCCTAGCGCAATTAAAATTTGCGACAGTAAAAAATTATTTTTTGAATAATTACTACAGAAAAGGCAATCCCTGGCGTAATTAAAATTTGCGACAGTAAAAAAATTATTTTTTGAATAATTTACTACAGAAAAGGCAATCCCTGGCGTAATTAAAATTTGCGACAGTAAAAAATTAATTTTTGAAGAATTTACTGTAGAAAAGGCAATCCCTGGCGTAGTTAAAATTTGCGACAGTAGAAAATTATTTTTTGAAAAATTATTATAGAAAAGGCAATCCCTGGCGCAATTAAAACTTGCGACAGTAAAAAATTAATTTTTGAAAAATTTCCTATAGCAAAGGCAATCCTGGCGTAATTAAAATTTGCGACAGTAAAAAATTAATTTTGAAAAATTTACTGTAGAAAAGGCAATCCCTGGCGTAATTAAAATTTGCGACAGTAGAAAATTATTTTTTGAAAAATTTACTATAGAAAAGGCAATCCCTGGCGCAATTAAAATTTGCGACAGTAAAAAATTAGTTTTTGAAAAATTTACTGAAGAAAAGGCAATCCCTGGCATATTTAAAATTTGCGACAGTAAAAAATTAATTTGTGAATAATTTACTATAGAAAAGGCATCCCTGGCGGATTTAAAATTTGCGACAGTATAAAATTATTTTTTGAAAAATTTACTATACAAAAGGCAATCCCTGGCGCAATTAAAAACTTGCGACAGTAAAAAATTAATTTGTGAAAAATTTACTATAGAAAAGGCAATCCCTGGCGTAATTAAAATTTGCGACAGTAAAAATTATTTTTTGAAAATTTACTACAGAAAAGGCAATCCCTGGCGTAATTAAAATTTGCGACAGTAAAAAATTAATTTTTGTAAAATTTACTGTAGAAAAGGCAATCCCTGGCGTATTTAAAATTTGCGACAGTATAAAATGAATTTGTGAAAAATTTACTATAGAAAAGGCAATCGCTGGCGTATTTAAAATTTGCGACATTAAAAAATTAATTTTTGAAAAATTTACTATAGAAAAGGCAATCCCTGGCGTAATTAAAATTTGCGACAGTAAAAAAATAATTTTTTGAAAAATTTACTGTAGAAAAGGCAATCCCTGGCGTATTTAAAATTTGCGACAGTAAAAAATTAATTTGTGAAAAATTTACTATAGAAAAGGCAATCCCTGGCGTATTTAAAATTTGCGACAGTAAAAAATTAATTTTTGAAAAATTTTCTATAGAAAAGGCAATCCCGGCGTATTTAAAATTTGCGACAGTAAAAAATTAATTTTTGAACAATTTACTATAGAAAAGGCTATCCGGGGCGCAACTAAAATTTGCGACAGTATAAAATTAAATTTTGAAAAATTTACTGCAGAAAAGAAAATCCCTGGCGTATTTGAAATTTGCGACAGTAAAAAATAAGTTTTTGAAAAATTTACTATAGAAAAGGCAATACCTGGCGCAATTAAAATTTGCGACAGTAGAAAATTATTTTTTGAAAAATTTACTGTAGAAAAGGCAATCCCTGGCGCAATTAAAATTTGCGACAGTAAAAAATTATTTTTTGAATAATTTACTACAGAAAAGGCAATCCCTGGCGTAATTAAAATTTGCGACAGTAAAAAATTATTTTTTGAATAATTTACTACAGAAAAGGCAATCCCTGGCGTAATTAAAATTTGCGACAGTAAAAAATTAATTTTTGAAAAATTTACTGTAGAAAAGGCAATCCCTGGCGTAATTAAAATTTGCGACAGTAGAAAATTATTTTTTGAAAAATTTACTATAGAAAAGGCAATCCCTGGCGCAATTAAAATTTGCGACAGTAAAAAATTAGTTTTTGAAAAATTTACTGAAGAAAAGGCAATCCCTGGCATATTTAAAATTTGCGACAGTAAAAAATTAATTTGTGAATAATTTACTATAGAAAAGGCAATCCCTGGCGGATTTAAAATTTGCGACAGTATAAAATTATTTTTTGAAAAATTTACTATACAAAAGGCAATCCCTGGCGCAATTAAAACTTGCGACAGTAAAAAATTAATTTGTGAAAAATTTACTATAGAAAAGGCAATCCCTGGCGTAATTAAAATTTGCGACAGTAAAAAATTATTTTTTGAAAAATTTACTACAGAAAAGGCAATCCCTGGCGTAATTAAAATTTGCGACAGTAAAAAATTAATTTTTGAAAAATTTACTGTAGAAAAGGCAATCCCTGGCGTAATTAAAATTTGCGACAGTAGAAAATTATTTTTTGAAAAATTTACTATAGAAAAGGCAATCCTTGGCGCAATTAAAATTTGCGACAGTAAAAAATTAATTTTTGAAAAATTTACTATAGAAAAGGCAATCCCTGGCGTAATTAAAATTTGCGACAGTAAAAAATTATTTTTTGAAAAATTTACTGTAGAAAAGGCAATCCCTGGCGTATTTAAAATTTGCGACAGTAAAAAATGAATTTGTGAAAAATTTACTATAGAAAAGGCAATCGCTGGCGTATTTAAAATTTGCGACACTAAAAAATTAATTTTTGAAAAATTTACTATAGAAAAGGCAATCCCTGGCGTAATTAAAATTTGCGACAGTAAAAAAATTATTTTTTGAAAAATTTACTGTAGAAAAGGCAATCCCTGGCGTATTTAAAATTTGCGACAGCAAAAAATTAATTTGTGAAAAATTTACTATAGAAAAGGCAATCCCTGGCGTATTTAAAATTTGCGACAGTAAAAAATTAGTTTTTGAAAATTTTACTATAGAAAAGGCAATCCCTAGCGCAATTAAAATTTGCGACAGTAAAAAATTATTTTTTGAATAATTTACTACAGAAAAGGCAATCCCTGGCGTAATTAAAATTTGCGACAGTAAAAAATTATTTTTTGAATAATTTACTACAGAAAAGGCAATCCCTGGCGTAATTAAAATTTGCGACAGTAAAAAATTAATTTTTGAAGAATTTACTGTAGAAAAGGCAATCCCTGGCGTATTTAAAATTTGCGACAGTAGAAAATTATTTTTTGAAAAATTTACTATAGAAAAGGCAATCGCTGGCGTATTTAAAATTTGCGACATTAAAAAATTAATTTTTGAAAAATTTACTATAGAAAAGGCAATCCCTGGCGTATTTAAAATTTGCGACATTAAAAAATTAATTTTTGAAAAATTTACTATAGAAAAGGCAATCCCTGGCGTATTTAAAATTCGCGACAGTAAAAAATTAATTTTTGAAAAATTTACTATAGGAAAGGCAAACCCTGGCGTAATTAAAATTTGCGACAGTAAAAAATTATTTTTTGAATAATTTACTATAGAAAAGGCTATCCCTGGCGCAATTAAAATTTGCGACAGTATAAAATAATTTTTTGAAAAATTTACTATACAAAGGCAATCCCTGGCGCAATAAAAACTTGCGACAGTAAAAAATTAATTTTTGAAAAATTTACTATAGAAAAGGCAATCCCTGGCGTAATTAAAATTTGCGACAGTAAAAAATATTTTTTGAAAAATTTACTACAGAAAAGGCAATCCCTGGCGTAATTAAAATTTGCGACAGTAAAAAATTAATTTTTGAAAAATTTACTGTAGAAAAGGCAATCCCTGGCGTAATTAAAATTTGCGACAGTAGAAAATTATTTTTTGAAAAATTTACTATAGAAAAGGCAATCCTTGGCGCAATTAAAATTTGCGACAATAAAAAATTAATTTTTGAAAAATTTACTATAGAAAAGGCAATCCCTGGCGTAATTAAAATTTGCGACAGTAAAAAATTATTTTTTGAAAAATTTACTGTAGAAAAGGCAATCCCTGGCGTATTTAAAATTTGCGACAGTATAAAATGAATTTGTGAAAAATTTACTATAGAAAAGGCAATCGCTGGCGTATTTAAAATTTGCGACATTAAAAAATTAATTTTTGAAAAATTTACTATAGAAAAGGCAATCCCTGGCGTAATTAAAATTTGCGACAGTAAAAAAATAATTTTTTGAAAAATTTACTGTAGAAAAGGCAATCCCTGGCGTATTTAAAATTTGCGACAGTAAAAAATTAATTTGTGAAAAATTTACTATAGAAAAGGCAATCCCTGGCGTATTTAAAATTTGCGACAGTAAAAAATTAGTTTTTGAAAAATTTACTATAGAAAAGGCAATCCCGGCGTATTTAAAATTTGCGACAGTAAAAAATTAATTTTTGAACAATTTACTATAGAAAAGGCTATCCGGGGCGCAACTAAAATTTGCGACAGTATAAAATTAAATTTTGAAAAATTTACTGCAGAAAAGAAAATCCCTGGCGTATTTGAAATTTGCGACAGTAAAAAATAAGTTTTTGAAAAATTTACTATAGAAAAGGCAATACCTGGCGCAATTAAAATTTGCGACAGTAGAAAATTATTTTTTGAAAAATTTACTGTAGAAAAGGCAATCCCTGGCGCAATTAAAATTTGCGACAGTAAAAAATTATTTTTTGAATAATTTACTACAGAAAAGGCAATCCCTGGCGTAATTAAAATTTGCGACAGTAAAAAATTATTTTTTGAATAATTTACTACAGAAAAGGCAATCCCTGGCGTAATTAAAATTTGCGACAGTAAAAAATTAATTTTTGAAAAATTTACTGTAGAAAAGGCAATCCCTGGCGTAATTAAAATTTGCGACAGTAGAAAATTATTTTTTGAAAAATTTACTATAGAAAAGGCAATCCCTGGCGCAATTAAAATTTGCGACAGTAAAAAATTAGTTTTTGAAAAATTTACTGAAGAAAAGGCAATCCCTGGCATATTTAAAATTTGCGACAGTAAAAAATTAATTTGTGAATAATTTACTATAGAAAAGGCAATCCCTGGCGGATTTAAAATTTGCGACAGTATAAAATTATTTTTTGAAAAATTTACTATACAAAAGGCAATCCCTGGCGCAATTAAAACTTGCGACAGTAAAAAATTAATTTGTGAAAAATTTACTATAGAAAAGGCAATCCTTGGCGTAATTAAAATTTGCGACAGTAAAAAATTATTTTTTGAAAAATTTACTACAGAAAAGGCAATCCCTGGCGTAATTAAAATTTGCGACAGTAAAAAATTAATTTTTGAAAAATTTACTGTAGAAAAGGCAATCCCTGGCGTAATTAAAATTTGCGACAGTAGAAAATTATTTTTTGAAAAATTTACTATAGAAAAGGCAATCCTTGGCGCAATTAAAATTTGCGACAGTAAAAAATTAATTTTTGAAAAATTTACTATAGAAAAGGCAATCCCTGGCGTAATTAAAATTTGCGACAGTAAAAAATTATTTTTTGAAAAATTTACTGTAGAAAAGGCAATCCCTGGCGTATTTAAAATTTGCGACAGTAAAAAATGAATTTGTGAAAAATTTACTACAGAAAAGGCAATCGCTGGCGTATTTAAAATTTGCGACACTAAAAAATTAATTTTTGAAAAATTTACTATAGAAAAGGCAATCCCTGGCGTAATTAAAATTTGCGACAGTAAAAAAATTATTTATTGAAAAATTTACTGTAGAAAAGGCAATCCCTGGCGTATTTAAAATTTGCGACAGTAAAAAATTAATTTGTGAAAAATTTACTATAGAAAAGGCAATCCCTGGCGTATTTAAAATTTGCGACAGTAAAAAATTAGTTTTTGAAAAATTTACTATAGAAAAGGCAATCCCGGCGTATTTAAAATTTGCGACAGTAAAAAATTAATTTTTGAACAATTTACTATAGAAAAGGCTATCCGGGGCGCAATTAAAATTTGCGACAGTATAAAATTAAATTTTGAAAAATTTACTGCAGAAAAGAAAATCCCTGGCGTATTTGAAATTTGCGACAGTAAAAAATAAGTTTTTGAAAAATTTACTATAGAAAAGGCAATCCCTGGCGCAATTAAAATTTGCGACAGTAGAAAATTATTTTTTGAAAAATTTACTGTAGAAAAGGCAATCCCTAGCGCAATTAAAATTTGCGACAGTAAAAAATTATTTTTTGAATAATTTACTACAGAAAAGGCAATCCCTGGCGTAATTAAAATTTGCGACAGTAAAAAATTATTTTTTGAATAATTTACTACAGAAAAGGCAATCCCTGGCGTAATTAAAATTTGCGACAGTAAAAAATTAATTTTTGAAGAATTTACTGTAGAAAAGGCAATCCCTGGCGTAGTTAAAATTTGCGACAGTAGAAAATTATTTTTTGAAAAATTATTATAGAAAAGGCAATCCCTGGCGCAATTAAAACTTGCGACAGTAAAAAATTAATTTTTGAAAAATTTCCTATAGAAAAGGCAATCTCTGGCCTAATTAAAATTTGCAACAGTAAAAAATTATTTTTTGAAAAATTTACTGTAGAAAAGGCAATCCCTGGCGTATTTAAAATTTGCGACAGTAAAAAATTAATTTGTGAAAAATTTACTATAGAAAAGGCAATCCCTGGCGTATTTAAAATTTGCGACAGTAAAAAATTATTTTTTGAAAAATTTACTAGAGAAAAGGCAATCCCTGGCGTAATTAAAATTTGCGACAGTTAAAAATTATTTTTTGAATAATTTGCTATACAAAAGGCAATCCCTGGCGCAATTGAAATTTGCGACAGTAAAAAATTAGTTTTTGAAAAATTTACTGTAGAAAAGGCAATCCCTGGCATATTTAAAATTTGCGACAGTAAAAAATTAATTTGTGAATAATTTACTATAGAAAAGGCAATCCCTGGCGGATTTAAAATTTGCGACAGCAAAAAATTAATTTTTGAAAAATTTACTATAGGAAAGGCAAACCCTGGCGTAATTAAAATTTGCGACAGTAAAAAATTATTTTTTGAATAATTTACTATAGAAAAGGCTATCCCTGGCGCAATTAAAATTTGCGACAGTATAAAATTATTTTTTGAAAAATTTACTATACAAAAGGCAATCCCTGGCGCAATTAAAACTTGCGACAGTAAAAAATTAATTTTTGAAAAATTTACTATAGACAAGGCAATCCCTGGCGTAATTAAAATTTGCGACAGTAAAAAATTATTTTTTGAAAAATTTACTACAGAAAAGGCAATCCCTGGCGTAATTAAAATTTGCGACAGTAAAAAATTAATTTTTGAAAAATTTACTGTAGAAAAGGCAATCCCTGGCATAATTAAAATTTGCGACAGTAGAAAATTATTTTTTGAAAAATTTACTATAGAAAAGGCAATCCTTGGCGCAATTAAAATTTGCGACAGTAAAAAATTAATTTTTGAAAAATTTACTATAGAAAAGGCAATCCCTGGCGTAATTAAAATTTGCGACAGTAAAAAATTATTTTTTGAAAAATTTACTGTAGAAAAGGCAATCCCTGGCGTATTTAAAATTTGCGACAGTAAAAAATGAATTTGTGAAAAATTTACTATAGAAAAGGCAATCGCTGGCGTATTTAAAATTTGCGACATTAAAAAATTAATTTTTGAAAAATTTACTATAGAAAAGGCAATCCCTGGCGTAATTAAAATTTGCGACAGTAAAAAAATTATTTTTTGAAAAATTTACTGTAGAAAATGCAATCCCTGGCGTATTTAAAATTTGCGACAGTAAAAAATTAATTTGTGAAAAATTTACTATAGAAAAGGCAATCCCTGGCGTATTTAAAATTTGCGACAGTAAAAAATTAGTTTTTGAAAAATTTACTATAGAAAAGGCAATCCCGGCGTATTTAAAATTTGCGACAGTAAAAAATTAATTTTTGAACAATTTACTATAGAAAAGGCTATCCGGGGCGCAATTAAAATTTGCGACAGTATAAAATTAAATTTTGAAAAATTTACTGCAGAAAAGAAAATCCCTGGCGTATTTGAAATTTGCGACAGTAAAAAATAAGTTTTTGAAAAATTTACTATAGAAAAGGCAATCCCTAGCGCAATTAAAATTTGCGACAGTAGAAAATTAGTTTTTGAAAAATTTACTGTAGAAAAGGCAATCCCTGGCGCAATTAAAATTTGCGACAGTAAAAAATTATTTTTTGAATAATTTACTACAGAAAAGGCAATCCCTGGCGTAATTAAAATTTGCTACAGTAAAAAATTATTTTTTGAATAATTTACTACAGAAAAGGCAATCCCTGGCGTAATTAAAATTTGCGACAGTAAAAAATTAATTTTTGAAAAATTTACTGTAGAAAAGGCAATCCCTGGCGTAATTAAAATTTGCGACAGTAGAAAATTATTTTTTGAAAAATTATTATAGAAAAGGCAATCCCTGGCGCAATTAAAACTTGCGACAGTAAAAAATTAATTTTTGAAAAATTTCTTATAGAAAAGGCAATCCCTGGCCTAATTAAAATTTGCAACAGTAAAAAATTATTTTTTGAAAAATTTACTGTAGAAAAGGCAATCCCTGGCGTATTTAAAATTTGCGACAGTAAAAAATTAATTTGTGAAAAATTTACTATAGAAAAGGCAATCCCTGGCGTATTTAAAATTTGCGACAGTAAAAAATTATTTTTTGAAAAATTTACTAGGGAAAAGGCAATCCCTGGCGTAATTAAAATTTGCGACAGTTAAAAATTATTTTTTGAATAATTTGCTATAGAAAAGGCAATCCCTGGCGCAATTGAAATTTGCGACAATAAAAAATTAATTTTTGAAAAAATTACTGTAGAAAAGGCAATTCCTGGCATATTTAAAATTTGCGACAGTAAAAAATTAATTTGTGAATAATTTACTATAGAAAAGGCAATCCCTGGCGGATTTAAAATTTGCGACAGTAAAAAATTATTTTTTGAATAATTTACTATAGAAGAGGCAATCCCTGGCGTATTTAAAATTTGCGACAGTATAAAATTATTTTTTGAATAATTTACTATAGAAAAGGCAATCCCTGGCGCAATTAAAATTTGCGACAGTAAAAAATTATTTTTTGAAAAATTTACTATAGAAAAGGCAATCCCTGGCGGATTTAAAATTTGCGACAGTAAAAAATTAGTTTTTGAAAAATTTACTATAGAAAAGGCAATCCCTGGCGTAATTAAAATTTGCGACAGTAAAAAATTAATTTTTGAAAAATTTACTATAGAAAAGGCAATCCCTGGCGTAATTAAAATTTGGAACAGTAAAAAATTATTTTTTGAATAATTTACTATAGAAAAGACAATCCCTCCCACAATTAAAATTTGCGACAGTATAAAATTATTTTTTGAAAAATTTACTATACAAAAGGCAATTCCTGGCGCAATTAAAACTTGCGACAGTAAAAAATTAATTTTTGAAAAATTTACTATAGAAAAGGCAATCCCTGGCGTAATTAAAATTTGCGACAGTAAAAAATTATTTGTTGAAAAATTTACTACAGAAAAGGCAATCCCTGGCGTAATTAAAATTTGCGACAGTAAAAAATTAATTTTTGAAAAATTTACTGTAGAAAAGGCAATCCCTGGCGTTATTAAAATTTGCGACAGTAGAAAATTATTTTTTGAAAAATTTACTATAGAAAAGGCAATCCCTGGCGCAATTAAAACTTGCGACAGTAAAAAATTATTTTTTGAAAAATTTACTATAGAAATGGCAATCCCTGGCGTAATTAAAATTTGCGACAGTAAGAAATTATTTTTTGAAAAATTTACTGTAGAAAAGGCAATCCCTGGCGTATTTAAAATTTGCTACAATAAAAAATTAATTTGTGAAAAATTTACTATAGAAAAGGCAGTCCCTGGCGTATTTAAAATTTGCGACAGTAAAAAATTATTTTTTGAATAATTTACTATAGAAGAGGCAATCCCTGGCGTATTTAAAATTTGCGACAGTATAAAATAATTTTTTGAATAATTTACTATAGAAAAGGCAATCCCTGGCGCAATTAAAATTTGCGACAGTAAAAAATTATTTTTTTAATAATTTACTATAGAAAAGGCAATCCCTGGCGGATTTAAATTTTGCGACAGTAAAAAATTAGTTTTTGAAAAATTTACTATAGAAAAGGCAATCCCCGGCGTAATTAAAATTTGCGACAGTAAAAATTTAATTTTTGAAAAATTTACTATAGAAAAGCCAATCCCTGGCGTAATTAAAATTTGCGACAGTAAAAAATTATTTTTTGAATAATTTACTATAGAAAAGGCAATCCCTGGCGCAATTAAAATTTGCGACAGTATAAAATTATTTTTTGAAAAATTTACTATACAAAAGGCAATCCCTGGCGCAATTAAAACTTGCGACAGTAAAAAATTAATTTTTGAAAAATTTACTATAGAAAGGCAATCCCTGGCGTAATTAAAATTTGCGACAGTAAAAAATTATTTTTTGAAAAATTTACTATAGAAAAGGCAATCCCGGGCGCAATTAAAATTTGCGACAGTAGAAAATTATTTGTTGAAAAATTTACTGTAGAAAAGGCAATCCCTGGCGCAATTAAAATTTGCGACAGTAAAAAATTCTTTTTTGCAAAATTTACTATAGAAAAGGCAATACCTGGCGTAATTAAAATTTGCGACAGTAAAAAATTATTTTTTGAAAAATTTACTATAGAAAAGGCAATCCCTGGCGCAATTAAAATTTGCGACAGTAAAAAATTATTTTTTGAATAATTTACTATAGAAAAGGCAATCCCTGGAGTAATTAAAATTTGCGACAGTAAAAAATTATTTTTTGAATAATTTACTATAGAAAAGGCAATCCCTGGCGTAATTAAAATTTGCGACAGTAAAAAATCAGTTTTTGAAAAATTTACTATAGAAAATGCAATCCCTGGCGCAATTAAAATTTGCGACAGTAAAAAATTAATTTGTGAAAAATTTACTATAGAAAACGCAATCCCTGGCGTATTTAAAATTTGCGACAGTAAAAAATTATTTTTTGAAAAATTTACTATAGAAAAGGCAATCCCTGGCGTAATTAAAATTTGCGACATTTAAAAATTATTTTTTGAATAATTTGCTATAGAAAAGGCAATCCCTGGCGCAATTAAAATTTGCGACAGTAAAAAATTAGTTTTTGAAAAATTTACTGAAGAAAAAACAATCCCTGGCATATTTAAAATTTGCGACAGTAAAAAATTAATTTGTGAATAATTTACTATAGAAAAGGCAATCCCTGGCGTATTTAAAATTTGCGACAGTAAAACATTAATTTTTGAAAAATTTACTATAGGAAAGGCAAACCCTGGCGTAATTAAAATTTGCGACAGTAAAAAATTATTTTTTGAATAATTTACTATAGAAAAGGCAATCCCTGGCGCAATTAAAATTTGCGACAGTATAAAATTATTTTTTGAAAAATTTACTGAAGAAAAGGCAATCCCTGGCACATTTAAAATTTGCGACAGTAAAAAATTAATTTGTGAATAATTTACTATAGAAAAGGCAATCCCTGGCGTATTTAAAATTTGCGACAGTAAAACATTAATTTTTGAAAAATTTACTATAGGAAAGGCAAACCCTGGCGTAATTAAAATTTGCGACAGTAAAAAATTATTTTTTGAATAATTTACTATAGAAAAGGCAATCCCTGGCGCAATTAAAATTTGCGACAGTATAAAATTATTTTTTGAAAAATTTACTATACAAAAGGCAATCCCTGGCGCAATTAAAACTTTCGACAATAAAAAATTCTTTTTTGCAAAATTTACTATAGAAAAGGCAATCCCTGGCGTAATTAAAATTTGCGACAGTAAAAAATTATTTTTTGAAAAATTTACTATAGAAAAGGCAATCCCTGGCGCAATTAAAATTTGCGACAGTAAAAAATTATTTTTTGAATAATTTACTATAGAAAAGGCAATCCCTGGAGTAATTAAAATTTGCAACAGTAAAAAATTATTTTTTGAATAATTTACTATAGAAAAGGCAATCCCTGGCGTAATTAAAATTTGCGACAGTAAAAAATCAGTTTTTGAAAAATTTACTATAGAAAAGGCAATCCCTGGCGCAATTAAAATTTGCGACAGTAAAAAATTAATTTGTGAAAAATTTACTATAGAAAACGCAATCCCTGGCGTATTTAAAATTTGCGACAGTAAAAAATTATTTTTTGAAAAATTTACTATAGAAAAGGCAATCCCTGGCGTAATTAAAATTTGCGACAGTTAAAAATTATTTTTTGAATAATTTGCTATAGAAAAGGCAATCCCTGGCGCAATTAAAATTTGCGACAGTAAAAAATTAGTTTTTGAAAAATTTACTGAAGAAAAGGCAATCCCTGGCATATTTAAAATTTGCGACAGTAAAAAATTAATTTGTGAATAATTTACTATAGAAAAGGCAATCCCTGGCGAATTTAAAATTTGCGACAGTAAAACATTAATTTTTGAAAAATTTACTATAGGAAAGGCAAACCCTGGCGTAATTAAAATTTGCGACAGTAAAAAATTATTTTTTGAATAATTTACTATAGAAAAGGCAATCCCTGGCGCAATTAAAATTTGCGACAGTATAAAATTATTTTTTGAAAAATTTACTATACAAAAGGCAATCCCTGGCGCAATTAAAACTTGCGACAATAAAAAATTAATTTTTGAAAAATTTACTATAGAAAGGCAATCCCTGGCGTAATTAAAATTTGCGACAGTAAAAAATTATTTTTTGAAAAATTTACTGTAGAAAAGGCAATCCCTGGCGTATTTAAAATTTGCGACAGTAAAAAATTAATTTGTGAAAAATTTACTATATAAAAGGCAATCCCTGGCGTATTTAAAATTTGCGACAGTAAAAAATTATTTTTTGAAAAATTTACTATAGAAAAGGCAATCCCTGGCGTAATTAAAATTTGCGACAGTTAAAAATTATTTTTTGAATAATTTGCTATAGAAAAGGCAATCCCTGGCGCAATTAAAATTTGCGACAGTAAAAAATTAGTTTTTGAAAAATTTACTGAAGAAAAGGCGATACCTGGCATATTTAAAATTTGCGACAGTAAAAAATTAATTTGTGAATAATTTACTATAGAAAAGGCAATCCCTGGCGGATTTAAAATTTGCGACAGTAAAAAATTAATTTTTGAAAAATTTACTATAGGAAAGGCAAACCCTGGCGTAATTAAAATTTGCGACAGTAAAAAATTATTTTTTGAATAATTTACTATAGAAAAGGCTATCCCTGGCGCAATTAAAATTTTCGACAGTATAAAATTATTTTTTGAAAAATTTACTATACAAAGCCAATCCCTGGCGCAATTAAAACTTGCGACAGTAAAAAATTAATTTTTGAAAAATTTACTATAGAAAAGGCAATTCCTGGCGTAATTAAAATTTGCGACAGTAGAAAATTATTTTTTGAAAAATTTACTACAGAAAAGGCAATCCCTGGCGTAATTAAAATTTGCGACAGTAAAAAATTAATTTTTGAAAAATTTACTGTAGAAAAGGCAATCCCTGGCGTAATTACAATTTGCGACAGTAGAAAATTATTTTTTGAAAAATTTACTATAGAAAAGGCAATCCTTGGCGCAATTAAAATTTGCGACAGTAAAAAATTAATTTTTGAAAAATTTACTATAGAAAAGGCAATCCCTGGCGTAATTAAAATTTGCGACAGTAAAAAATTATTTTTTGAAAAATTTACTGTAGAAAAGGCAATCCCTGGTGTATTTAAAATTTGCGACAGTAAAAAATGAATTTGTGAAAAATTTACTATAGAAAAGGGAATCGCTGGCGTATTTAAAATTTGCGACATTAAAAAATTAATTTTTGAAAAATTTACTATAGAAAAGGCAATCCCTGGCGTATTTAAAATTTGCGACAGTAAAAAATTAATTTGTGAAAAATTTACTATAGAAAAGGCAATCCCTGGCGTATTTAAAATTTGCGACAGTAAAAAATTAGTTTTTGAAAAATTTACTATAGAAAAGGCAATCCCGGCGTATTTAAAATTTGCGACAGTAAAAAATTAATTTTTGAACAATTTACTATAGAAAAGGCTATCCGGGGCGCAACTAAAATTTGCGACAGTATAAAATTAAATTTTGAAAAATTTACTGCAGAAAAGAAAATCCCTGGCGTATTTGAAATTTGCGACAGTAAAAAATAAGTTTTTGAAAAATTTACTATAGAAAAGGCAATCCCTGGCGCAATTAAAATTTGCGACAGTAGAAAATTATTTTTTGAAAAAATTACTGTAGAAAAGGCAATCCCTGGCGTAATTAAAGTTTGCGACAGTAAAAAATTAATTTTTGAAAAATTTACTGTATAAAAGGCAATCCCTGGCGTAATTAAAATTTGCGACAGTAGAAAATTATTTTTTGAAAAATTTACTATAGAAAAGGCAATCCCTGGCGCAATTAAAATTTGCGACAGTAAAAAATTAGTTTTTGAAAAATTTACTGAAGAAAAGGCAATCCCTGGCATATTTAAAATTTGCGAGAGTAAAAAATTAATTTGTGAATAATTTACTATAGAAAAGGCAATCCCTGGCGGATTTAAAATTTGCGACAGTAAAAAATTAATTTTTGAAAAATTTACTATAGGAAAGGCAAACCCTGGCGTAATTAAAATTTGCGACAGTAAAAAATTATTTTTTGAATAATTTACTATAGAAAAGGCTATCCCTGGCGCAATTAAAATTTGCGACAGTATAAAATTATTTTTTGAAAAATTTACTATACAAAAGGCAATCCCTGGCGCAATTAAAACTTGCGACAGTAAAAAATTAATTTTTGAAAAATTGACTATAGAAAAGGCAATCCCTGGCGTAATTAAAATTTGCGACAGTAAAAAATTTTTTTTTGAAAAATTTACTACAGAAAAGGCAATCCCTGGCGTAATTAAAATTTGCGACAATAAAAAATTAATTTTTGAAAAATTTACTGTAGAAAAGGCAATCCCTGGCGTAATTAAAATTTGCGACAGTAGAAAATTATTTTTTGAAAAATTTACTATAGAAAAGGCAATCCTTGGCGCAATTAAAATTTGCGACAGTAAAAAATTAATTTTTGAAAAATTTACTATAGAAAAGGCAATCCCTGGCGTAATTAAAATTTGCGACAGTAAAAAATTATTTTTTGAAAAATTTACTGTAGAAAAGGCAATCCCTGGCGTATTTAAAATTTGCGACAGTAAAAAATGAATTTGTGAAAAATTTACTATAGAAAAGGCAATCGCTGGCGTATTTAAAATTTGCGACATTAAAAAATTAATTTTTGAAAAATTTACTACAGAAAAGGCAATCCCTGGCGTAATTAAAATTTGCGACAGTAAAAAAATTATTTTTTGAAAAATTTACTGTAGAAAAGGCAATCCCTGGCGAATTTAAAATTTGCGACAGTAAAAAATTAATCTGTGAAAAATTTACTATAGAAAAGGCAATCCCTGGCGTATTTAAAATTTGCGACAGTAAAAAATGAATTTGTGAAAAATTTACTATAGAAAAGGCAATCGCTGGCGTATTTAAAATTTGCGACATTAAAAAATTAATTTTTGAAAAATTTACTACAGAAAAGGCAATCCCTGGCGTAATTAAAATTTGCGACAGTAAAAAAATTATTTTTTGAAAAATTTACTGTAGAAAAGGCAATCCCTGGCGTATTTAAAATTTGCGACAGTAAAAAATTAATCTGTGAAAAATTTACTATAGAAAAGGCAATCCCTGGCGTATTTAAAATTTGCGACAGTAAAAAATTAGTTTTTGAAAAATTTACTATAGAAAAGGCAATCCCGGCGTATTTAAAATTTGCGACAGTAAAAAATTAATTTTTGAACAATTTACTATAGAAAAGGCTATCCGGGGCGCAATTAAAATTTGCGACAGTATAAAATTAAATTTTGAAAAATTTACTGCAGAAAAGAAAATCCCTGGCGTATTTGAAATTTGCGACAGTAAAAAATAAGTTTTTGAAAAATTTACTATAGAAAAGGCAATCCCTGGCGCAATTAAAATTTGCGACAGTAGAAAATTATTTTTTGAAAAATTTACTGTAGAAATGGCAATCCCTGGCGCAATTAAAACTTGCGACAGTAAAAAATTAATTTTTGAAAAATTTCCTATAGAAAAGGCAATCCCTGGCCTAATTAAAATTTGCAACAGTAAAAAATTATTTTTTGAAAAATTTACTGTAGAAAAGGCAATCCCTGGCGTATTTAAAATTTGCGACAGTAAAAAATTAATTTGTGAAAAATTTACTATAGAAAAGGCAATCCCTGGCGTATTTAAAATTTGCGACAGTAAAAAACTATTTTTTGAAAAATTTACTAGAGAAAAGGCAATCCCTGGCGTAATTAAAATTTGCGACAGTTAAAAATTATTTTTTGAATAATTTGCTATAGAAAAGGCAATCCCTGGAGCAATTAAAATTTGCGACAGTAAAAAATTAGTTTTTGAAAAATTTACTGTAGAAAAGGCAATCCCTGGCATATTTAAAATTTGCGACAGTAAAAAATTAGTTTTTGAAAAATTTACTATAGAAAAGGCAATCCCTGGCGCAATTAAAATTTGCGACAGTAAAAAATTATTTTTTGAAAAATTTACTATAGAAAAGGCAATCCCTGGCGGATTTAAAATTTGCGACAGTAAAAAATTAGTTTTTGAAAAATTTACTATAGAAAAGGCAATCCCTGGCGTAATTAAAATTTGCGACAGTAAAAAATTAATTTTTGAAAAATTTACTATAGAAAAGGCAATCCCTGGCGTAATTAAAATTTGCACAGTAAAAAATTATTTTTTGAATAATTTACTATAGAAAAGACAATCCCTGCCACAATTAAAATTTGCGACAGTATACAATTATTTTTTGAAAAATTTACTATACAAAAGGCCATTCCTGGCGCAATTAAAACTTGCGACAGTAAAAAATTAATTTTTGAAAAATTTACTATAGAAAAGGCAATCCCTGGCGTAATTAAAATTTGCGACAGTAAAAAATTATTTGTTGAAAAATTTACTACAGAAAAGGCAATCCCTGGCGTAATTAAAATTTGCGACAGTAAAAAATTAATTTTTGAAAAATTTATTGTAGAAAAGGCAATCCCTGGCGTAAAAAAAATTTGCGACAGTAGAAAATTATTTTTTGAAAAATTTACTATAGAAAAGGCAATCCCTGGCGCAATTAAAACTTGCGACAGTAAAAAATTAATTTTTGAAAAATTTACTATAGAAATGGCAATCTCTGGCGTAATTAAAATTTGCGACAGTAAAAAATTATTTTTTGAAAAATTTACTGTAGAAAAGGCACTCCCTGGCGTATTTAAAATTTGCGACAGTAAAAAATTAATTTGTGAAAAATTTACTATAGAAAAGGCAATCCCTGGCGTATTTAAAATTTGCGACAGTAAAAAATTATTTTTTGAATAATTTACTATAGAAAAGGCAATCCCTGGCGTAATTAAAATTTGCACAGTAAAAAATTATTTTTTGAATAATTTACTATAGAAAAGACAATCCCTGCCACAATTAAAATTTGCGACAGTATACAATTATTTTTTGAAAAATTTACTATACAAAAGGCAATTCCTGGCGCAATTAAAACTTGCGACAGTAAAAAATTAATTTTTGAAAAATTTACTATAGAAAAGGTAATCCCTGGCGTAATTAAAATTTGCGACAGTAAAAATTTATTTGTTGAAAAATTTACTACAGAAAAGGCAATCCCTGGCGTAATTAAAATTTGCGACAGTAAAAAATTAATTTTTGAAAAATTTATTGTAGAAAAGGCAATCCCTGGCGTAAAAAAAATTTGCGACAGTAAAAAATTATTTTTTGAATAATTTACTATAGAAGAGGCAATCCCTGGCGTATTTAAAATTTGCGACAGTATAAAATAATTTTTTGAATAATTTACTATAGAAAAGGCAATCCCTGGCGCAATTAAAATTTGCGACAGTAAAAAATTATTTTTTTTAAAAATTTAATATAGAAAAGGCAATCCCTGGCGGATTTAAATTTTGCGACAGTAAAAAATTAGTTTTTGAAAAATTTACTATAGAAAAGGCAATCCCCGGCGTAATTAAAACTTGCGACAGTAAAAATTTAATTTTTGAAAAATTTACTATAGAAAAGCCAATCCCTGGCGTAATTAAAATTTGCGACAGTAAAAAATTATTTTTTGAATAATTTACTATAGAAAAGGCAATCCCTGGCGCAATTAAAATTTGCGACAGTATAAAATTATTTTTTGAAAAATTTACTATACAAAAGGCAATCCCTGGCGCAATTAAAACTTGCGACAGTAAAAAATTAATTTTTGAAAAATTTACTATAGAAAAGGCAATCCCTGGCGTAATTAAAATTTGCGACAGTAAAAAATTATTTTTTGAAAAATTTACTATAGAAAAGGCAATCCCGGGCGCAATTAAAATTTGCGACAGTAGAAAATTATTTGTTGAAAAATTTACTGTAGAAAAGGCAATCCCTGGCGCAATTAAAATTTGCGACAGTAAAAAATTCTTTTTTGCAAAATTTACTATAGAAAAGGCAATCCCTGGCGTAATTAAAATTTGCGAAAGTAAAAAATTATTTTTTGAAAAATTTACTATAGAAAAGGCAATCCCTAGCGGATTTAAAATTTGCGACAGTAAAAAATTAATTTTTGAAAAATTTACTATAGAAAAGGCAATCCCTGGCATATTTAAAATTTGCGACAGTAAAAAATTAATTTTTGAACAATTTACTGTAGAAAAGGCAATCCGGGGCGCAATTAAAATTTGCGACAGTTTAAATTAAATTTTGAAAAATTTACTGTAGAAAAGACAATCCCTGGCGTATTTAAAATTTGCGACAGTAAAAAATTAGTTTTTGAAAAATTTACTATAGAAAAGGCAATCCCTGGCGCAATTAAAATTTGCGACAGTAGAAAATTATTTTTTGAAAAATTTACTGTAGAAAAGGCAATCCCTGGCGCAATTAAAATTTGCGAGAGTAAAAAATTATTTTTTTTGCAAAATTTACTATAGAAAAGGCAATCCCTGACGTAGTTAAAATTTGCGACAGTAAAAAATTATTATTTGAAAAATTTACTATAGAAAAGGCAATCCCTGGCGCAATTAATATTTGCGACAGTAAAAAATTATTTTTTGAATAATTTACTATAGAAAAGGCAATCCCTGGCGTAATTAAAATTTTCGACAGTAAAAAATTAGTTTTTGAAAAATTTACTATAGAAAAGGCAATCCCTGGCGCAATTAAAAGTTTCGACAGTAAAAAATTATTTTTTGAAAAATTTACTGTAAAAAATTATTTTTTGAATAATTTACTATAGAAAATGCAATCCCTGGCGCAATTAAAATTTGTAAAAAATTATTTTTTGAATAATTTACTATAGAAAAGGCAATCCCTGGCGCAATTAAAATTTGCGACAGTAAAAAATTATTTTTTGAAAAATTTACTGTAGAAAAGGCAATCCCTGGCGCAATTAAAATTTGCGACAGTAAAAAATTATTTTTGCAAAATTTACTATAGAAAAGGCAATCCCTGGCGTAATTAAAATTTGCGACAGTAAAAAATTAATTTTTGAAAAATTTACTGTAGAAAAGGCAATCCTTGGCGTAATTAAAATTTGCGACAGTAAAAAATTATTTTTTGAATAATTTACTATAGAAAAGGCAATCCCTTGTGCAATTAAAATTTGCGACAGTAAAAAATTATTTTTCTAAAATTTACTATAGAAAAGGCAATCCCTGGCGTAATTAAAATTTGCGACAGTAAAAAATAATTTTTTGAAAAATTTACTGTAGAAAAGGCAATCCCTGGCGCAATTAAAATTTGCGACAGTAAAAAATTATTTTTGCAAAATTTGCTATAGAAAATGCAATCCCTGGCGTAATTAAAATTTGCGACAGTAAAAAATTAATTTTTGAAAAATTTATTGTAGAAAAGGCGTATTTAAAATTTGCGACAGTAAAAAATTAATTTGTGAAAAATTTACTATAGAAAAGGCTATCCCTGGCGTATTTAAAATTTTCGACAGTAAAAAATTATTTTTGCAAAATTTGCTATAGAAAATGCAATCCCTGGCGTAATTAAAATTTGCGACAGTAAAAAATTAATTTTTGAAAAATTTATTGTAGAAAAGGCGTATTTAAAATTTGCGACAGTAAAAAATTAATTTGTGAAAAATTTACTATAGAAAAGGCTATCCCTGGCGTATTTAAAATTTGCGACAGTAAAAAATTATTTTTTGAGAAATTTACTGTAGAAAAGGCAATCCCTGGCTTAATTAAAATTTTCGACAGTAAAAAATTATTTTTGCAAAATTTACTATAGAAAAGGCAATTCCTGGCGTAATTAAAATTTGCGACAGTAAAAAATTAATTTTTGAAAAATTTACTATAGAAAAGGCAATCAATCCCTGGCGTAATTAAAATTTGCGACAGTAAAAAATTATTTTTTGAATAATTTACTATAGAAAATGCAATCCCTGGCGTAATTAAAATTTGCGACAGTAAAAAATTATTTTTTGAAAAATTTACTGTAGAAAAGCCAATCCTTGGCGTAATTAAAATTTGCGACAGTAAAAAATTAATTTTTGAAAAATTTACTATAGAAAAGGCAATCCCTGGCGTAATTAAAATTTGCGACAGTAAAAAATTATTTTTTGATAAATTTACTGTAGAAAAGGCAATCACTGGCGTATTTAAAATTTGCGACAGTAAAATATTAATTTGTGAAAAATTTACTATAGAAAAGGCAATCCCTGGCGTAATTAGAATTTGCGACAGTAAAAAATTATTTTTTGAATAATTTACTATAGAAAAGGCAATCCCTGGCGCAATTAAAATTTGCGACAGTAAAAAATTATTTTTTGAATAATTTACTACAGAAAAGGCAATCCCTGGGGTAATTAAAATTTGCGACAGTATAAAAATAAATTTTGAAAAATTTACTATAGAAAAGGCAATCCCTGGCGAAATTAAAATTTGCGACAGTAAATAATTATTTTTTGAATAATTTACTATAGAAAATGCAATCCCTGGCGCAATTAAAATTTGCGACAGTAAAAAATTATTTTTTGCAAAATTTACTATAGAAAAGGCAATACCTGGCGTAATTAAAATTTGCGACAGTAAAAAATTATTTTTTGAAAAATTTACTGTAGAAAAGGCAATCCTTGGCGTAATTAAAATTTGCGAGAGTAAAAAATTATTTTTTGAATAATTTACTATAGAAAAGGCAATCCCTGACGCAATTAAAATTTGCGACAGTAAAAAATTATTTTTTGCAAAATTTACTATAGAAAAGGCAATCCCTGGCGTAATTAAAATTTGCGACAGTAAAAAATTATTTTTTGAAAAATTGACTGTAGAAAAGGCAATCCCTGGCGCAATTATAATTTGCGACAGTAAAAAAATATTTTTTGAAAAATTTACTGTAGAAAAGGCAATCCCTGGCGCAATTAAAATTTGCGACAGTAGAAAATTAATTTTTGAATCATTTACTATAGAAAAGGCAATCCCTGGTGCAATTAAAATTTGCGACAAAAAAATATTATTTTTTGAAAAATTTACTATAGAATAGGCAATCCCTGGCGTATTTAAAATTTGCCACAGTATAAAATTATTTTTTGCAAAATTTACTATAGAAAAAGCAATCCCTGGCGTAATTAAAATTTGCGACAGTAAAAAATTAATTTTTGAAAAATTTACTGTAGAAAAGGCAATCCCTGGCGTAATTAAAATTTGCGACAGTAGAAAATTATTTTTTGAAAAATTTACTATAGAAAAGGCAATCCCTGGCGCAATTAAAACTTCCGACAGTAAAAAATTATTTTTTGAAAAATTTACTATAGAAAAGGCAATCCCTGGCGTAATTAAAATTTGCGACAGTAAAAAATTATTTTTTGAAAAATTTACTGTAGAAAAGGCAATCCCTGGCATATTTAAAATTTGCGACAGTATAAAATTAATTTGTGAAAAATTTACTATAGAAAAGGCAATTCCTGGCGTATTTAAAATCTGCGACAGTAAAAAATTATTTTTTGAAAAATTTACTATAGAAAATGCAATCCCTGGCGTAATAAAAATTTGCGACAGTTAAAAATTATTTTTTGAATAATTTACTATAGAAAAGGCAATCCCTGGCGCAATTAAAATTTGCGACAGTAAAAAATTAGTTTTTGAAAAAATTACTGTAGAAAAGGCAATCCCTGGCATATTTAAAATTTGCGACAGTAAAAAATTAATTTGTGAATAATTTACTATAGAAAAGGCCATCCCTGGCGGATTTAAAATTTGCGACAGTAAAAAATAATTTTTTGAATAATTTACTATAGAAGAGGCAATTCCTGGCGTATTTAAAATTTGCGACAGTATAAAATTATTTTTTGAACAATTTAGTATAGAAAAGGCAATTCCTGGCGCAATTAAAATTTGCGACAGTAAAAAATTATTTTTTGAAAAATTTACTATAGAAAAGGCAATCCCTGGCGGATTTAAAATTTGCGAAAGTAAAAAATTAGTTTTTGAAAAATTTACTATAGAAAAGGCAATCCCTGGCGTAATTAAAATTTGCGACAGTAAAAAATTAATTTTTGAAAAATTTACTATAGAAATTCAATACCTGGCGTAATTAAAATTTGCCACAGTAAAAAATTATTTTTTGAATAATTTACTATAGAAAAGGCAATCCCTGGCGCAATTAAAATTTGCGACAGTATAAAATTATTTTTTGAAAAATTTACTATAGAAAAGGCAATACCTGGCGTAATTAAAATTTGCGACAGTAAAAAATTATTTTTTGAAAAATTTACTGTAGAAAAGGCAATCCTTGGCGTAATTAAAATTTGCGATAGTAAAAAAATAATTTTTGAAAAATTTACTATAGAAAAGGCAATCCCTGGCGCAATTAAAACTTCCGACAGTAAAAAATTATTTTTTGAAAAATTTACTATAGAAAAGGCAATCCCTGGCGTAATTAAAATTTGCGACAGTAAAAAATTATTTTTTGAAAAATTTACTGTAGAAAAGGCAATCCCTGGCATATTTAAAATTTGCGACAGTATAAAATTAATTTGTGAAAAATTTACTATAGAAAAGGCAATTCCTGGCGTATTTAAAATCTGCGACAGTAAAAAATTATTTTTTGAAAAATTTACTATAGAAAATGCAATCCCTGGCGTAATTAAAATTTGCGACAGTAAAAAATTATTTTTGGAAAAATTTACTGTAGAAAAGGCAATCCCTGGCATATTTAAAATTTGCGACAGTATAAAATTAATTTGTGAAAAATTTACTATAGAAAAGGCAATTCCTGGCGTATTTAAAATCTGCGACAGTAAAAAATTATTTTTTGAATAATTTACTATAGAAAAGGCAATCCCTGGCGCAATTAAAATTTGCGACAGTAAAAAATTAGTTTTTGAAAAAATTACTGTAGAAAAGGCAATCCCTGGCATATTTAAAATTTGCGACAGTAAAAAATTAATTTGTGAATAATTTACTATAGAAAAGGCCATCCCTGGCGGATTTAAAATTTGCGACAGTAAAAAATAATTTTTTGAATAATTTACTATAGAAGAGGCAATCCCTGGCGTATTTAAAATTTGCGACAGTATAAAATTATTTTTTGAACAATTTAGTATAGAAAAGGCAATCCCTGGCGCAATCAAAATTTGCGACAGTAAAAAATTATTTTTTGAAAAATTTACTATAGAAAAGGCAATCCCTGGCGGATTTAAAATTTGCGAAAGTAAAAAATTAGTTTTTGAAAAATTTACTATAGAAAAGGCAATCCCTGGCGTAATTAAAATTTGCGACAGTAAAAAATTAATTTTTGAAAAATTTACTATAGAAATTCAATCCCTGGCGTAATTAAAATTTGCCACAGTAAAAAATTATTTTTTGAATAATTTACTATAGAAAAGGCAATCCCTGGCGCAATTAAAATTTGCGACAGTATAAAATTATTTTTTGAAAAATTTACTATAGAAAAGGCAATACCTGGCGTAATTAAAATTTGCGACAGTAAAAAATTATTTTTTGAAAAATTTACTGTAGAAAAGGCAATCCTTGGCGTAATTAAAATTTGCGACAGTAAAAAATTAATTTTTGAAAAATTTACTATAGAAAAGGCAATCCCTGGCGTAATTAAAATTTGCGACAGTAAAAAATTATTTTTTGAAAAATTTACTGTAGAAAAGGCAATCACTGGCGTATTTAAAATTTGCGACAGTAAAATATTAATTTGTGAAAAATTTACTATAGAAAAGGCAATCCCTGGCGTAGTTAGAATTTGCGACAGTAAAAAATTATTTTTTGAATAATTTACTATAGAAAAGGCAATCCCTGGCGCAAGTAAAATTTGCGACAGTAAAAAATTATTTATTGAATAATTTACTACAGAAAAGGCAATCCCTGGCGTAATTAAAATTTGCGACAGTATAAAAATAAATTTTGAAAAATTTACTATAGAAAAGGCAATCCCTGGCGAAATTAAAATTTGCGACAGTAAATAATTATATTTTGAATAATTTACTATAGAAAATGCAATCCCTGGCGCAATTAAAATTTGCGACAGTAAAAAATTATTTTTTGAAAAATTTACTGTAGAAAAGGCAATCCCTGGCATATTTAAAATTTGCGACAGTATAAAATTAATTTGTGAAAAATTTACTATAGAAAAGGCAATTCCTGGCGTATTTAAAATCTGCGACAGTAAAAAATTATTTTTTGAATAATTTACTATAGAAAAGGCAATCCCTGGCGCAATTAAAATTTGCGACAGTAAAAAATTAGTTTTTGAAAAAATTACTGTAGAAAAGGCAATCCCTGGCATATTTAAAATTTGCGACAGTAAAAAATTAATTTGTGAATAATTTACTATAGAAAAGGCCATCCCTGGCGGATTTAAAATTTGCGACAGTAAAAAATAATTTTTTGAATAATTTACTATAGAAGAGGCAATCCCTGGCGTATTTAAAATTTGCGACAGTATAAAATTATTTTTTGAACAATTTAGTATAGAAAAGGCAATCCCTGGCGCAATTAAAATTTGCGACAGTAAAAAATTATTTTTTGAAAAATTTACTATAGAAAAGGCAATCCCTGGCGGATTTAAAATTTGCGAAAGTAAAAAATTAGTTTTTGAAAAATTTACTATAGAAAAGGCAATCCCTGGCGTAATTAAAATTTGCGACAGTAAAAAATTAATTTTTGAAAAATTTACTATAGAAATTCAATCCCTGGCGTAATTAAAATTTGCCACAGTAAAAAATTATTTTTTGAATAATTTACTATAGAAAAGGCAATCCCTGGCGCAATTAAAATTTGCGACAGTATAAAATTATTTTTTGAAAAATTTACTATAGAAAAGGCAATACCTGGCGTAATTAAAATTTGCGACAGTAAAAAATTATTTTTTGAAAAATTTACTGTAGAAAAGGCAATCCTTGGCGTAATTAAAATTTGCGACAGTAAAAAATTAATTTTTGAAAAATTTACTATAGAAAAGGCAATCCCTGGCGTAATTAAAATTTGCGACAGTAAAAAATTATTTTTTGAAAAATTTACTGTAGAAAAGGCAATCACTGGCGTATTTAAAATTTGCGACAGTAAAATATTAATTTGTGAAAAATTTACTATAGAAAAGGCAATCCCTGGCGTAATTAGAATTTGCGACAGTAAAAAATTATTTTTTGAATAATTTACTATAGAAAAGGCAATCCCTGGAGCAAGTAAAATTTGCGACAGTAAAAAATTATTTATTGAATAATTTACTACAGAAAAGGCAATCCCTGGCGTAATTAAAATTTGCGACAGTATAAAAATAAATTTTGAAAAATTTACTATAGAAAAGGCAATCCCTGGCGAAATTAAAATTTGCGACAGTAAATAATTATATTTTGAATAATTTACTATAGAAAATGCAATCCCTGGCGCAATTAAAATTTGCGACAGTAAAAAATTATTTTTTGCAAAATTTACTATAGAAAAGGCAATACCTGGCGTAACTAAAATTTGCGACAGTAAAAAATTATTTTTTGAAAAATTTACTGTAGAAAAGGCAATCCTTGGCGTAATTAAAATTTGCGAGAGTAAAAAATTATTTTTTGAATAATTTACTATAGAAAAGGCAATCCCTGGCGAAATTAAAATTTGCGACAGTAAATAATTATATTTTGAATAATTTACTATAGAAAATGCAATCCCTGGCGTAATTAGAATTTGCGACAGTAAAAAATTATTTTTTGAATAATTTACTATAGAAAAGGCAATCCCTGGCGCAATTATAATTTGCGACAGTAAAAAATTATTTTTTGAAAAATTTACTGTAGAAAAGGCAATCTCTGGCGCAATTAAAATTTGCGACAGTAAAAAATTATTTTTTGAAAATTTTACTATAGAAAAGGCAATCCCTGGCGTATTTAAAATTTGCCACAGTATAAAATTATTTTTTACAAAATTTACTATAGAAAAAGCAATCCCTGGCGTAATTAAAATTTGCGACAGTAAAAAATTAATTTTTGAAAAATTTACTGTAGAAAAGGCAATCCCTGGCGTAATTAAAATTTGCGACAGTAGAAAATTATTTTTTGAAAAATTTACTATAGAAAAGGCAATCCCTGGCGGAATTAAAACTTCCGACAGTAAAAAATTATTTTTTGAAAAATTTACTATAGAAAAGGCAATCCCTGGCGTAATTAAAATTTGCGACAGTAAAAAATTATTTTTTGAAAAATTTACTGTAGAAAAGGCAATCCCTGGCATATTTAAAATTTGCGACAGTATAAAATTAATTTGTGAAAAATTTACTATAGAAAAGGCAATTCCTGGCGTATTTAAAATCTGCGACAGTAAAAAATTATTTTTTGAAAAATTTACTATAGAAAAGGCAATCCCTGGCGTAATTAAAATTTGCGACAGTTAAAAATTATTTTTTGAATAATTTACTATAGAAAAGGCAATCCCTGGCGTATTTAAAATTTGCGACAGTATAAAAATAAATTTTGAAAAATTTACTATAGAAAAGGCAATCCCTGGCGAAATTAAAATTTGCGACAGTAAATAATTATATTTTGAATAATTTACTATAGAAAATGCAATCCCTGGCGCAATTAAAATTTGCGACAGTAAAAAATTATTTTTTGCAAAATTTACTATAGAAAAGGCAATACCTGGCGTAACTAAAATTTGCGACAGTAAAAAATTATTTTTTGAAAAATTTACTGTAGAAAAGGCAATCCTTGGCGTAATTAAAATTTGCGAGAGTAAAAAATTATTTTTTGAATAATTTACTATAGAAAAGGCAATCCCTGGCGAAATTAAAATTTGCGACAGTAAATAATTATATTTTGAATAATTTACTATAGAAAATGCAATCCCTGGCGTAATTAGAATTTGCGACAGTAAAAAATTATTTTTTGAATAATTTACTATAGAAAAGGCAATCCCTGGCGCAATTATAATTTGCGACAGTAAAAAATTATTTTTTGAAAAATTTACTGTAGAAAAGGCAATCTCTGGCGTAATTAAAATTTGCGACAGTAGAAAATTATTTTTTGAAAAATTTACTATAGAAAAGGCAATCCCTGGCGCAATTAAAACTTCCGACAGTAAAAAATTATTTTTTGAAAAATTTACTATAGAAAAGGCAATCCCTGGCGTAATTAAAATTTGCGACAGTAAAAAATTATTTTTTGAAAAATTTACTGTAGAAAAGGCAATCCCTGGCATATTTAAAATTTGCGACAGTATAAAATTAATTTGTGAAAAATTTACTATAGAAAAGGCAATTCCTGGCGTATTTAAAATCTGCGACAGTAAAAAATTATTTTTTGAAAAATTTACTATAGAAAAGGCAATCCCTGGCGTAATTAAAATTTGCGACAGTTAAAAATTATTTTTTGAATAATTTACTATAGAAAAGGCAATCCCTGGCGCAATTAAAATTTGCGACAGTAAAAAATTAGTTTTTGAAAAAATTACTGTAGAAAAGGCAATCCCTGGCATATTTAAAATTTGCGACAGTAAAAAATTAATTTGTGAATAATTTACTATAGAAAAGGGCATCCCTGGCGGATTTAAAATTTGCGACAGTAAAAAATTATTTTTTGAATAATTTACTATAGAAGAGGCAATCCCTGGCGTATTTAAAATTTGCGACAGTATAAAATTATTTTTTGAACAATTTAGTATAGAAAAGGCAATCCCTGGCGCAATTAAAATTTGCGACAGTAAAAAATTATTTTTTGAAAAATTTACTATAGAAAAGGCAATCCCTGGCGGATTTAAAATTTGCGAAAGTAAAAAATTAGTTTTTGAAAAATTTACTATAGAAAAGGCAATCCCTGGCGTAATTAAAATTTGCGACAGTAAAAAATTAATTTTTGAAAAATTTACTATAGAAATTCAATCCCTGGCGTAATTAAAATTTGCCACAGTAAAAAATTATTTTTTGAATAATTTACTATAGGAAAGGCAATCCCTGGCGCAATTAAAATTTGCGACAGTATAAAATTATTTTTTGAAAAATTTACTATACAAAAGGCAATCCTTGGCGCAATTAAAATTTTGCGACAGTAAAAAATTAATTTTTGAAAAATTTACTATAGAAGAGGCGTAATTAAAATTTGCGACAGTAAAAAATTATTTTTTGAAAAATTTACTATAGAAAAGGCAATCCCTGCCGCAATTAAAATTTGCGACAGTAGAAAATTATTTTTTGAAAAATTTACTGTAGAAAAGGCAATCCCTGGCGCAATTAAAATTTGCGACAGTAAAAAATTATTTTTTTGCAACATTTACTATAGAAAAGGCAATCCCTGGCGTAATTAAAATTTGCGACAGTAAAAAATTATTTTTTGAAAAATTTACTATAGAAAAGGCAATCCCTGGCGCAATTAAAATTTGCGACAGTAAAAAAATATTTTTTGAATAATTTACTATAGAAAAGGCTATCCCTGGAATAATTAAAATTTTCGACAGTAAAAAATTAGTTTTTGAAAAATTTACTATAGAAAAGGCAATTCCCGGCGCAATTAAAATTTGAGACAGTAAAAAATTATTTTTTGAAAAATTTACTATAGAAAAGGCAATCCCTGGCGGATTTAAAATTTGCGACAGTAAAAAATTAGTTTTTGAAAAATTTACTAGAGAAAAGGCAATCCCTGGCGTAATTAAAATTTGCGACAGTAAAAAATTAATTTTTGAAAAATTTACTATAGAAATTCAATCCCTGGCGTAATTAAAATTTGCCACAGTAAAAAATTATTTTTTGAATAATTTACTATAGGAAAGGCAATCCCTGGCGCAATTAAAATTTGCGACAGTATAAAATTATTTTTTGAAAAATTTACTATACAAAAGGCAATCCTTGGCGCAATTAAAATTTTGCGACAGTAAAAAATTAATTTTTGAAAAATTTACTATAGAAAAGGCGTAATTAAAATTTGCGACAGTAAAAAATTATTTTTTGAAAAATTTACTATAGAAAAGGCAATCCCTGCCGCAATTAAAATTTGCGACAGTAGAAAATTATTTTTTGAAAAATTTACTGTAGAAAAGGCAATCCCTGGCGCAATTAAAATTTGCGACAGTAAAAAATTATTTTTTTGCAACATTTACTATAGAAAAGGCAATCCCTGGCGTAATTAAAATTTGCGACAGTAAAAAATTATTTTTTGAAAAATTTACTATAGAAAAGGCAATCCCTGGCGCAATTAAAATTTGCGACAGTAAAAAAATATTTTTTGAATAATTTACTATAGAAAAGGCTATCCCTGGAATAATTAAAATTTTCGACAGTAAAAAATTAGTTTTTGAAAAATTTACTATAGAAAAGGCAATTCCCGGCGCAATTAAAATTTGAGACAGTAAAAAATTATTTTTTGAAAAATTTACTATAGAAAAGGCAATCCCTGGCGGATTTAAAATTTGCGACAGTAAAAAATTAGTTTTTGAAAAATTTACTAGAGAAAAGGCAATCCCTGGCGTAATTAAAATTTGCGACAGTAAAAAATTAATTTTTGAAAAATTTACTATATAAAAGGCAATCCCTGGCGGATTTAAAATTTGCGACAGTAAAAAATTAGTTTTTGAAAAATTTACTACAGAAAAGGCAATCCCTGGCGTATTTGAAATTTGCGACAGTAAAAAATTAATTTTTGAACAATTTACTATAGAAAAGGCTATCCCGTGCGCAATTAAAATTTGCGACAGTATAAAATTAAATTTTGAAAAATTTACTGTAGAAAAGACAATCCCTGGCGTATTTAAAATTTGAGACAGTAAAAAATTATTTTTTGAAAAATTTACTATAGAAAAGGCAATCCCTGGCGGATTTAAAATTTGCGACAGTAAAAAATTAGTTTTTGAAAAATTTACTATAGAAAAGGCAATTCCTGGCGCAATTAAAATTTGCGACAGTAGAAAATTATTTTTTGAAAAATTTACTGTAGAAAAGGCAATCCCTGGCGCAATTAAAATTTGCGACAGTAAAAAATTATTTTTTGAAAAATTTACTATAGAAAAGGCAATCCCTGGCGGATTTAAAATTTGCGACAGTAAAAAATTAGTTTTTGAAAAATTTACTAGAGAAAAGGCAATCCCTGGCGTAATTAAAATTTGCGACAGTAAAAAATTAATTTTTGAAAAATTTACTATATAAAAGGCAATCCCTGGCGGATTTAAAATTTGCGACAGTAAAAAATTAGTTTTTGAAAAATTTACTATAGAAAAGGCAATCCCTGGCGCAATTAAAATTTGCGACAGTAAAAAATTATTTTTTGAATAATTTACTATAGAAAAGGCAATCCCTGGCGTAATTCAAATTTTCGACAGTAAAAAATTAGTTTTTGAAAAAATTACTATAGAAAAGCAATCCCTGGCGCAATTAAAATTTGCGACAGTAAAAAATTATTTTTTGAAAAATTTGCTATAGAAAAGGCAATCCCTGGCGCAATTAAAATTTGCGACAGTAAAAAATTATTTTTTCAAAAATTTACTGTAGAAAATTCAATCCCTGGCGGATTTAAAATTTGCGACAGTAAAAAATTAATTTTTGAAAGATTTAATATAGAAAGGGCAATCCCTGGCGCAATTAAAATTTGCGACAGTAAAAAAATATTTTTTGAATAATTTACTATAGAAAAGGCTATCCCTGGAATAATTAAAATTTTCGACAGTAAAAAATTAGTTTTTGAAAAATTTACTATAGAAAAGGCAATTCCCGGCGCAATTAAAATTTGAGACAGTAAAAAATTATTTTTTGAAAAATTTACTATAGAAAAGGCAATCCCTGGCGGATTTAAAATTTGCGACAGTAAAAAATTAGTTTTTGAAAAATTTACTAGAGAAGAGGCAATCCCTGGCGTAATTAAAATTTGCGACAGTAAAAAATTAATTTTTGAAAAATTTACTATATAAAAGGCAATCCCTGGCGGATTTAAAATTTGCGACAGTAAAAAATTAGTTTTTGAAAAATTTACTACAGAAAAGGCAATCCCTGGCGTATTTGAAATTTGCGACAGTAAAAAATTAATTTTTGAACAATTTACTATAGAAAAGGCTATCCCGTGCGCAATTAAAATTTGCGACAGTATAAAATTAAATTTTGAAAAATTTACTGTAGAAAAGACAATCCCTGGCGTATTTAAAATTTGAGACAGTAAAAAATTATTTTTTGAAAAATTTACTATAGAAAAGGCAATCCCTGGCGGATTTAAAATTTGCGACAGTAAAAAATTAGTTTTTGAAAAATTTACTATAGAAAAGGCAATTCCTGGCGCAATTAAAATTTGCGACAGTATAAAATTATTTTTTGAAAAATTTACTATACAAAAGGCAATCCTTGGCGCAATTAAAATTTTGCGACAGTAAAAAATTAATTTTTGAAAAATTTACTATAGAAAAGGCGTAATTAAAATTTGCGACAGTAAAAAATTATTTTTTGAAAAATTTACTATAGAAAAGGCAATCCCTGCCGCAATTAAAATTTGCGACAGTAGAAAATTATTTTTTGAAAAATTTACTGTAGAAAAGGCAATCCCTGGCGCAATTAAAATTTGCGACAGTAAAAAATTATTTTTTTGCAACATTTACTATAGAAAAGGCAATCCCTGGCGTAATTAAAATTTGCGACAGTAAAAAATTATTTTTTGAAAAATTTACTATAGAAAAGGCAATCCCTGGCGCAATTAAAATTTGCGACAGTAAAAAAATATTTTTTGAATAATTTACTATAGAAAAGGCTATCCCTGGAATAATTAAAATTTTCGACAGTAAAAAATTAGTTTTTGAAAAATTTACTATAGAAAAGGCAATTCCCGGCGCAATTAAAATTTGAGACAGTAAAAAATTATTTTTTGAAAAATTTACTATAGAAAAGGCAATCCCTGGCGGATTTAAAATTTGCGACAGTAAAAAATTAGTTTTTGAAAAATTTACTAGAGAAAAGGCAATCCCTGGCGTAATTAAAATTTGCGACAGTAAAAAATTAATTTTTGAAAAATTTACTATATAAAAGGCAATCCCTGGCGGATTTAAAATTTGCGACAGTAAAAAATTAGTTTTTGAAAAATTTACTATAGAAAAGGCAATTCCTGGCGCAATTAAAATTTGCGACAGTAGAAAATTATTTTTTGAAAAATTTACTGTAGAAAAGGCAATCCCTGGCGCAATTAAAATTTGCGACAGTAAAAAATTATTTTTTGAAAAATTTACTATAGAAAAGGCAATCCCTGGCGGATTTAAAATTTGCGACAGTAAAAAATTAGTTTTTGAAAAATTTACTAGAGAAAAGGCAATCCCTGGCGTAATTAAAATTTGCGACAGTAAAAAATTAATTTTTGAAAAATTTACTATATAAAAGGCAATCCCTGGCGGATTTAAAATTTGCGACAGTAAAAAATTAGTTTTTGAAAAATTTACTATAGAAAAGGCAATTCCTGGCGCAATTAAAATTTGCGACAGTAGAAAATTATTTTTTGAAAAATTTACTGTAGAAAAGGCAATCCCTGGCGCAATTAAAATTTGCGACAGTAAAAAATTATTTTTTTGCAAAATTTACTATAGAAAAGGCAATCCCTGGCGCAATTAAAATTTGCGACAGTAAAAAATTATTTTTTGAATAATTTACTATAGAAAAGGCAATCCCTGGCGTAATTCAAATTTTCGACAGTAAAAAATTAGTTTTTGAAAAATTTACTATAGAAAAGCAATCCCTGGCGCAATTAAAATTTGCGACAGTAAAAAATTATTTTTTGAAAAATTTGCTATAGAAAAGGCAATCCCTGGCGCAATTAAAATTTGCGACAGTAAAAAATTATTTTTTCAAAAATTTACTGTAGAAAATTCAATCCCTGGCGGATTTAAAATTTGCGACAGTAAAAAATTAATTTTTGAAAGATTTAATATAGAAAGGGCAATCCCTGGCGTAATTAAAATTTGCGACAGTAAAAAATTATTTTTTGCAAAATTTACTATAGAAAAGGCAATCCCTGGCGCAATTAAAGTTTGCGACAGTAAAAAATTATTTTTTGCAAAATTTACTATAGAAAAGGCAATCCCTGGCGTAATTAAAATTGGCGACAGTAAAAAATTATTTTTTGAAAAATTGACTGTAGAAAAGGCAATCTCTGGCGCAATTATAATTTGCGACAGTAAAAAATTATTTTTTGAAAAATTTACTGTAGAAAAGGCAATCTCTGCGCAATTAAAACTTGCGACAGTAAAAAATTATTTTTTGAAAAATTTACTATAGAAAAGGCAATCCCTCGCGTATTTAAAATTTGCGACAGTAAAAAATTATTTTTTGAAAAATTTACTGTAGAAAAGGCAATCTCTGGCGGATTTAAAATTTGCGACAGTAAAAAATTATTTTTTGAAAAATTTACTGTAGAAAAGGCAATCCCTGGCGCAATTAAAATTTGCGACAGTAGAAAATTATTTTTTGAATCATTTACTATAGAAAAGGCAATCCCTGGCGCAATTAAAATTTGCGACAAAAAAAAATTATTTTTTGAAAAATTTACTATAGAAAAGGCAATCCCTGGCGTGTTTAAAATTTGCGACAGTATAAAATTATTTTTTGCAAAATTTACTATAGAAAAAGCAATCCCTGGCGTAATTAAAATTTGCGACAGTAAAAAATTTATTTTTGAAAAATTTACTGTAGAAAAGGCAATCCCTGGCGTAATTAAAATTTGCGACAGTAGAAAATTATTTTTTGAAAAATTTACTATAGAAAAGGCAATCCCTGGCGCAATTAAAACTTCCGACAGTAAAAAATTATTTTTTGAAAAATTTACTATAAAAAAGGCAATCCCTGGCGTAATTAAAATTTGCGACAGTAAAAAAATATTTTTTGAAAAATTTACTGTAGAAAAGGCAATCCCTGGCGTAATTAAAATTTGCGACATTAGAAAATTATTTTTTGAAAAATTTACTATATAAAAGGCAATCCCTGGCGGATTTAAAATTTGCGACAGTAAAAAATTAGTTTTTGAAAAATTTACTATAGAAAAGGCAATCCCTGGCGTATTTAAAATTTGCGACAGTAAAAAATTAATTTTTGAACAATTTACTATAGAAAAGGCTATCCCGTGCGCAATTAAAATTTGCGACAGTATAAAATTAAATTTTGAAAAATTTACTGTAGAAAAGACAATCCCTGGCGTATTCAAAATTTGCGACAGTAAAAAATTAGTTTTTGAAAAATTTACTATAGAAAAGGCAATCCTTGGCGCAATTAAAATTTGCGACAGTAGAAAATTATTTTTTGAAAAATTTACTGTAGAAAAGGCAATCCCTGGCGCAATTAAAATTTGCGACAGTAAAAAATTATTTTTTTGCAAAGTTTACTATAGAAAAGGCAATCCCTGGCGTAATTAAAATTTGCGACAGTAAAAAATTATTTTTTGAAAAATTTACTGTAGAAAATTCAATCCCTGGCGCAATTAAAATATGCGACAGTAAAAAATTATTTTTTGAATAATTTACTATAGAAAAGGCAATCCCTGGCGTAATTAAAATTTTCGACAGTAAAAAGTTAGTTTTTTGCAAAATTTACTATAGAAAAGCCTATCCCGTGCGCAATTAAAATTTGCGACAGTATAAAATTAAATTTTGAAAAATTTACTGTAGAAAAGACAATCCCTGGCGTATTTAAAATTTGCGACAGTAAAAAATTAGTTTTTGAAAAATTTACTCTAGAAAAGGCAATCCCTGGCGCAATTAAAATTTGCGACAGTAGAAAATTATTTTTTGAAAAATTTACTGTAGAAAAGGCAATCCCTGGCGCAATTAAAATTTGCGACAGTAAAAAATTATTTTTTTGCAAAATTTACTATAGAAAAGGCAATCCCTGGCGTAATTAAAATTTGCGACAGTAAAAAATTATTTTTTGAAAAATTTACTATAGAAAAGGCAATCCCTGGCGCAATTAAAATTTGCGACAGTAAAAAATTATTTTTTGAATAATTTACTATAGAAAAGGCAATCCCTGGCGTAATTAAAATTTTCGACAGTAAAAAATTAGTTTTTGAAAAATTTACTATAGAAAAGCAATCCCTGGCGCAATTAAAATTTGCGACAGTAAAAAATTATTTTTTGAAAAATTTGCTATAGAAAAGGCAATCCCTGGCGCAATTGAAATTTGCGACAGTAAAAAATTATTTTTTGCAAAATTTGCTATAGAAAAGGCAATCCCTGGCGCAATTAAAATTTGCGACAGTAAAAAATTATTTTTTTGCAAAATTTACTATAGAAAAGGCAATCCCTGGCGTAATTAAAATTTGCGACAGTAAAAAATTATTTTTTGAAAAATTGACTGTAGAAAAGGCAATCCCTGGCGCAATTATTATTTGCGACAGTAAAAAATAATTTTTTGAAAAATTTACTGTAGAAAAGGCAATCTCTGCGCAATTAAAATGTGCGACAGTAAAAAATTAGTTTTCAAAAATTTACTAGAGAAAAGGCAATCCCTGGCGTAATTAAAATTTGCGACAGTATAAAATTAAATTTTGAAAAATTTACTGTAGAAAAGACAATCCCTGGCGTATTTAAAATTTGAGACAGTAAAAAATTATTTTTTGAAAAATTTACTATAGAAAAGGCAATCCCTGGCGGATTTAAAATTTGCGACAGTAAAAAATTAGTTTTTGAAAAATTTACTATAGAAAAGGCAATTCCTGGCGCAATTAAAATTTGCGACAGTAGAAAATTATTTTTTGAAAAATTTACTGTAGAAAAGGCAATCCCTGGCGCAATTAAAATTTGCGACAGTAAAAAATTATTTTTTGAAAAATTTACTATAGAAAAGGCAATCCCTGGCGGATTTAAAATTTGCGACAGTAAAAAATTAGTTTTTTAAAAATTTACTAGAGAAAAGGCAATCCCTGGTGTAATTAAAATTTGCGACAGTAAAAAATTAATTTTTGAAAAATTTACTATATAAAAGGCAATCCCTGGCGGATTTAAAATTTGCGACAGTAAAAAATTAGTTTTTGAAAAATTTACTATAGAAAAGGCAATTCCTGGCGCAATTAAAATTTGCGACAGTAGAAAATTATTTTTTGAAAAATTTACTGTAGAAAAGGCATTCCCTGGCGCAATTAAAATTTGCGACAGTAAAAAATTATTTTTTTGCAAAATTTACTATAGAAAAGGCAATCCCTGCCGCAATTAAAATTTGCGACAGTAAAAAATTATTTTTTGAATAATTTACTATAGAAAAGGCAATCCCTGGCGTAATTCAAATTTTCGACAGTAAAAAATTAGTTTTTGAAAAATTTACTATAGAAAAGCAATCCCTGGCGCAATTAAAATTTGCGACAGTAAAAAATTATTTTTTGAAAAATTTGCTATAGAAAAGGCAATCCCTGGCGCAATTAAAATTTGCGACAGTAAAAAATTATTTTTTCAAAAATTTACTGTAGAAAATTCAATCCCTGGCGGATTTAAAATTTGCGACAGTAAAAAATTAATTTTTGAAAGATTTAATATAGAAAGGGCAATCCCTGGCGTAATTAAAATTTGCGACAGTAAAAAATTATTTTTTGCAAAATTTACTATAGAAAAGGCAATCCCTGGCGCAATTAAAGTTTGCGACAATAAAAAATTATTTTTTGCAAAATTTACTATAGAAAAGGCAATCCCTGGCGTAATTAAAATTGGCGACAGTAAAAAATTATTTTTTGAAAAATTGACTGTAGAAAAGGCAATCTCTGGCGCAATTATAATTTGCGACAGTAAAAAATTATTTTTTGAAAAATTTACTGTAGAAAAGGCAATCTCTGCGCAATTAAAACTTGCGACAGTAAAAAATTATTTTTTGAAAAATTTACTATAGAAAAGGCAATCCCTGGCGTATTTAAAATTTGCGACAGTAAAAAATTATTTTTTGAAAAATTTACTGTAGAAAAGGCAATCTCTGGCGGATTTAAAATTTGCGACAGTAAAAAATTATTTTTTGAAAAATTTACTGTAGAAAAGGCAATCCCTGGCGCAATTAAAATTTGCGACAGTAGAAAATTATTTTTTGAATCATTTACTATAGAAAAGGCAATCCCTGGCGCAATTAAAATTTGCGACAAAAAAAAAATTATTTTTTGAAAAATTTACTATAGAAAAGGCAATCCCTGGCGTGTTTAAAATTTGCGACAGTATAAAATTATTTTTTGCAAAATTTACTATAGAAAAAGCAATCCCTGGCGTAGTTAAAATTTGCGACAGTAAAAAATTAATTTTTGAAAAATTTACTGTAGAAAAGGCAATCCCTGGCGTAATTAAAATTTGCGACAGTAGAAAATTATTTTTTGAAAAATTTACTATAGAAAAGGCAATCCCTGGCGCAATTAAAACTTCCGACAGTAAAAAATTATTTTTTGAAAAATTTACTATACAAAAGGCAATCCCTGGCGTAATTAAAATTTGCGACAGTAAAAAAATATTTTTTGAAAAATTTACTGTAGAAAAGGCAATCCCTGGCGTAATTAAAATTTGCGACATTAGAAGATTATTTTTTGAAAAATTTACTATATAAAAGGCAATCCCTGGCGGATTTAAAATTTGCGACAGTAAAAAATTAGTTTTTGAAAAATTTACTATAGAAAAGGCAATCCCTGGCGTATTTAAAATTTGCGACAGTAAAAAATTAATTTTTGAACAATTTACTATAGAAAAGGCTATCCCGTGCGCAATTAAAATTTGCGACAGTATAAAATTAAATTTTGAAAAATTTACTGTAGAAAAGACAATCCCTGGCGTATTCAAAATTTGCGACAGTAAAAAATTAGTTTTTGAAAAATTTACTATAGAAAAGGCAATCCTTGGCGCAATTAAAATTTGCGACAGTAGAAAATTATTTTTTGAAAAATTTACTGTAGAAAAGGCAATCCCTGGCGCAATTAAAATTTGCGACAGTAAAAAATTATTTTTTTGCAAAGTTTACTATAGAAAAGGCAATCCCTGGCGTAATTAAAATTTGCGACAGTAAAAAATTATTTTTTGAAAAATTTACTGTAGAAAATTCAATCCCTGGCGCAATTAAAATATGCGACAGTAAAAAATTATTTTTTGAATAATTTACTATAGAAAAGGCAATCCCTGGCGTAATTAAAATTTTCGACAGTAAAAAGTTAGTTTTTTGCAAAATTTACTATAGAAAAGCCTATCGCGTGCGCAATTAAAATTTGCGACAGTATAAAATTAAATTTTGAAAAATTTACTGTAGAAAAGACAATCCCTGGCGTATTTAAAATTTGCGACAGTAAAAAATTAGTTTTTGAAAAATTTACTCTAGAAAAGGCAATCCCTGGCGCAATTAAAATTTGCGACAGTAGAAAATTACTTTTTGAAAAATTTACTGTAGAAAAGGCAATCCCTGGCGCAATTAAAATTTGCGACAGTAAAAAATTATTTTTTTGCAAAATTTACTATAGAAAAGGCAATCCCTGGCGTAATTAAAATTTGCGACAGTAAAAAATTATTTTTTGAAAAATTTACTATAGAAAAGGCAATCCCTGGCGCAATTAAAATTTGCGACAGTAAAAAATTATTTTTTGAATAATTTACTATAGAAAAGGCAATCCCTGGCGTAATTAAAATTTTCGACAGTAAAAAATTAGTTTTTGAAAAATTTACTATAGAAAAGCAATCCCTGGCGCAATTAAAATTTGCGACAGTAAAAAATTATTTTTTGAAAAATTTGCTATAGAAAAGGCAATCCCTGGCGCAATTAAAATTTGCGACAGTAAAAAATTATTTTTTGCAAAATTTACTATAGAAAAGGCAATCCCTGGCGCAATTAAAATTTGCGACAGTAAAAAATTATTTTTTTGCAAAATTTACTATAGAAAAGGAAATCCCTGGCGTAATTAAAATTTGCGACAGTAAAAAATTATTTTTTGAAAAATTTACTATAGAAAAGGCAATCCCTGGCGCAATTAAAATTTGCGACAGTAAAAAATTATTTTTTGAATAATTTACTATAGAAAAGGCAATCCCTGGCGTAATTAAAATTTTCGACATTAAAAAATTAGTTTTTGAAAAATTTACTATAGAAAAGGCAATCCCTGGCGTATTTAAAATTTGCGACAGTATAAAATTATTTTTTGCAAAATTTACTATAGAAAAAGCAATCCCTGGCGTAATTAAAATTTGCGACAGTAAAAAATTAATTTTTGAAAAATTTACTGTAGAAAAGGCAATCCCTGGCGTAATTAAAATTTGCGACAGTAGAAAATTATTTTTTGAAAAATTTACTATAGAAAAGGCAATCCCTGGCGCAATTAAAACTTCCGACAGTAAAAAATTATTTTTTGAAAAATTTACTATAGAAAAGGCAATCCCTGGCGTAATTAAAATTTGCGACAGTTAAAAATTATTTTATGAATAATTTACTATAGAAAAGGCAATCCCTGGCGCAATTAAAATTTGCGACAGTAAAAAATTAGTTTTTGAAAAATTTACTGTAGAAAAGGCAATCCCTGGCATATTTAAAATTTGCGACAGTAAAAAATTAATTTGTGAATAATTTACTATAGAAAAGGCCATCCCTGGCGGATTTAAAATTTGCGACAGTAAAAAATTATTTTTTGAATAATTTACTATAGAAGAGGCAATCCCTGGCGTATTTAAAATTTGCGACAGTATAAAATTATTTTTTGAACAATTTAGTATAGAAAAGGCAATCCCTGGCGCAATTAAAATTTGCGACAGTAAAAAATTATTTTTTGAAAAATTTACTATAGAAAAGGCAATCCCTGGCGGATTTAAAATTTGAGAAAGTAAAAAATTAGTTTTTGAAAAATTTACTATAGAAAAGGCAATCCCTGGCGTAATTAAAATTTGCGACAGTAAAAAATTAATTTTTGAAAAATTTACTATAGAAAAGGCAATCCCTGGCGTAATTAAAATTTGCGACAGTAAAAAATTATTTTTTGAATAATTTACTATAGAAAAGGCAATCCCTGGCGCAATTAAAATTTGCGACAGTATAAAATTATTTTTTGAAAAATTTACTATACAAAAGGCAATCCCTGGCGCAATTAAAATTTTGCGACAGTAAAAAATTAATTTTTGAAAAATTTACTATAGAAAAGGCGTAGTTAAAATTTGCGACAGTAAAAAATTATTTTTTGAAAAATTTACTGTAGAAAAGGCAATCCCTGGCGCAAATAAAATTTGCGACAGTAAAAAATTATTTTTTTGCAAAATTTACTATAGAAAAGGCAATCCCTGGCGTAATTAAAATTTGCGACAGTAAAAAATTATTTTTTGAATAATTTACTATAGAAAAGGCTATCCCTGGAATAATTAAAATTTTCGACAGTAAAAAATTAGTTTTTGAAAAATTTACTATAGGAAAGGCAATCCCCGGCGCAATTAAAATTTGAGACAGTAAAAAATTATTTTTTGAAAAATTTACTATAGAAAAGGCAATCCCTGGCGGATTTAAAATTTGCGACAGTAAAAAATTAGTTTTTGAAAATTTACTATAGAAAAGGCAATCCCTGGCGTAATTAAAATTTGCGACAGTACAAAAGTAATTTTTGAAAAATTTACTATATAAAAGGCAATCCCTGGCGGATTTAAAATTTGCGAGAGTAAAAAATTAGTTTTTGAAAAATTTACTACAGAAAAGGCAATCCCTGGCGCAATTAAAATTTGCGACAGTAAAAAATTATTTTTTGAATAATTTACTACAGAAAAGGCAATCCCTGGCGTAATTAAAATTTGCGACAGTATAAAATTAAATTTTGAAAAATTACTATAGAAAAGGCAATCCCTGGCGTAATTAAAATTTGCGACAGTAAAAAATTATTTTTTGAATAATTTACTATAGAAAATGCAATCCCTGGCGCAACTAAAATTTGCGACAGTAAAAAATTATTTTTTAAATAATTTACTACAGAAAAGGCAATCCCTGGCGTAATTAAAATTTGCGACAGTATAAAATTAAATTTTGAAAAATTTACTATAGAAAAGGCAAACCCTGGCGTAATTAAAATTTGTGACAGTAAAAAATTATTTTTTGAATAATTTACTATTGAAAATGCAATCCCTGGCGCAATTAAAATTTGCGACAGTAAAAAATTATTTTTTGCAAAATTTACTATAGAAAAGGAAATCCCTGGCGTAGTTAAAATTTGCGACAGTAAAAAATTATTTTTTGAAAAATTTACTGTAGAAATGGCAATCCCTGGTGCAATTAAAATTTGCGACAGTAAAAAATTATTTTTTGAATAATTTACTACAGAAAAGGCAATCCCTGCCGCAATTAAAATTTGCGACAGTAAAAAATTATTTTTTGAATAATTTAATATAGAAAAGGCAATCCCTGGCGTAATTAAAATTTTCGACAGTAAAAAATTACTTTTTGAAAAATTTACTGTAGAATAGGCAATCCCTGGCGCAATTAAAAGTTGCGACAGTAAAAAATTATTTTTGCAAAATTTACTATAGAAAAGCAATCCCTGGCGTAGTTAAAATTTTCGAGAGTAAAAAATTAGTTTTTGAAAAATTTACTATAGAAAAGGAAATCCCTGGCGTAGTTAAAATTTGCGACAGTAAAAAATTATTTTTTGAAAAATTTACTATAGAAAAGGTAATCCCTGCCGCAATTAAAATTTGCGACAGTAAAAAATTATTTTTTTGCAAAATTTACTACAGAAAGGCAATCCCTGGCGTAATTAAAATTTGCGACAGTAAAAAATTATTTTTTGAAAAATTTACTATAGAAAAGGCAATCCCTGGCGCAATTAAAATTTGCGACAGTAAAAAATTATTTTTTGAATAATTTACTATAGTAAAGGCTATCCCTGGTGTAATTAAAATTTTCGACAGTATAAAATTATTTTTTGAAAAATTTACTATACAAAAGGCAATCCCTGGCGCAATTAAAATTTTGCGACAGTAAAAAATTAATTTTTGAAAAATTTACTATAGAAAAGGCGTAGTTAAAATTTGCGACAGTAAAAAATTATTTTTTGAAAAATTTACTGTAGAAAAGGCAATCCCTGGCGCAAATAAAATTTGCGACAGTAAAAAATTATTTTTTTGCAAAATTTACTATAGAAAAGGCAATCCCTGGCGTAATTAAAATTTGCGACAGTAAAAAATTATTTTTTGAATAATTTACTATAGAAAAGGCTATCCCTGGAGTAATTAAAATTTTCGACAGTAAAAAATTAGTTTTTGAAAAATTTACTATAGGAAAGGCAATCCCCGGCGCAATTAAAATTTGAGACAGTAAAAAATTATTTTTTGAAAAATTTACTATAGAAAAGGCAATCCCTGGCGGATTTAAAATTTGCGACAGTAAAAAATTAGTTTTTGAAAATTTACTATAGAAAAGGCAATCCCTGGCGTAATTAAAATTTGCGACAGTACAAAAGTAATTTTTGAAAAATTTACTATATAAAAGGCAATCCCTGGCGGATTTAAAATTTGCGAGAGTAAAAAATTAGTTTTTGAAAAATTTACTACAGAAAAGGCAATCCCTGGCGCAATTAAAATTTGCGACAGTAAAAAATTATTTTTTGAATAATTTACTACAGAAAAGGCAATCCCTGGCGTAATTAAAATTTGCGACAGTATAAAATTAAATTTTGAAAAATTACTATAGAAAAGGCAATCCCTGGCGTAATTAAAATTTGCGACAGTAAAAAATTATTTTTTGAATAATTTACTATAGAAAATGCAATCCCTGGCGCAACTAAAATTTGCGACAGTAAAAAATTATTTTTTAAATAATTTACTACAGAAAAGGCAATCCCTGGCGTAATTAAAATTTGCGACAGTATAAAATTAAATTTTGAAAAATTTACTATAGAAAAGGCAAACCCTGGCGTAATTAAAATTTGTGACAGTAAAAAATTATTTTTTGAATAATTTACTATTGAAAATGCAATCCCTGGCGCAATTAAAATTTGCGACAGTAAAAAATTATTTTTTGCAAAATTTACTATAGAAAAGGAAATCCCTGGCGTAGTTAAAATTTGCGACAGTAAAAAATTATTTTTTGAAAAATTTACTGTAGAAATGGCAATCCCTGGTGCAATTAAAATTTGCGACAGTAAAAAATTATTTTTTGAATAATTTACTACAGAAAAGGCAATCCCTGCCGCAATTAAAATTTGCGACAGTAAAAAATTATTTTTTGAATAATTTAATATAGAAAAGGCAATCCCTGGCGTAATTAAAATTTTCGACAGTAAAAAATTACTTTTTGAAAAATTTACTGTAGAATAGGCAATCCCTGGCGCAATTAAAATTTGCGACAGTAAAAAATTATTTTTGCAAAATTTACTATAGAAAAGCAATCCCTGGCGTAGTTAAAATTTTCGAGAGTAAAAAATTAGTTTTTGAAAAATTTACTATAGAAAAGGAAATCCCTGGCGTAGTTAAAATTTGCGACAGTAAAAAATTATTTTTTGAAAAATTTACTATAGAAAAGGTAATCCCTGCCGCAATTAAAATTTGCGACAGTAAAAAATTATTTTTTTGCAAAATTTACTACAGAAAGGCAATCCCTGGCGTAATTAAAATTTGCGACAGTAAAAAATTATTTTTTGAAAAATTTACTATAGAAAAGGCAATCCCTGGCGCAATTAAAATTTGCGACAGTAAAAAATTATTTTTTGAATAATTTACTATAGTAAAGGCTATCCCTGGTGTAATTAAAATTTTCGACAGTAAAAAATTAGTTTTTGAAAAATTTACTATAGAAAAGGCAATCCCTGGCGCAATTAAAATTTGCGAGATTAAAAAATTATTTTTTGAAAAATTTACTATAGAAAAGGCAATGCCTGGCGGATTTAAAATTTGCGACAGTAGAAAATGATTTTTTTTAAAAATTTACTGTAGAAAAGGTAATCCCTGGCGCAATTAAAATTTGCGACAGTAAAAAATTATTTTTTTGCAAAATTTACTATAAAAAAGGCAATCCCCGGCGCAATTAAAATTTGCGACAGTAAAAAATTATTTTTTGAAAAATTTAATATAGAAAAGGCTATCCCTGGAGTAATTAAAATTTTCGACAGTAAAAAATTAGTTTTTGAAAAATTTACTATAGGAAAGGCAATCCCCGGCGCAATTAAAATTTGAGACAGTAAAAAATTATTTTTTGAAAAATTTACTATAGAAAAGGCAATCCCTGGCGGATTTAAAATTTGCGACAGTAAAAAATTAGTTTTTGAAAATTTACTATAGAAAAGGCAATCCCTGGCGTAATTAAAATTTGCGACAGTACAAAAGTAATTTTTGAAAAATTACTATAGAAAAGGCAATCCCTGGCGTAATTAAAATTTGCGACAGTAAAAAATTATTTTTTGAATAATTTACTATAGAAAATGCAATCCCTGGCGCAACTAAAATTTGCGACAGTAAAAAATTATTTTTTAAATAATTTACTACAGAAAAGGCAATCCCTGGCGTAATTAAAATTTGCGACAGTATAAAATTAAATTTTGAAAAATTTACTATAGAAAAGGCAAACCCTGGCGTAATTAAAATTTGTGACAGTAAAAAATTATTTTTTGAATAATTTACTATTGAAAATGCAATCCCTGGCGCAATTAAAATTTGCGACAGTAAAAAATTATTTTTTGCAAAATTTACTATAGAAAAGGAAATCCCTGGCGTAGTTAAAATTTGCGACAGTAAAAAATTATTTTTTGAAAAATTTACTGTAGAAATGGCAATCCCTGGTGCAATTAAAATTTGCGACAGTAAAAAATTATTTTTTGAATAATTTACTACAGAAAAGGCAATCCCTGCCGCAATTAAAATTTGCGACAGTAAAAAATTATTTTTTGAATAATTTAATATAGAAAAGGCAATCCCTGGCGTAATTAAAATTTTCGACAGTAAAAAATTACTTTTTGAAAAATTTACTGTAGAATAGGCAATCCCTGGCGCAATTAAAATTTGCGACAGTAAAAAATTATTTTTGCAAAATTTACTATAGAAAAGCAATCCCTGGCGTAGTTAAAATTTTCGAGAGTAAAAAATTAGTTTTTGAAAAATTTACTATAGAAAAGGAAATCCCTGGCGTAGTTAAAATTTGCGACAGTAAAAAATTATTTTTTGAAAAATTTACTATAGAAAAGGTAATCCCTGCCGCAATTAAAATTTGCGACAGTAAAAAATTATTTTTTTGCAAAATTTACTACAGAAAGGCAATCCCTGGCGTAATTAAAATTTGCGACAGTAAAAAATTATTTTTTGAAAAATTTACTATAGAAAAGGCAATCCCTGGCGCAATTAAAATTTGCGACAGTAAAAAATTATTTTTTGAATAATTTACTATAGTAAAGGCTATCCCTGGTGTAATTAAAATTTTCGACAGTAAAAAATTAGTTTTTGAAAAATTTACTATAGAAAAGGCAATCCCTGGCGCAATTAAAATTTGCGAGATTAAAAAATTATTTTTTGAAAAATTTACTATAGAAAAGGCAATGCCTGGCGGATTTAAAATTTGCGACAGTAGAAAATGATTTTTTTTAAAAATTTACTGTAGAAAAGGTAATCCCTGGCGCAATTAAAATTTGCGACAGTAAAAAATTATTTTTTTGCAAAATTTACTATAAAAAAGGCAATCCCCGGCGCAATTAAAATTTGCGACAGTAAAAAATTATTTTTTGAAAAATTTAATATAGAAAAGGCTATCCCTGGAGTAATTAAAATTTTCGACAGTAAAAAATTAGTTTTTGAAAAATTTACTATAGGAAAGGCAATCCCCGGCGCAATTAAAATTTGAGACAGTAAAAAATTATTTTTTGAAAAATTTACTATAGAAAAGGCAATCCCTGGAGGATTTAAAATTTGCGACAGTAAAAAATTAGTTTTTGAAAATTTACTATAGAAAAGGCAATCCCTGGCGTAATTAAAATTTGCGACAGTACAAAAGTAATTTTTGAAAAATTTACTATATAAAAGGCAATCCCTGGCGTAATTAAAATTTGCGACAGTATAAAATTAAATTTTGAAAAATTTACTATAGAAAAGGCAAACCCTGGCGTAATTAAAATTTGCGACAGTAAAAAATTATTTTTTGAATAATTTACTATTGAAAATGCAATCCCTGGCGCAATTAAAATTTGCGACAGTAAAAAATTATTTTTTGCAAAATTTACTATAGAAAAGGAAATCCCTGGCGTAGTTAAAATTTGCGACAGTAAAAAATTATTTTTTGAAAAATTTACTGTAGAAATGGCAATCCCTGGTGCAATTAAAATTTGCGACAGTAAAAAATTATTTTTTGAATAATTTACTACAGAAAAGGCAATCCCTGCCGCAATTAAAATTTGCGACAGTAAAAAATTATTTTTTGAATAATTTAATATAGAAAAGGCAATCCCTGGCGTAATTAAAATTTTCGACAGTAAAAAATTACTTTTTGAAAAATTTACTGTAGAATAGGCAATCCCTGGCGCAATTAAAATTTGCGACAGTAAAAAATTATTTTTGCAAAATTTACTATAGAAAAGCAATCCCTGGCGTAGTTAAAATTTTCGACAGTAAAAAATTAGTTTTTGAAAAATTTACTATAGAAAAGGAAATCCCTGGCGTAGTTAAAATTTGCGACAGTAAAAAATTATTTTTTGAAAAATTTACTATAGAAAAGGTAATCCCTGCCGCAATTAAAATTTGCGACAGTAAAAAATTATTTTTTTGCAAAATTTACTACAGAAAGGCAATCCCTGGCGTAATTAAAATTTGCGACAGTAAAAAATTATTTTTTGAAAAATTTACTATAGAAAAGGCAATCCCTGGCGCAATTAAAATTTGCGACAGTAAAAAATTATTTTTTGAATAATTTACTATAGTAAAGGCTATCCCTGGTGTAATTAAAATTTTCGACAGTAAAAAATTAGTTTTTGAAAAATTTACTATAGAAAAGGCAATCCCCGGCGCAATTAAAATTTGAGACAGTAAAAAATTATTTTTTGAAAAATTTACTATAGAAAAGGCAATCCCTGGCGGATTTAAAATTTGCGACAGTAAAAAATTAGTTTTTGAAAAATTTACTATAGAAAAGGCAATCCCTGGCGTAATTAAAATTTGCGACAGTAAAAAATTAATTTTTGAAAAATTTATTATATAAAAGGCAATCCCTGGCGGATTTAAAATTTGCGACAGTAAAAAATTACTTTTTGAAAAATTTACTACAGAAAGGGCAATCCCTGGCGTATTTAAAATTTGCGACAGTAAAAAATTAATTTTTGAACAATTTACTGTAGAAAAGGCAATCCCTGGCGCAATTAAAATTTGCGACAGTAAAAAATTATTTTTTTGCAAAATTTACTATAGAAAATGCAATCCCTGGCGTAATTAAAATTTGCGACAGTAAAAAATTATTTTTTGAAAAATTTACTATAGAAAAGGCAATCCCTGGCGCAATTAAAATTTGCGACAGTAAAAAATTATTTTTTGAATAATTTACTATAGAAAAGGCAATCCCTGGCGTAATTAAAATTTTCGACAGTAAAAAATTATTTTTTGCAAAATTTACTATAGAAAAAGCAATCCCTGGCGTAATTAAAATTTGCGACAGTAAAAAATTAATTTTTGAAAAATTTACTGTAGAAAAGGCAATCCCTGGCGTAATTAAAATTTGCGACAGTAGAAAATTATTTTTTGAAAAATTTACTATAGAAAAGGCAATCCCTGGCGCAATTAAAACTTCCGACAGTAAAAAATTATTTTTTGAAAAATTTACTATAGAAAAGGCAATCCCTGCGTAATTAAAATTTGCGACAGTAAAAAATTATTTTTTGAAAAATTTACTGTAGAAAAGGCAATTCCTGGCATATTTAAAATTTGCGACAGTAAAAAATTAATTTGTGAAAAATTTACTATAGAAAAGGCAATTCCTGGCGTATTTAAAATCTGCGACAGTAAAAAATTATTTTTTGAAAAATTTACTATAGAAAAGGCAATCCCTGGCGTAATTAAAATTTGCGACGGTTAAAAATTATTTTATGAATAATTTACTATAGAAAAGGCAATCCCTGGCGCAATTAAAATTTGCGACAGTAAAAAATTAGTTTTTGAAAAATTTACTGTAGAAAAGGCAATCCCTGGCATATTTAAAATTTGCGACAGTAAAAAATTAATTTGTGAATAATTTACTATAGAAAAGGCCATCCCTGGCGGATTTAAAATTTGCGACAGTAAAAAAATTATTTTTTGAATAATTTACTATAGAAGAGGCAATCCCTGGCGTATTTAAAATTTGCGACAGTATAAAATTATTTTTTGAACAATTTAGTATAGAAAAGGCAATCCCTGGCGCAATTAAAATTTGCGACAGTAAAAAATTATTTTTTGAAAAATTTACTATAGAAAAGGCAATCCCTGGCGGATTTAAAATTTGAGAAAGTAAAAAATTAGTTTTTGAAAGATTTACTATAGAAAAGGCAATCCCTGGCGTAATTAAAATTTGCGACAGTAAAAAATTAATTT
>CAWVNZ010000029.1:0-47044 GCA_963930735.1 Dioctria linearis
TCCTTGGCGCAATTAAAATTTGCGACAGTAAAAAATTATTTTTTGCAAAATTTACTATAGAAAAAAAGCAATCCCTGGCGTATTTAAAATTTGCGACTGTAAAAAATTAATTTGTGAAAAATTTACTATAGAAAAGGCAATCCCTGGCGTAATTAAAATTTTCGACAGTAAAAAATTATTTTTTGAAAAATTTACTGTAGAAAAGGCAATCCCTGGCGCAATTAAAATTTGCGACAGTAGAAAATTATATTTTGAAAAATTTACTATAGAAACGGCAATCCCTGGCGTAATTAGAATTTTCGACAGTAAAAAATTAATTTTTGAAAAATTTACTATAGAAAAGGCAATCCATGGCGCAATTAATATTTGCGACAGTAAAAAATTAATTTTTGAAAAATTTACTATAGAAAAGGCAATCCCTGGCGCAATTAAAATTTGCGACAGTAAAAAATTATTTTTTGAAAAATTTACTATAGAAAAGGCAATCCCTGGCGTAATTAAAATTTGCGACAGTAAAAAATTATTTTTTGCAAAATTTACTATAGAAAGGGCAACCCCTGGCGCAATTAAAATTTGCGACAGTAGAAAATTATTTTTTGAAAAATTTACTATAGAAAAGGCAATCGCTGGCGCAATTAAAATTTGCGACAGTAAAAAATTATTTTTTGCAAAATTTACTATAGAAAAGGCAATCCCTGGCGTATTTAAAATTTGCGACTGTAAAAAATTAATTTGTGAAAAATTTACTATAGAAAAGGCAATCCCTGGCGTAATTAAAATTTGCGACAGTAGGAAATTATTTTTTGAAAAATTTACTGTATAAAAGGCAATCCCTGGCGCAATTAAAATTTGCGACAGTATAAAATTAATTTTTGAAAAATTTACTATAGAAAAGGCAATCGCCGACGTAATTAAAATTTGCGACAGTAAAAAATTATTTTTTGAAAAATTTACTGTAGAAAAGGCAATCCCGGGTGCAATTAAAATTTGCGACAGTAGAAAATTATTTTTTGAAAAATTTACTATAGAAAAGGCAATCCCTGGCGTAATTAAAATTTGCGACAGTAAAAAATTATTTTTTGAAAAATTTACTGTAGAAAAGGCAATCCCTGGCGCAATTAAAATTTGCGACTGTAGAAAATTATTTTTTGAAAAATTTACTATAGAAAAGGCAATCCCTGGCAAAATTAAAATTTGCGACAGTAAAAAATTATTTTTTGAAAAATTTACTATAGAAAAGGCAATCGCTGGCGTATTTAAAATTTGCGACAGTAAAAAATTATTTTTTGAAAAATTTACTGTAGAAAAGGCAATCCCTGGCGCAATTAAAATTTGCGACAGTAGAAAATTATTTTTTGCAAATTTACTGTCGAAAAGGCAATCCCTGGCGTAATTAAAATTGCGACAGTAAAAAATTATTTTTTGAAAAATTTACTGTAGAAAAGGCATACCCTGGCGTAATTATAATCTGCGACAGTAAAAAATTATTTTTTGAAAAATTTACTGTAGAAAAGGCAATCCTTGGGGTAATTAAAATTTGCGACAGTAAAAAATTATTTTTTGAAAAATTTACTATAGAAAAGGTAATCCCTTTCGCAATTACAATTTGCGACAGAAAAAATTATTTTTTTGCAAAATTTACTATAGAAAAGGCAATCCCTGGCGTATTTAAAATTTGCGACAGTAAAAAATTAATTTTTGAAAAATTTACTATAGAAAAGGCAATCCCTGGCGTAATTAAAATTTGCGACAGTAAAGAATTAATTTTTGAAAAATTTACTATAGAAACGGCAATCCCTGGCGTATTTAAAATTTGCGACATTAAAAAATTAATTTTTGAAAAATTTACTATAGAAAAGGCAATCCCTGGCGTAATTAAAATTTGCGACAGTAAAAAATTATTTTTTGAAAAATTTACTGTAGAAAAGGCAATCCCTGGCGCAATTAAAATTTGCGACAGTAGAAAATTATATTTTGAAAAATTTACTATAGAAAAGGCAATCCCTGGCGTAATTAAAATTTTCGACAGTAAAAAATTAATTTTTGAAAAATTTACTATAGAAAAGGCAATTCCTGGCGCAATTAAAATTTGCGACAGTAAAAAATTAATTTTTGAAAAATTTACTATAGAAAAGGCAATCCCTGGCGCAATTAAAATTTGCGACAGTAAAAAATTATTTTTAGAAAAATTTACTATAGAAAAGGCAATCCTTGGCGCAATTAAAATTTGCGACAGTAAAAAATTATTTTTGAAAAATTTACTGTAGAAAAAGCAATCCCGGGCGCAATTAAAATTTGCGACAGTAGAAAATTATTTTTTGAAAAATTTACTATAGAAAAGGCAATCCCTGGCGCAATTAAAATTTGCGACAGTAAAAAATTATTTTTTGCAAAATTTACTATAGAAAAGGCAATCCCTTTCGCAATTACAATTTGCGACAGTAAAAAATTATTTTTTTGCAAAATTTACTATAGAAAAGGCAATCCCTGACGTATTTAAAATTTGCGACAGTTAAAAATTAATTTTTGAAAAATTTACTATAGAAAAGGCAATCCCTGGCGTAATTAAAATTTGCGACAGTAAAAAATTAATTTTTGAAAAATTTACTATAGAAAAGGCAATCCCTGGCGTAATTAAAATTTGCGACAGTAAAAAATTATTTTTTGAAAATTTTACTATAGAAAAGGCAATCCCTGGCGTAATTAAAATTTGCGATAGTAAAAAATTAATTTTTGAAAAATTTACTATAGAAAAGGCAATCCCTGGCGTAATTAAAATTTGCGACAGTAAAAAATTAATTTTTGAAAAATTTACTATAGAAAAGGCAATCCCTGGCGTAATTAAAATTTGCTACAGTATAAAATTATTTTTTGAAAAATTTACTGTAGAAAAGGCAATCCCAAGCGCAATTAAAATTTGCGGCAGTAAAAAATCATTTTCTAAAAAATTTACTATAGAAAAGGCAATCCCTGGCGCAATTAAAATTTGCGACAGTAAAAAATTATTTTTGAAAAATTTACTATAGTAAAGGCAATCCCTGGCGTATTTAAAATTTGCGACAGTAAAAAATTAATTTTTGAAAAATTTACTATAGAAAAGGCAATCCCTGGCGTAATTAAAATTTGCGACAGTAAAAAATTATTTTTTGAAAAATTTACTGTAGAAAAGGCAATCCCTGGCGCAATTAAAATTTGCGACAGTAGAAAATTATATTCTGAAAAATTTACTATAGAAAAGGCAATCCCTGGCGTAATTAAAATTTTCGACAGTAAAAAATTAATTTTTCAAAAATTTACTATAGAAAAGGCAATCCCTGGCGCAATTAAAATTTGCGACAGTAAAAAATTATTTTTTGAAAAATTTACTATAGTAAAGGCAATCCCTGGCGTATTTAAAATTTGCGACAGTAAAAAATTAATTTTTGAAAAATTTACTATAGAAAAGGCAATCCCTGGCGTAATTAAAATTTGCGACAGTAAAAAATTATTTTTTGAAAAATTTACTGTAGAAAAGGCAATCCCTGGCGCAATTAAAATTTGCGACAGTAGAAAATTATATTCTGAAAAATTTACTATAGAAAAGGCAATCCCTGGCGTAATTAAAATTTTCGACAGTAAAAAATTAATTTTTGAAAAATTTACTATAGAAAAGGCAATCCCTGGCGCAATTAAAATTTGCGACAGTAAAAAATTATTTTTTGAAAAATTTACTATAGAAAAGGCAATCCTTGGCGCAATTAAAATTTGCGACAGTAAAAAATTATTTTTTGCAAAATTTACTATACAAAAGGCAATCCCTGGCGTATTTAAAATTTGCGACTGTAAAAAATTAATTTGTGAAAAATTTACTATAGAAAAGGCAATTCCTGGCGTAACTAAAATTTGCGACAGTAAAAAATTATTTTTTGCAAAATTTACTATAGAAGAGGCAATCCCTGGCGTATTTATAATTTGCGACAGTATAAAATTAATTTTTGAAAAATTTACTGTAGAAAAGGCAATCCCTGGCGCAATTAAAATTTGCGACAGTAAAAAATTATTTTTTGAAAAATTTACTGTAGAAAAAGCAATCCCGGGCGCAATTAAAATTTGCGACAGTAGAAAATTATTTTTTGAAAAATTTACTATAGAAAAGGCAATCCCTGGCGGATTTAAAATTTGCGACAGTAAAAAATTATTTTTTGAAAAATTTACTATAGAAAAGGTAATCCCTTTCGCAATTACAATTTGCGACAGTATAAAATTATTTTTTTGCAAAATTTACTATAGAAAAGGCAATCCCTGGCGTATTTAAAAATTGCGACAGTAAAAAATTAATTTTTGAAAAATTTACTATAGAAAAGGCAATCCCTGGCGTAATTAAAATTTGCGACACTAAAAAATTAATTTTTGAAAAATTTACTATAGAAAAGGCAATCCCTGGCGTAATTAAAATTTGCGACAGTAAAAAATTATTTTTTGAAAAATTTAGTATAGAAAAGGCAATCCCTGGCGTAATTAAAATTTGCGACAGTAAAAAATTAATTTTTGAAAAATTTACTATAGAAAAGGCAATCCCTGGCGTAATTAAAATTTGCGACAGTAAAAAATTATTTTTTGAAAAATTTACTGTAGAAAAGGCAATCCCTGGCGCAATTAAAATTTGCGACAGTAGAAAATTATATTTTGAAAAATTTACTATAGAAAAGGCAATCCCTGGCGTAATTAAAATTTTCGACAGTAAAAAATTAATTTTTGAAAAATTTACTATAGAAAAGGCAATCCCTGGCGCAATTAAAATTTGCGACAGTAAAAAATTATTTTTTGAAAAATTTACTATATAAAAGGCAATCCTTGGCGCAATTAAAATTTGCGACAGTAAAAAATTATTTTTTGCAAAATTTACTATAGAAAAAGCAATCCCTGGCGTATTTAAAATTTGCGACTGTAAAAAATTAATTTGTGAAAAATTTACTATAGAAAAGGCAATTCCTGGCGTAATTAAAATTTGCGACAGTAAAAAATTATTTTTTGAAAAATTTACTGTAGAAAAGGCAATCCCTGGCGCAATTAAAATTTGCGACAGTAGAAAATTATATTTTGAAAAATTTACTATAGAAAAGGCAATCCCTGGCGTATTTAAAATTTGCGACAGTAAAAAATTAATTTGTGAAAAATTTACTATAGGAAAGGCAATCCCTGGCGCAATTAAAATTTGCGACAGTAAAAAATTATTTTTTGAAATATTTACTATAGAAAAGGTAATCCCTTTCGCAATTACAATTTGCGACAGTAAAAAATTATTTTTTTGCAAAATTTACTATAGAAAAGGCAATCCCTGGCGTATTTAAAATTTGCGACAGTTAAAAATTAATTTTTGAAAAATTTACTATAGAAAAGGCAATCCCTGGCGTAATTAAAATTTGCGACAGTAAAAAATTAATTTTTGAAAAATTTACTATAGAAAAGGCAATCCCTGGCGTAATTAAAATTTGCGACAGTAAAAAATTATTTTTTGAAAAATTTACTATACAAAAGGCAATCCCTGGCGTAATTAAAATTTGCGATATTAAAAAATTAATTTTTGAAAAATTTACTATAGAAAAGGCAATCCCTGGCGTAATTAAAATTTGCGACAGTAAAAAATTAATTTTTGAAAAATTTACTATAGAAAAGGCAATCCCTGGCGTAATTAAAATTTGCTACAGTATAAAATTATTTTTTGAAAAATTTACTGTAGAAAAGGCAATCCCAAGCGCAATTAAAATTTGCGGCAGTAAAAAATTATTTTCTAAAAAATTTACTATAGAAAAGGCAATCCCTGGCGCAATTAAAATTTGCGACAGTAAAAAATTATTTTTTGAAAAATTTACTATAGTAAAGGCAATCCCTGGCGTATTTAAAATTTGCGACAGTAAAAAATTAATTTTTGAAAAATTTACTATAGAAAAGGCAATCCCTGGCGTAATTAAAATTTGCGACAGTAAAAAATTATTTTTTGAAAAATTTACTGTAGAAAAGGCAATCCCTGGCGCAATTAAAATTTGCGACAGTAGAAAATTATATTTTGAAAAATTTACTATAGAAAAGGCAATCCCTGGCGTAATTAAAATTTTCGACAGTAAAAAATTAATTTTTGAAAAATTTACTATAGAAAAGGCAATCCCTGGCGCAATTAAAATTTGCGACAGTAAAAAATTATTTTTTGAAAAATTTACTATTGAAAAGGCAATCCTTGGCGCAATTAAAATTTGCGACAGTAAAAAATTATTTTTTGCAAAATTTACTATACAAAAGGCAATCCCTGGCGTATTTAAAATTTGCGACTGTAAAAAATTAATTTGTGAAAAATTTACTATAGAAAAGGCAATTCCTGGCGTAACTAAAATTTGCGACAGTAAAAAATTATTTTTGAAAAATTTACTGTAGAAAAGGCAATCCCTGGCGCAATTAAAATTTGCGACAGTAGAAAATTATATTTTGAAAAATTTACTATAGAAAAGGCAATCCCTGGCGTATTTAAAATCTGCGACAGTAAAAAATTAATTTGTGAAAAATTTACTATAGGAAAGGCAATCCCTGGCGCAATTAAAATTTGCGACAGTAAAAAATTATTTTTTGCAAAATTAACTATAGAAGAGGCAATCCCTGGCGTATTTATAATTTGCGACAGTATAAAATTAATTTTTGAAAAATTTACTGTAGAAAAGGCAATCCCTGGCGCAATTAAAATTTGCGACAGTAAAAAATTATATTTTGAAAAATTTACTGTAGAAAAGGCAATCCCTGGCGCAATTAAAATTTGCGACAGTAGAAAATTATTTTTTGAAAAATTTACTATAGAAAAGGCAATCCCTGGCGGATTTAAAATTTGCGACAGTAAAAAATTATTTTTTGAAATATTTACTATAGAAAAGGTAATCCCTTTCGCAATTACAATTTGCGACAGTAAAAAATTATTTTTTTGCAAAATTTACTATAGAAAAAGCAATCCCTGGCGTATTTAAAATTTGCGACAGTAAAAAATTAATTTTTGAAAAATTTACTATAGAAAAGGCAATCCCTGGCGTATTTATAATTTGCGACAGTATAAAATTAATTTTTGAAAAATTTACTGTAGAAAAGGCAATCCCTGGCGCAATTAAAATTTGCGACAGTAAAAAATTATTTTTTGAAAAATTTACTGTAGAAAAGTCAATCCCTGGCGCAATTAAAATTTGCGACAGTAGAAAATTATATTTTGAAAAATATACTATAGAAAAGGCAATCCCTGGCGTAATTAAAATTTTCGACAGTAAAAAATTAATTTTTGAAAAATTTACTATAGAAAAGGCAATCCCTGGCGCAATTAAAATTTGTGACAGTATAAAATTAATTTTTGAAAAATTTACTTTAGAAAAGGCAATCGCCGGCGTAATTAAAATTTGCGACAGTAAAAAATTATTTTTTGAAAAATTTACTGTAGAAAAGGCAATCCCGGGCGCAATTAAAATTTGCGACAGTAGAAAATTATTTTTTGAAAAATTTACTATAGAAAAGGCAATCCCTGGCAAAATTAAAATTTGCGACAGTAAAAAATTATTTTTTGAAAAATTTACTATAGAAAAGGCAATCGCCGGCGTAATTAAAATTTGCGACAGTAAAAAAATATTTTTTGAAAAATTTACTGTAGAAAAGGCAATCCCGGGCGCAATTAAAATTTGCGACAGTAGAAAATTATTTTTTGAAAAATTTACTATAGAAAAGGCAATCCCTGGCGTAATTAAAATTTGCGACAGTAGAAAATTATTTTTTGAAAAATTTACTATAGTAAAGGCAATCCCTGGCGTATTTAAAATTTGCGACAGTAAAAAATTAATTTTTGAAAAATTTACTATAGAAAAGGCAATCCCTGGCGTAATTAAAATTTGCGACAGTAAAAAATTATTATTTGAAAAATTTACTGTAGAAAAGGCAATCCCTGGCGCAATTAAAATTTGCGACAGTAGAAAATTATATTTTGAAAAATTTACTATAGAAAAGGCAATCCCTAGCGTAATTAAAATTTTCGACAGTAAAAAATTAATTTTTGAAAAATTTACTATAGAAAAGGCAATCCCTGGCGCAATTAAAATTTGTGACAGTATAAAATTAATTTTTGAAAAATTTACTTTAGAAAAGGCAATCGCCGGCGTAATTAAAATTTGCGACAGTAAAAAATTATTTTTTGAAAAATTTACTGTAGAAAAGGCAATCCCGGGCGCAATTAAAATTTGCGACAGTAGAAAATTATTTTTTGAAAAATTTACTATAGAAAAGGCAATCCCTGGCAAAATTAAAATTTGCGACAGTAAAAAATTATTTTTTGAAAAATTTACTATAGAAAATACAATCAGTGGCGTATTTAAAATTTGCGACAGTAAACAATTATTTTTTGAAAAATTTACTGTAGAAAAGGCAATCCCTGGCGCAATTAAAATTCGCGACAGTAGAAAATTATTTTTTGCAAATTTACTGTCGAAAAGGCAATCCCTGGCGTAATTAAAATTGCGACAGTAAAAAATTATTTTTTGAAAAATTTACTGTAGAAAAGGCAAACCCTGGCGTAATTATAATCTGCGACAGTAAAAAATTATTTTTTGAAAAATTTACTGTAGAAAATGCAATCCCTGGCGTAATTAAAATTTGCGACAGTAAAAAATTATTTTTTTGCAAAATTTACTATAGAAAAGGCAATCCTTGGCGTATTTAAAATTTGCGACTGTAAAAAATTAATTTGTGAAAAATTTACTATAGGAAAGGCAATCCCTGGCGCAATTAAAATTTGCGACAGTAAAAAATTATTTTTTGCAAAATTTACTATAGAAGAGGCAATCCCTGGCGTATTTATAATTTGCGACAGCATAAAATTAATTTGTGAAAAATTTACTGTAGAAAAGGCAATCCCTGGCGCAATTATAATTTGCGACATTAAAAAATTATTTTTTGTAAAATTTACTGTAGAAAAGGCAATCCCTGGCGCAATTAAAATTTGCGACAGTAGAAAATTATTTTTTGAAAAATTTACTATAGAAAAGGCAATCCCTGCCGGATTTAAAATTTGCGACAGTAAAAAATTATTTTTTGAAAAATTTACTATAGAAAAGGTAATCACTTTCGCAATTACAATTTGCGACAGTAAAAAATTATTTTTTTGCAAAATTTACTATAGAAAAGGCAATCCCTGGCGTGTTTAAAATTTGCGACAGTAAATATTAATTTTTGAAAAATTTACTATAGAAAAGGCAATCCCTGGCTTAATTAAAATTTGCGACAGTAAAAAATTAATTTTTGAAAAATTTACTATAGAAAAGGCAATCCCTGGCGTAATTAAACTTTGCAACAGTAAAAAATTATTTTTTGAAAAATTTACTATAGAAAAGGCAATCCTTGGCGTAATTAAAATTTGCGACAGTAAAAAATTAATTTTTGAAAAATTTACTATAGAAAAGGCAATCCCTGGCGTAATTAAAATTTGCGACAGTAAAAAATTAATTTTTGAAAAATTTACTATAGAATAGGCAATCCCTGGCGTAATTAAAATTTGCTACAGTATAAAATTATTTTTTGAAAAATTTACTGTAGAAAAGGCAATCCCAGGCGCTTTTAAAATTTGCGGCAGTAAAAAATTATTTTTTGAAAAATTTACTATAGAAAAGGCAATCCCTGGCGCAGTTAAAATTTACGACAGTAAAAAATTATTTTTTGAAAAATTTACTATAGTAAAGGCAATCCCTGGCGTATTTAAAATTTGCGACTGTAAAAAATTAATTTGTGAAAAATTTACTATAGGAAAGGCAATCCCTGGCGCAATTAAAATTTGCGACAGTAAAAAATTATTTTTTGCAAAATTTACTATAGAAGAGGCAATCCCTGGCGTATTTATAATTTGCGACAGCATAAAATTAATTTTTGAAAAATTTACTGTAGAAAAGACAATCCCTGGCCCAATTAAAATTTGCGACATTAAAAAATTATTTTTTGTAAAATTTACTGTAGAAAAGGCAATCCCTGGCGCAATTAAAATTTGCGACAGTAGAAAATTATTTTTTGAAAAATTTACTACAGAAAAGGCAATCCCTGGCGGATTTAAAATTTGCGACAGTAAAAAATTATTTTTTGAAAAATTTACTATAGAAAAGGTAATCACTTTCGCAATTACAATTTGCGACAGTAAAAAATTATTTTTTTGCAAAATTTACTATAGAAAAGGCAATCCCTGGCGTATTTAAAATTTGCGACAGTAAATATTAATTTTTGAAAAATTTACTATAGAAAAGGCAATCCCTGGCGTAATTAAAATTTGCGACAGTAAAAAATTAACTTTTGAAAAATTTACTATAGAAAAGGCAATCCTTGGCGTAATTAAACTTTGCGACAGTAAAAAATTATTTTTTGAAAAATTTACTATAGAAAAGGCAATCCTTGGTGTAATTAAAATTTGCGACAGTAAAAAATTAATTTTTGAAAAATTTACTATAAAAAAGGCAATCCCTGGCGTAATTAAAATTTGCGACAGTAAAAAATTAATTTTTGAAAAATTTACTATAGAAAAGGCAATCCCTGGCGTAATTAAAATTTGCTACAGTATAAAATTATTTTTTGAAAAATTTACTGTAGAAAAGGCAATCCCAGGCGCAATTAAAATTTGCGACAGTAAAAAATTATTTTTTTAAAAATTTACTATAGAAAAGGCAATCCCTGGCGCAATTAAAATGTGCGACAGTAAAAAATTATATTTTGAAAAATTTACTATAGAAAAGGCAATCCCTGGCGTAATTAAAATTTTCGACAGTAAAAAATTAATTTTTGAAAAATTTACTATAGAAAAGGGAATCCCTGGCGCAATTAAAATTTGCGACAGTATAAAATTAATTTTTGAAAAATTTACTATAGAAAAGGCAATCGCCGGCGTAATTAAAATTTGCGACAGTAAAAAATTATTTTTTGAAAAATTTACTGTAGAAAAGGCAATCCCGGGCGCAATTAAAATTTGCGACAGTAGAAAATTATTTTTTGAAAAATTTACTATAGAAAGGGCAATCCCTGGCGTAATTAAAATTTGCGACAATAAAAAATTATTTTTTGAAAAATTTACTGTAGAAAAGGCAATCCCTGGCGCAATTAAAATTTGCGACAGTAGAAAATTATTTTTTGAAAAATTTACTATAGAAAAGGCAATCCCTGGCAAAATTAAAATTTGCGACAGTAAAAAATTATTTTTTGAAAAATTTACTATAGAAAAGGCAATCCCTGGCGTATTTAAAATTTGCGACAGTAAACAATTATTTTTTGAACAATTTACTGTAGAAAAGGCAATCCCTGGCGCAATTAAAATTTGCGACAGTAGAAAATTATTTTTTGCAAATTTACTGTCGTAAAGGCAATCCCTGGCGTAATTAAAATTGCCACAGTAAAAAATTATTTTTTGAAAAATTTACTGTAGAAAAGGCAAACCCTGGCGTAATTATAATCTGCGACAGTAAAAAATTATTTTTTGAAAAATTTACTGTAGAAAATGCAATCCCTGGCGTAATTAAAATTTGCGACAGTAAAAAATTAGTTTTTTGCAAAATTTACTATAGAAAAGGCAATCCTTGGCGTATTTAAAATTTGCGACTGCAAAAAATTAATTTGTGAAAAATTTACTATAGGAAAGGCAATCCCTGGCGCAATTAAAATTTGCGACAGTAAACAATTATTTTTTGCAAAATTTACTATAGAAGAGGCAATCCCTGGCGTATTTATAATTTGCGACAGCATAAAATTAATTTTTGAAAAATTTACTGTAGAAAAGGCAATCCCTGGCGCAATTAAAATTTGCGACATTAAAAAATTATTTTTTGTAAAATTTACTGTAGAAAAGGCAATCCCTGGCGCAATTAAAATTTGCGATAGTAGAAAATTATTTTTTGAAAAATTTACTATAGAAAAGGCAATCCCTGGCGGATTTAAAATTTGCGACAGTAAAAAATTATTTTTTGAAAAATTTACTATAGAAAAGGCAATCCCTGGCGTATTTAAAATTTGCGACAGTAAAAAATTAATTTTTGAAAAATTTACTATAGAAAAGGCAATCCCTGGCGTAATTAAAATTTGCTACAGTATAAAATTATTTTTGAAAAATTTACTGTAGAAAAGGCAATCCCAGGCGCAATTAAAATTTGCGACAGTAAAAAATTATTTTTTTAAAAATTTACTATAGAAAAGGCAATCCCTGGCGTAATTAAAATTTGCTACAGTATAAAATTATTTTTTGAAAAATTTACTGTAGAAAAGGCAATCCGAGGCGCAATTAAAATTTGCGACAGTAAAAAATTGTTTTTTGAAAAATTTACTATAGAAAAGGTAATCCCTTTCGCAATTACAATTTGCGACAGTTAAAAATTATTTTTTTTTCAAAATTTACTATAGAAAAGGCAATCCCTGGCGTATTTAAAATTTGCGACATTAAAAAATTAATTTTTGAAAAATTTACTATAGAAAAGGCAATCCCTGGCGTAATTAAAATTTGCGACAGTAAAAAATTAATTTTTGAAAAATTTACTATAGAAAAGGCAATCCCTGGCGTAATTAAAATTTGCGACAATAAAAAATTATTTTTTGAAAAATTTACTATAGAAAAGGCAATCCCTGGCGTAATTAAAATTTGCGACAGTAAAAAATTAATTATTGAAAAATTTACTATAGAAAAGGCAATCCCTGGCGTAATTAAAATTTGCGACAGTAAAAAATTAATTTTTGAAAAATTTACTATAGAAAAGGCAATCCCTGGCGTAATTAAAATTTGCTACAGTATAAAATTATTTTTTGAAAAATTTACTGTAGAAAAGACAATCCCTGGCCCAATTAAAATTTGCGACATTAAAAAATTATTTTTTGTAAAATTTACTGTAGAAAAGGCAATCCCTGGCGCAATTAAAATTTGCGACAGTAGAAAATTATTTTTTGAAAAATTTACTACAGAAAAGGCAATCCCTGGCGGATTTAAAATTTGCGACAGAAAAAAATTATTTTTTGAAAAATTTACTATAGAAAAGGTAATCACTTTCGCAATTACAATTTGCGACAGTAAAAAATTATTTTTTTGCAAAATTTACTATAGAAAAGGCAATCCCTGGCGTATTTAAAATTTGCGACAGTAAATATTAATTTTTGAAAAATTTACTATAGAAAAGGCAATCCCTGGCGTAATTAAAATTTGCGACAGTAAAAAATTAATTTTTGTAAAATTTACTATAGAAAAGGCAATCCCTGGCGTAATTAAACTTTGCGACAGTAAAAAATTATTTTTTGAAAAATTTACTATAGAAAAGGCAATCCCTGGCGTAATTAAAATTTGCGACAGTAAAAAATTAATTTTTGAAAAATTTACTATAGAAAAGGCAGTCCCTGGCGTAATTAAAATTTGCGACAATAAAAAATTATTTTTTGAAAAATTTACTATAGAAAAGGCAATCCCTGGCGTAATTAAAATTTGCGACAGTAAAAAATTAATTATTGAAAAATTTACTATAGAAAAGGCAATCCCTGGCGTAATTAAAATTTGCGACAGTAAAAAATTAATTTTTGAAAAATTTACTATAGAAAAGGCAATCCCTGGCGTAATTAAAATTTGCTACAGTATGAAATTATTTTTTGAAAAATTTACTGTAGAAAAGGCAATCCCAGGCGCAATTAAAATTTGCGACAGTAAAAAATTATTTTTTTAAAAATTTACTATAGAAAAGGCAATCCCTGGCGCAATTAAAATGTGCGACAGTAAAAAATTATTTTTTGAAAAATTTACTATAGTTAAGGCAATCCCTGGCGTATTTAAAATTTGCGACAGTAAAAAATTAATTTTTGAAAAATTTACTATAGAAAAGGCAATCCCTGGCGTAATTAAAATTTGCGACAGTAAAAAATTATTTTTTGAAAAATTTACTGTAGAAATGGCAATCCCTGGCGCAATTAAAATTTGCGACAGTAGAAAATTATATTTAGAAAAATTTACTATAGAAAAGGCAATCCCTGGCGTAATTAAAATTTTCGACAGTAAAAAATTAATTTTTGAAAAATTTACTATAGAAAAGGCAATCCCTGGCGCAATTAAAATTTGCGACAGTATAAAATTAATTTTTGAAAAATTTACTATAGAAAAGGCAATCGCCGGCGTAATTAAAATTTGCGACAGTAAAAAATTATTTTTTGAAAAATTTACTGTAGAAAAGGCAATCCCGGGCGCAATTAAAATTTGCGACAGTAGAAAATTATTTTTTGAAAAATTTACTATAGAAAGGGCAATCCCTGGCGTAATTAAAATTTGCGACAGTAAAAAATTATTTTTTGAAAAATTTACTGTAGAAAAGGCAATCCTTGGCGCAATTAAAATTTGCGACAGTAGAAAATTATTTTTTGAAAAATTTACTATAGAAAAGGCAATCCCTGGCAAAATTAAAATTTGCGACAGTAAAAAATTATTTTTTGAAAAATTTACTATAGAAAAGGCAATCCCTGGCGTATTTAAAATTTGCGACAGTAAACAATTATTTTTTTTAACAATTTACTGTAGAAAAGGCAATCCCTGGCGCAATTAAAATTTGCGACAATAGAAAATTATTTTTTGCAAATTTACTGTCGTAAAGGCAATCCCTGGCGCAATTAAAATTTGCGACAGTAGAAAATTATTTTTTGAAAAAATTACTATAGAAAAGGCAATCCCTGGCGGATTTAAAATTTGCGACAGTAAAAAATTTTTTTTTGAAAAATTTACTATAGAAAAGGTAATCACTTTCGCAATTACAATTTGCGACAGTAAAAAATTATTTTTTTGCAAAATTTACTATAGAAAACGCAATCCCTGGCGTATTTAAAATTTGCGACAGTAAATATTAATTTTTGAAAAATTTACTATAGAAAAAGCAATCCCTGGCGTAATTAAAATTTGCGACAGTAAAAAATTAATTTTTGAAAAATTTACTATAGAAAAGGCAATCCTTGGCGTATTTAAAATTTGCGACTGCAAAAAATTAATTTGTGAAAAATTTACTATAGGAAAGGCAATCCCTGGCGCAATTAAAATTTGCGACAGTCAAAAATTATTTTTTGCAAAATTTACTATAGAAGAGGCAATCCCTGGCGTATTTATAATTTGCGACAGCATAAAATTAATTTTTGAAAAATTTACTGTAGAAAAGGCAATCCCTGGCGCAATTAAAATTTGCGACATTAAAAAATTATTTTTTGTAAAATTTACTGTAGAAAAGGCAATCCCTGGCGCAATTAAAATTTGCGACAGTAGAAAATTATTTTTTGAAAAAATTACTATAGAAAAGGCAATCCCTGGCGGATTTAAAATTTGCGACAGTAAAAAATTTTTTTTTGAAAAATTTACTATAGAAAAGGTAATCACTTTCGCAATTACAATTTGCGACAGTAAAAAATTATTTTTTTGCAAAATTTACTATAGAAAACGCAATCCCTGGCGTATTTAAAATTTGCGACAGTAAATATTAATTTTTGAAAAATTTACTATAGAAAAAGCAATCCCTGGCGTAATTAAAATTTGCGACAGTAAAAAATTAATTTTTGAAAAATTTACTATAGAAAAGGCAATCCCTGGCGTAATTAAACTTTGCGACAGTAAAAAATTATTTTTTTGAAAAATTTACTATAGAAAAAGGCAATCCTTGGCGTGATTAAAATTTGCGACAGTAAAAAATTAATTTTTGAAAAATTTACTATAGAAAAGGCAATCCTGGCGTTATTAAAATTTCCGACAGTAAAAAAATTAATTTTTGAAAAATTTACTATAGAAAAGGCAATACCTGGCGTAATTAAAATTTGCTACAGTATAAAATTATTTTTTGAAAAATTTACTGTAGAAAAGGCAATCCCAGGCGCAATTAAAATTTGCGGCAGTAAAAAATTATTTTTTGAAAAATTTACTGTAGAAAAGGCAATCCCTGGCGCAATTAAAATTTGCGACAGTAAAAAATTATTTTTTTGAAAAATTTACTGTAGAAAAGGCAATCCCTTGCGCAATTAAAATTTGCGACAGTAGAAAATTATTTTTTGAAAAATTTACTATAGAAAAGGCAATCCCTGGCGGATTTAAAATTTGAGACAGTAAAAAATTATTTTTGAAAAATTTACTATAGAAAAGGTAATCCCTTTCGCAATTACAATTTGCGACAGTTAAAAATTATTTTTTTTCAAAATTTACTATAGAAAAGGCAATCCCTGGCGTATTTAAAATTTGCGACAGTAAAGAATTAATTTTTGAAAAATTTACTATAGAAAAGGCAATCCCTGGCGTAATTAAAATTTGCGACAGTAAAAAATTAATTTTTGAAAAATTTACTATAAAAAAGGCAATCCCTGGCGTATTTAAAATTTGCGACAATAAAAAATTATTTTTTGAAAAATTTACTATAGAAAAGGCAATCCCTGGCGTAATTAAAATTTTCGACAGTAAAAAAATAATTTTTGAAAAATTTAATGTAGAAAAGGCAATCCCTGGCGTAATTAAAATTTGCGACAGTAAAAAATTAATTTTTGAAAAATTTACTACAGAAAACGCAATCCCTGGCATAATTAAAATTTGCGACAGTAGAAAATTATTTTTTTAAGAATTTACAGTAGGAACGGCAATCCCTGGCGCAATTAAAATTTCCGACAGTAAAAAATTATTTTTTGCAAAATTTACTATAGAAAAGGCAATCCCTGGCGTAATTAAACTTTGCAACAGTAAAAAATTATTTTTTGAAAAATTTACTATAGAAAAGGCAATCCTTGGCGTAATTAAAATTTGCGACAGTAAAAAATTAATTTGTGAAAAATTTACTATAGGAAAGGCAATCCCTGGCGCAATTAAAATTTGCGACAGTAAAAAATTATTTTTTGCAAAATTTACTATAGAAGAGGCAATCCCTGGCGTATTTATAATTTGCGACAGCATAAAATTAATTTTTGAAAAATTTACTGTAGAAAAGACAATCCCTGGCCCAATTAAAATTTGCGACATTAAAAAATTATTTTTTGTAAAATTTACTGTAGAAATGGCAATCCCTGGCGTAATTAAACTTTGCAACAGTAAAAAATTATTTTTTGAAAAATTTACTATAGAAAAGGCAATCCTTGGCGTAATTAAAATTTGCGACAGTAAAAAATTAATTTTTGAAAAATTTACTATAGAAAAGGCAATCCCTGGCGTAATTAAAATTTGCGACAGTAAAAAATTAATTTTTGAAAAATTTACTATAGAATAGGCAATCCCTGGCGTAATTAAAATTTGCTACAGTAAAAAATTAATTTTTGAAAAATTTACTATAGAAAAGGCAATCCCTGGCGTAATTAAAATTTGCTACAGTATAAAATTATTTTTTGAAAAATTTACTGTAGAAAAGGCAATCCCAGGCGCATTTAAAATTTGCGGCAGTAAAAAATTATTTTTTGAAAAATTTACTGTAGAAAAGGCAATCCCTGGCGCAATTAAAATTTGCGACAGTAGAAAATTATTTTTTGAAAAATTTACTACAGAAAAGGCAATCCCTGGCGGATTTAAAATTTGCGACAGAAAAAAATTATTTTTTGAAAAATTTACTATAGAAAAGGTAATCACTTTCGCAATTACAATTTGCGACAGTAAAAAATTATTTTTTTGCAAAATTTACTATAGAAAAGGCAATCCCTGGCGTATTTAAAATTTGCGACAGTAAATATTAATTTTTGAAAAATTTACTATAGAAAAGGCAATCCCTGGCGTAATTAAAATTTGCGACAGTAAAAAATTAATTTTTGAAAAATTTACTATAGAAAAGGCAATCCCTGGCGTAATTAAACTTTGCGACAGTAAAAAATTATTTTTTGAAAAATTTACTATAGAAAAGGCAATCCCTGGCGTAATTAAAATTTGCGACAGTAAAAAATTAATTTTTGAAAAATTTACTATAGAAAAGGCAGTCCCTGGCGTAATTAAAATTTGCGACAATAAAAAATTATTTTTTGAAAAATTTACTATAGAAAAGGCAATCCCAGGCGTAATTAAAATTTGCGACAGTAAAAAATTAATTATTGAAAAATTTACTATAGAAAAGGCAATCCCTGGCGTAATTAAAATTTGCGACAGTAAAAAATTAATTTTTGAAAAATTTACTATAGAAAAGGCAATCCCTGGCGTAATTAAAATTTGCTACAGTATGAAATTATTTTTTGAAAAATTTACTGTAGAAAAGGCAATCCCTGGCGTGTTTAAAATTTGCGACAGTAAATATTAATTTTTGAAAAATTTACTCTAGAAAAGGCAATCCCTGGCGTAATTAAAATTTGCGACAGTAAAAAATTAATTTTGAAAAATTTACTATAGAAAAGGCAATCCCTGGCGTAATTAAACTTTGCAACAGTAAAAAATTATTTTTTGAAAAATTTACTATAGAAAAGGCAATCCTTGGCGTAATTAAAATTTGCGACAGTAAAAAATTAATTTTTGAAAAATTTACTATAGAAAAGGCAATCCCTGGCGTAATTAAAATTTGCGACAGTAAAAAATTAATTTTTGAAAAATTTACTATAGAATAGGCAATCCCTGGCGTAATTAAAATTTGCTACAGTATAAAATTATTTTTTGAAAAATTTACTGTAGAAAAGGCAATCCCAGGCGCATTTAAAATTTGCGGCAGTAAAAAATTATTTTTGAAAAATTTACTATAGAAAAGGCAATCCCTGGCGCAGTTAAAATTTACGACAGTAAAAAATTATTTTTTGAAAAATTTACTATAGTAAAGGCAATCCCTGGCGTATTTAAAATTTGCGACTGTAAAAAATTAATTTGTGAAAAATTTACTATAGGAAAGGCAATCCCTGGCGCAATTAAAATTTGCGACAGTAAAAAATTATTTTTTGCAAAATTTACTATAGAAGAGGCAATCCCTGGCGTATTTATAATTTGCGACAGCATAAAATTAATTTTTGAAAAATTTACTGTAGAAAAGACAATCCCTGGCCCAATTAAAATTTGCGACATTAAAAAATTATTTTTTGTAAAATTTACTGTAGAAAAGGCAATCCCTGGCGCAATTAAAATTTGCGACAGTAGAAAATTATTTTTTGAAAAATTTACTACAGAAAAGGCAATCCCTGGCGGATTTAAAATTTGCGACAGTAAAAAATTATTTTTTGAAAAATTTACTATAGAAAAGATAATCACTTTCGCAATTACAATTTGCGACAGTAAAAAATTATTTTTTTGCAAAATTTACTATAGAAAAGCCAATCCCTGGCGTATTTAAAATTTGCGACAGTAAATATTAATTTTTGAAAAATTTACTATAGAAAAGGCAATCCCTGGCGTAATTAAAATTTGCGACAGTAAAAAATTAACTTTTGAAAAATTTACTATAGAAAAGGCAATCCCTGGCGTAATTAAACTTTGCGACAGTAAAAAATTATTTTTTGAAAAATTTACTATAGAAAAGGCAATCCTTGGTGTAATTAAAATTTGCGACAATAAAAAATTAATTTTTGAAAAATTTACTATAAAAAAGGCAATCCCTGGCGTAATTAAAATTTGCGACAGTAAAAAATTAATTTTTGAAAAATTTACTATAGAAAAGGCAATCCCTGGCGTAATTAAAATTTGCTACAGTATAAAATTATTTTTTGAAAAATTTACTGTAGAAAAGGCAATCCCAGGCGCAATTAAAATTTGCGACAGTAAAAAATAATTTTTTTAAAAATTTACTATAGAAAAGGCAATCCCTGGCGCAATTAAAATGTGCGACAGTAAAAAATTATATTTTGAAAAATTTACTATAGAAAAGGCAATCCCTGGCGTAATTAAAATTTTCGACAGTAAAAAATTAATTTTTGAAAAATTTACTATAGAAAAGGCAATCCCTGGCGCAATTAAAATTGCCACAGTAAAAAATTATTTTTTGAAAAATTTACTGTAGAAAAGGCAATCCCGGGCGCAATTAAAATTTGCGACAGTAGAAAATTATTTTTTGAAAAATTTACTATAGAAAGGGCAATCCCTGGCGTAATTAAAATTTGCGACAATAAAAAATTATTTTTTGAAAAATTTACTGTAGAAAAGGCAATCCCTGGCGCAATTAAAATTTGCGACAGTAGAAAATTATTTTTTGAAAAATTTACTATAGAAAAGGCAATCCCTGGCAAAATTAAAATTTGCGACAGTAAAAAATTATTTTTTGAAAAATTTACTATAGAAAAGGCAATCCCTGGCGTATTTAAAATTTGCGACAGTAAACAATTATTTTTTGAACAATTTACTGTAGAAAAGGCAATCCCTGGCGCAATTAAAATTTGCGACAGTAGAAAATTATTTTTTGCAAATTTACTGTCGTAAAGGCAATCCCTGGCGTAATTAAAATTGCCACAATAAAAAATTATTTTTTGAAAAATTTACTGTAGAAAAGGCAAACCCTGGCGTAATTATAATCTGCGACAGCATAAAATTAATTTTTGAAAAATTTACTGTAGAAAAGGCAATCCCTGGCGCAATTAAAATTTGCGACATTAAAAAATTATTTTTTGTAAAATTTACTGTAGAAAAGGCAATCCCTGGCGCAATTAAAATTTGCGACAGTAGAAAATTATTTTTTGAAAAATTTACTATAGAAAAGGCAATCCCTGGCGGATTTAAAATTTGCGACAGTAAAAAATTATTTTTTGAAAAATTTACTATAGAAAAGGCAATCCCTGGCGTATTTAAAATTTGCGACAGTAAAAAATTAATTTTTGAAAAATTTACTATAGAAAAGGCAATCCCTGGCGTAATTAAAATTTGTTACAGTATAAAATTATTTTTGAAAAATTTACTGTAGAAAAGGCAATCCCAGGCGCAATTAAAATTTGCGACAGTAAAAAATTATTTTTTTAAAAATTTACTATAGAAAAGGCAATCCCTGGCGTAATTAAAATTTGCTACAGTATAAAATTATTTTTTGAAAAATTTACTGTAGAAAAGGCAATCCCAGGCGCAATTAAAATTTGCGACAGTAAAAAATTGTTTTTTGAAAAATTTACTATAGAAAAGGTAATCCCTTTCGCAATTACAATTTGCGACAGTTAAAAATTATTTTTTTTTCAAAATTTACTATAGAAAAGGCAATCCCTGGCGTATTTAAAATTTGCGACATTAAAAAATTAATTTTTGAAAAATTTACTATAGAAAAGGCAATCCCTGGCGTAATTAAAATTTGCGACAGTAAAAAATTAATTTTTGAAAAATTTACTATAGAAAAGGCAATCCCTGGCGTAATTAAAATTTGCGACAATAAAAAATTATTTTTTGAAAAATTTACTATAGAAAAGGCAATCCCTGGCGTAATTAAAATTTGCGACAGTAAAAAATTAATTATTGAAAAATTTACTATAGAAAAGGCAATCCCTGGCGTAATTAAAATTTGCGACAGTAAAAAATTAATTTTTGAAAAATTTACTATAGAAAAGGCAATCCCTGGCGTAATTAAAATTTGCTACAGTATAAAATTATTTTTTGAAAAATTTACTGTAGAAAAGACAATCCCTGGCCCAATTAAAATTTGCGACATTAAAAAATTATTTTTTGTAAAATTTACTGTAGAAAAGGCAATCCCTGGCGCAATTAAAATTTGCGACAGTAGAAAATTATTTTTTGAAAAATTTACTACAGAAAAGGCAATCCCTGGCGGATTTAAAATTTGCGACAGAAAAAAATTATTTTTTGAAAAATTTACTATAGAAAAGGTAATCACTTTCGCAATTACAATTTGCGACAGTAAAAAATTATTTTTTTGCAAAATTTACTATAGAAAAAGCAATCCCTGGCGTATTTAAAATTTGCGACAGTAAATATTAATTTTTGAAAAATTTACTATAGAAAAGGCAATCCCTGGCGTAATTAAAATTTGCGACAGTAGAAAATTATTTTTTGAAAAATTTACTATAGAAAAGGCAATCCCTGGCGGATTTAAAATTTGAGACAGTAAAAAATTATTTTTTGAAAAATTTACTATAGAAAAGGTAATCCCTTTCGCAATTACAATTTGCGACAGTTAAAAATTATTTTTTTTCAAAATTTACTATAGAAAAGGCAATCCCTGGCGTATTTAAAATTTGCGACAGTAAAGAATTAATTTTTGAAAAATTTACTATAGAAAAGGCAATCCCTGGCGTAATTAAAATTTGCGACAGTAAAAAATTAATTTTTGAAAAATTTACTATAAAAAAGGCAATCCCTGGCGTATTTAAAATTTGCGACAATAAAAAATTATTTTTTGAAAAATTTACTATAGAAAAGGCAATCCCTGGCGTAATTAAAATTTTCGACAGTAAAAAATTAATTTTTGAAAAATTTAATGTAGAAAAGGCAATCCCTGGCGTAATTAAAATTTGCGACAGTAAAAAATTAATTTTTGAAAAATTTACTACAGAAAACGCAATCCCTGGCATAATTAAAATTTGCGACAGTAGAAAATTATTTTTTTAAGAATTTACAGTAGGAACGGCAATCCCTGGCGCAATTAAAATTTCCGACAGTAAAAAATTATTTTTTGCAAAATTTACTATAGAAAAGGCAATCCCTGGCGTAATTAAACTTTGCAACAGTAAAAAATTATTTTTCGAAAAATTTACTATAGAAAAGGCAATCCTTGGCGTAATTAAAATTTGCGACAGTAAAAAATTAATTTGTGAAAAATTTACTATAGGAAAGGCAATCCCTGGCGCAATTAAAATTTGCGACAGTAAAAAATTATTTTTTGCAAAATTTACTATAGAAGAGGCAATCCCTGGCGTATTTATAATTTGCGACAGCATAAAATTAATTTTTGAAAAATTTACTGTAGAAAAGACAATCCCTGGCCCAATTAAAATTTGCGACATTAAAAAATTATTTTTTGTAAAATTTACTGTAGAAATGGCAATCCCTGGCGTAATTAAACTTTGCAACAGTAAAAAATTATTTTTTGAAAAATTTACTATAGAAAAGGCAATCCTTGGCGTAATTAAAATTTGCGACAGTAAAAAATTAATTTTTGAAAAATTTACTATAGAAAAGGCAATCCCTGGCGTAATTAAAATTTGCGACAGTAAAAAATTAATTTTTGAAAAATTTACTATAGAATAGGCAATCCCTGGCGTAATTAAAATTTGCTACAGTAAAAAATTAATTTTTGAAAAATTTACTATAGAAAAGGCAATCCCTGGCGTAATTAAAATTTGCTACAGTATAAAATTATTTTTTGAAAAATTTACTGTAGAAAAGGCAATCCCAGGCGCATTTAAAATTTGCGGCAGTAAAAAATTATTTTTTGAAAAATTTACTGTAGAAAAGGCAATCCCTGGCGCAATTAAAATTTGCGACAGTAGAAAATTATTTTTTGAAAAATTTACTACAGAAAAGGCAATCCCTGGCGGATTTAAAATTTGCGACAGAAAAAAATTATTTTTTGAAAAATTTACTATAGAAAAGGTAATCACTTTCGCAATTACAATTTGCGACAGTAAAAAATTATTTTTTTGCAAAATTTACTATAGAAAAGGCAATCCCTGGCGTATTTAAAATTTGCGACAGTAAATATTAATTTTTGAAAAATTTACTATAGAAAAGGCAATCCCTGGCGTAATTAAAATTTGCGACAGTAAAAAATTAATTTTTGAAAAATTTACTATAGAAAAGGCAATCCCTGGCGTAATTAAACTTTGCGACAGTAAAAAATTATTTTTTGAAAAATTTACTATAGAAAAGGCAATCCCTGGCGTAATTAAAATTTGCGACAGTAAAAAATTAATTTTTGAAAAATTTACTATAGAAAAGGCAGTCCCTGGCGTAATTAAAATTTGCGACAATAAAAAATTATTTTTTGAAAAATTTACTATAGAAAAGGCAATCCCAGGCGTAATTAAAATTTGCGACAGTAAAAAATTAATTATTGAAAAATTTACTATAGAAAAGGCAATCCCTGGCGTAATTAAAATTTGCGACAGTAAAAAATTAATTTTTGAAAAATTTACTATAGAAAAGGCAATCCCTGGCGTAATTAAAATTTGCTAGAGTATGAAATTATTTTTTGAAAAATTTACTGTAGAAAAGGCAATCCCTGGCGTGTTTAAAATTTGCGACAGTAAATATTAATTTTTGAAAAATTTACTCTAGAAAAGGCAATCCTTGGCGTAATTAAAATTTGCGACAGTAAAAAATTAATTTTTGAAAAATTTACTATAGAAAAGGCAATCCCTGGCGTAATTAAACTTTGCAACAGTAAAAAATTATTTTTTGAAAAATTTACTATAGAAAAGGCAATCCTTGGCGTAATTAAAATTTGCGACAGTAAAAAATTAATTTTTGAAAAATTTACTATAGAAAAGGCAATCCCTGGCGTAATTAAAATTTGCGACAGTAAAAAATTAATTTTTGAAAAATTTACTATAGAATAGGCAATCCCTGGCGTAATTAAAATTTGCTACAGTATAAAATTATTTTTTGAAAAATTTACTGTAGGAAAGGCAATCCCAGGCGCATTTAAAATTTGCGGCAGTAAAAAATTATTTTTTGAAAAATTTACTATAGAAAAGGCAATCCCTGGCGCAGTTAAAATTTACGACAGTAAAAAATTATTTTTTGAAAAATTTACTATAGTAAAGGCAATCCCTGGCGTATTTAAAATTTGCGACTGTAAAAAATTAATTTGTGAAAAATTTACTATAGGAAAGGCAATCCCTGGCGCAATTAAAATTTGCGACAGTAAAAAATTATTTTTTGCAAAATTTACTATAGAAGAGGCAATCCCTGGCGTATTTATAATTTGCGACAGCATAAAATTAATTTTTGAAAAATTTACTGTAGAAAAGACAATCCCTGGCCCAATTAAAATTTGCGACATTAAAAAATTATTTTTTGTAAAATTTACTGTAGAAAAGGCAATCCCTGGCGCAATTAAAATTTGCGACAGTAGAAAATTATTTTTTGAAAAATTTACTACAGAAAAGGCAATCCCTGGCGGATTTAAAATTTGCGACAGTAAAAAATTATTTTTTGAAAAATTTACTATAGAAAAGGTAATCACTTTCGCAATTACAATTTGCGACAGTAAAAAATTATTTTTTTGCAAAATTTACTATAGAAAAGCCAATCCCTGGCGTATTTAAAATTTGCGACAGTAAATATTAATTTTTGAAAAATTTACTATAGAAAAGGCAATCCCTGGCGTAATTAAAATTTGCGACAGTAAAAAATTAACTTTTGAAAAATTTACTATAGAAAAGGCAATCCCTGGCGTAATTAAACTTTGCGACAGTAAAAAATTATTTTTTGAAAAATTTACTATAGAAAAGGCAATCCTTGGTGTAATTAAAATTTGCGACAATAAAAAATTAATTTTTGAAAAATTTACTATAAAAAAGGCAATCCCTGGCGTAATTAAAATTTGCGACAGTAAAAAATTAATTTTTGAAAAATTTACTATAGAAAAGGCCATCCCTGGCGTAATTAAAATTTGCTACAGTATAAAATTATTTTTTGAAAAATTTACTGTAGAAAAGGCAATCCCAGGCGCAATTAAAATTTGCGACAGTAAAAAATAATTTTTTTAAAAATTTACTATAGAAAAGGCAATCCCTGGCGCAATTAAAATGTGCGACAGTAAAAAATTATATTTTGAAAAATTTACTATAGAAAAGGCAATCCCTGGCGTAATTAAAATTTTCGACAGTAAAAAATTAATTTTTGAAAAATTTACTATAGAAAAGGCAATCCCTGGCGCAATTAAAATTGCCACAGTAAAAAATTATTTTTTGAAAAATTTACTGTAGAAAAGGCAATCCCGGGCGCAATTAAAATTTGCGACAGTAGAAAATTATTTTTTGAAAAATTTACTATAGAAAGGGCAATCCCTGGAGTAATTAAAATTTGCGACAATAAAAAATTATTTTTTGAAAAATTTACTGTAGAAAAGGCAATCCCTGGCGCAATTAAAATTTGCGACAGTAGAAAATTATTTTTTGAAAAATTTACTATAGAAAAGGCAATCCCTGGCAAAATTAAAATTTGCGACAGTAAAAAATTATTTTTTGAAAAATTTACTATAGAAAAGGCAATCCCTGGCGTATTTAAAATTTGCGACAGTAAACAATTATTTTTTGAACAATTTACTGTAGAAAAGGCAATCCCTGGCGCAATTAAAATTTGCGACAGTAGAAAATTATTTTTTGCAAATTTACTGTCGTAAAGGCAATCCCTGGCGTAATTAAAATTGCCACAATAAAAAATTATTTTTTGAAAAATTTACTGTAGAAAAGGCAAACCCTGGCGTAATTATAATCTGCGACAGCATAAAATTAATTTTTGAAAAATTTACTGTAGAAAAGGCAATCCCTGGCGCAATTAAAATTTGCGACATTAAAAAATTATTTTTTGTAAAATTTACTGTAGAAAAGGCAATCCCTGGCGCAATTAAAATTTGCGACAGTAGAAAATTATTTTTTGAAAAATTTACTATAGAAAAGGCAATCCCTGGCGGATTTAAAATTTGCGACAGTAAAAAATTATTTTTTGAAAAATTTACTATAGAAAAGGCAATCCCTGGCGTATTTAAAATTTGCGACAGTAAAAAATTAATTTTTGAAAAATTTACTATAGAAAAGGCAATCCCTGGCGTAATTAAAATTTGCTACAGTATAAAATTATTTTTGAAAAATTTACTGTAGAAAAGGCAATCCCAGGCGCAATTAAAATTTGCGACAGTAAAAAATTATTTTTTTAAAAATTTACTATAGAAAAGGCAATCCCTGGCGTAATTAAAATTTGCTACAGTATAAAATTATTTTTTGAAAAATTTACTGTAGAAAAGGCAATCCCAGGCGCAATTAAAATTTGCGACAGTAAAAAATTGTTTTTTGAAAAATTTACTATAGAAAAGGTAATCCCTTTCGCAATTACAATTTGCGACAGTTAAAAATTATTTTTTTTTCAAAATTTACTATAGAAAAAGCAATCCCTGGCGTGTTTAAAATTTGCGACATTAAAAAAGTAATTTTTGAAAAATTTACTATAGAAAAGGCAATCCCTGGCGTAATTAAAATTTGCGACAGTAAAAAATTAATTTTTGAAAAATTTACTATAGAAAAGGCAATCCCTGGCGTAATTAAAATTTGCGACAATAAAAAATTATTTTTTGAAAAATTTACTATAGAAAAGGCAATCCCTGGCGTAATTAAAATTTGCGACAGTAAAAAATTAATTATTGAAAAATTTACTATAGAAAAGGCAATCCCTGGCGTAATTAAAATTTGCGACAGTAAAAAATTAATTTTTGAAAAATTTACTATAGAAAAGGCAATCCCTGGCGTAATTAAAATTTGCTACAGTATAAAATTATTTTTTGAAAAATTTACTGTAGAAAAGACAATCCCTGGCCCAATTAAAATTTGCGACATTAAAAAATTATTTTTTGTAAAATTTACTGTAGAAAAGGCAATCCCTGGCGCAATTAAAATTTGCGACAGTAGAAAATTATTTTTTGAAAAATTTACTACAGAAAAGGCAATCCCTGGCGGATTTAAAATTTGCGACAGAAAAAAATTATTTTTTGAAAAATTTACTATAGAAAAGGTAATCACTTTCGCAATTACAATTTGCGACAGTAAAAAATTATTTTTTTGCAAAATTTACTATAGAAAAGGCAATCCCTGGCGTATTTAAAATTTGCGACAGTAAATATTAATTTTTGAAAAATTTACTATAGAAAAGGCAATCCCTGGCGTAATTAAAATTTGCGACAGTAAAAAATTAATTTTTGAAAAATTTACTTTAGAAAAGGCAATCCCTGGCGTAGTTAAACTTTGCGACAGTAAAAAATTATTTTTTGAAAAATTTACTATAGAAAAGGCAATCCCTGGCGTAATTAAAATTTGCGACAGTAAAAAATTAATTTTTGAAAAATTTACTATAGAAAAGGCAGTCCCTGGCGTAATTAAAATTTGCGACAATAAAAAATTATTTTTTGAAAAATTTACTATAGAAAAGGCAATCCCTGGCGTAATTAAAATTTGCGACAGTAAAAAATTAATTATTGAAGAATTTACTATAGAAAAGGCAATCCCTGGCGTAATTAAAATTTGCGACAGTAAAAAATTAATTTTTGAAAAATTTACTATAGAAAAGGCAATCCCTGGCGTAGTTAAAATTTGCTACAGTATGAAATTATTTTTTGAAAAATTTACTGTAGAAATGGCAATCCCTGGCGCAATTAAAATTTGCGACAGTAGAAAATTATATTTTGAAAAATTTACTATAGAAAAGGCAATCCCTGGCGTAATTAAAATTTTCGACAGTAAAAAATTTATTTTTGAAAAATTTACTATAGAAAAGGCAATCCCTGGCGCAATTAAAATTTGCGACAGTATAAAATTAATTTTTGAAAAATTTACTATAGAAAAGGCAATCGCCGGCGTAATTAAAATTTGCGACAGTAAAAAATTATTTTTTGAAAAATTTACTGTAGAAAAGGCAATCCCGGGCGCATTTAAAATTTGCGACAGTAGAAAATTATTTTTTGAAAAATTTACTATAGAAAGGGCAATCCCTGGCGTAATTAAAATTTGCGACAGTAAAAAATTATTTTTTGAAAAATTTACTGTAGAAAAGGCAATCCTTGGCGCAATTAAAATTTGCGACAGTAGAAAATTATTTTTTGAAAAATTTACTATAGAAAAGGCAATCCCTGGCAAAATTAAAATTTGCGACAGTAAAAAATTATTTTTTGAAAAATTTACTATAGAAAAGGCAATCCCTGGCGTATTTAAAATTTGCGACAGTAAACAATTATTTTTTTTAACAATTTACTGTAGAAAAGGCAATCCCTGGCGCAATTAAAATTTGCGACAATAGAAAATTATTTTTTGCAAATTTACTGTCGTAAAGGCAATCCCTGGCGTAATTAAAATTGCGACAGTAAAAAATTATTTTTTGAAAAATTTACTGTAGAAAAAGCAAACCCTGGCGTAACTATAATCTGCGACAGTAAAAAATTATTTTTTGAAAAATTTACTGTAGAAAATGCAATCCCTGGCGTAATTAAAATTTGCGACAGTAAAAAATTAGTTTTTTGCAAAATTTACTATAGAAAAGGCAATTCTTGGCGTATTAAAAATTTGCGACTGCAAAAAATTAATTTGTGAAAAATTTACTATAGGAAAGGCAATCCCTGGCGCAATTAAAATTTGCGACAGTAAAAAATTATTTTTTGCAAAATTTACTATAGAAGAGGCAATCCCTGGCGTATTTATAATTTGCGACAGCATAAAATTAATTTTTGAAAAATTTACTGTAGAAAAGGCAATCCCTGGCGCAATTAAAATTTGCGACATTAAAAAATTATTTTTTGTAAAATTTACTGTAGAAAAGGCAATCCCTGGCGCAATTAAAATTTGCGACAGTAGAAAATTATTTTTTGAAAAAATTACTATAGAAAAGGCAATCCCTGGCGGATTTAAAATTTGCGACAGTAAAAAATTTTTTTTTGAAAAATTTACTATAGAAAAGGTAATCACTTTCGCAATTACAATTTGCGACAGTAAAAAATTATTTTTTTGCAAAATTTACTATAGAAAACGCAATCCCTGGCGTATTTAAAATTTGCGACAGTAAATATTAATTTTTGAAAAATTTACTATAGAAAAGGCAATCCCTGGCGTAATTAAAATTTGCGACAGTAAAAAATTAATTTTTGAAAAATTTACTATAGAAAAGGCAATCCCTGGCGTAATTAAACTTTGCGACAGTAAAAAATTATTTTTTGAAAAATTTACTATAGAAAAGGCAATCCTTGGCGTAATTAAAATTTGCGACAGTAAAAAATTAATTTTTGAAAAATTTACTATAGAAAAGGCAATCCCTGGCGTAATTAAAATTTCCGACAGTAAAAAAATTAATTTTTGAAAAATTTACTATAGAAAAGGCAATACCTGGCGTAATTAAAATTTGCTACAGTATAAAATTATTTTTTGAAAAATTTACTGTAGAAAAGGCAATCCCAGGCGCAATTAAAATTTGCGGCAGTAAAAAATTATTTTTGAAAAATTTACTATAGAAAAGGCAATCCCTGGCGCAATTAAAATTTACGACAGTAAAAAATTATTTTTTGAAAAATTTACTATAGCAAAGGCAATCCCTGGCGTATTTAAAATTTGCGACAGTAAAAAATTAATTTTTGAAAAATTTACTATAGAAAAGGCAATCCCTGGCGTAATTAAAATTTGCGACAGTAAAAAATTATTTTTTGAAAAATTTACTGTAGAAAAGGCAATCCCTGGCGCAATTAAAATTTGCGACAGTAGAAAATTATCTTTTGAAAAATTTACTATAGAAAAGGCAATCCCTGGCGTAATTAAAATTTTCGACACTAAAAAATTAATTTTTGAAAAATTTACTATAGAAAAGGCAATCCCTGCCGTATTTAAAATTTGCGACAGTAAAAAATTAATTTGTGAAAAATTTACTATAGGAAAGGCAATCCCTGGCGCAATTAAAATTTGCGACAGTAAAAAATTATTTTTTGCAAAATTTACTATAGAAGAGGCAATCCCTGGCGTATTTATAATTTGCGACAGTATAAAATTAATTTTGAAAAATTTACTGTACAAAAGGCAATCCCTGGCGCAATTAAAATTTGCGACAGTAAAAAATTATTTTTTTGAAAAATTTACTGTAGAAAAGGCAATCCCTTGCGCAATTAAAATTTGCGACAGTAGAAAATTATTTTTTGAAAAATTTACTATAGAAAAGGCAATCCCTGGCGGATTTAAAATTTGAGACAGTAAAAAATTATTTTTTGAAAAATTTACTATAGAAAAGGTAATCCCTTTCGCAATTACAATTTGCGACAGTTAAAATTATTTTTTTTCAAAATTTACTATAGAAAAGGCAATCCCTGGCGTATTTAAAATTTGCGACAGTAAAGAATTAATTTTTGAAAAATTTACTATAGAAAAGGCAATCCCTGGCGTAATTAAAATTTTCGACAGTAAAAAAATAATTTTTGAAAAATTTAATGTAGAAAAGGCAATCCCTGGCGCAATTAAAATTTGCGACAGTAGAAAGTTATTTTTTGAATAATTTACTATAGAAAAGGCAATCCCTGGCGCAATTAAAATTTGCGACAGTAAAAAATTATTTTTTGAAAAATTTACTATAGAAAAGGTAACCCCTGGCGCAATTAAAACTTGCGAAGTAAAAATTATTTTTTGAATAATTGACTATATAAAAGGCAATCCATGGCGCAATTAAAATATGCGACAGAAAAAAATTATTTTTTGAAAAATTTACTATAGAAAAGTAATCCCTGGCGCAATTAAAACTTGCGACAGTAAAAAATTATTTTTTTGAATAATTTACTATTGAAGTGGCAATCCCTGGCGTAATTAAAATTTACGACAGTAAAAAATTAATTAGTTTTTGAAAAATTTACTATAGAAAAGGCAATCCCTGGCGCAATTAAAATTTGCGACAGTAGAAAATTATTTTTTGAAAAATTTACTATAGAAAGGCAATCCCTGGCGCAATTAAAATTTGCGACAGTACAAAATTAAATTTTGAAAAATTTACTATAGAAAAGGCAATCCACGGCGTAATTAAAACTTGCAACAGTATCAAATTAATTTTTGGAAAATTTACTATAGAAAAGGCAATCCCTGGCGCAATTAAAATTTGCGACAGTATAAAATTATTTTTTGAATAATTTACTATAGAAAAGGCAATCCCTGGCATAGTTAAAATTTTCGACAGTAAAAAATTAATTTTTGAAAAATTTACTATAGAAAAGGCAATCCCTGGCGTAATTAAAATTTGCGACAGTAAAAAATTAATTTTTGAAAAATTTACTACAGAAAAGGCAATCCCTGGCATAATTAAAATTTGCGACAGTAGAAAATTATTTTTTGAAAAATTTACAGTAGAAACGGCAATCCCTGGCGCAATTAAAATTTCCGACATTAAAAATTATTTTTTGCAAAATTTACTATAGAAAAGGCAAACCCTGGCGTAATTAAAATTTGCGACAGTAAAAAATTAATTTTTGAAAAATTTAATATAGAAAAGGCAATCCCTGGGGTAATTAAAATTTGCGACAGTAAAAAATTATTTTTTGAAAAATTTACTGTAGAAAAGGCAATCCCTGGCGCAATTAAAATTTTCGACAGTAGAAAATTATTTTTTGAAAAATTTACTATAGAAAAGGCAATCCCTGGCGTAATTAAAATTTGCGACAGTAAAAAATTATTTTTTGAAAAATTTACTATAGAAAAGGTAATCCCTGGCTCAATTAAAATTTGCGACAGTATAAAATTAATTTTTGAAAAATTTACTATAGAAAAGGCAATCCCCGGCGTAATTAAAATTTGCGACAGTAAAAAATTATTTTTGAAAAATTTAATGTAGAAAAGGCAATCCCTGGCGCAATTAAAATTTGCGAAAGTAGAAAATTATTTTTTGAATAATTTACTATAGAAAAGGCAATCCCTAGCGTAATTAAAATTTTCGACAGTAAAAAATTAATTTTTGAAAAATTTACTATAGAAAAGGCAATCATTGGCGTAATTAAAATTTGCGACAGTAAAAAATTAATTTTTGAAAAATTTACTACAGAAAACGCAATCCCTGGCATAATTAAAATTTGCGACAGTAGAAAATTATTTTTTGAAGAATTTACAGTAGGAACGGCAATCCCTGGCGCAATTAAAATTTCCGACAGTAAAAAATTAATTTTTGAAAAATTTAATATAGAAAAGGCAATCCCTGGCGTAGTTAAAATTTGCGACAGTAAAAAATTATTTTTTGAAACATTTACTGTAGAAAAGGCAATCCCTGGCGCAATTAAGATTTTCGACAATAAAAAATTATTTTTTGAAAAATTTACTACAGAAAAGGCAATCCCTGGCGTAATTAAAATTTGCGACAGTAAAAAATTAATTTTTGAAAAATTTATTATAGAAAAGGCAATCCCTGGCGTAATTAAAATGTGCGACAGTAAAAAATTATTTTTTGAAAAATTTACTATAGTAAAGGCAATCCCTGGCGTATTTAAAATTTGCGACAGTACAAACATAATTTTTAAAAAATTTACTATAGAAAAGGCAATCCCTGGCGTAATTAAAATTTGCGACAGTAAAAAATTATTTTTTGAAAAATTTACTGTAGAAAAGGCAATCCCTGGCGCAATTAAAATTTGCGACAGTAGGAAATTATCTTTTGAAAAATTTACTATAGAAAAGGCAATCCCTGGCGTAAGTGAAATTTTCGACAGTAAAAAATTAATTTTTGAAAAATTTACTATAGAAAAGGCAATCCCTGGCGCAATTAAAATTTGCGACAGTAAAAATTAATTTTTGAAAAATTTACTATAGAAAAGGCAATCCCTGGCGCAATTAAAATTTGCGACAATAAAAAATTATTTTTTGAAAAATTTACTATAGAAAAGGCAGTCCCTGGCGCAATTAAAATTTGCGACAGTAAAAAATTATTTTTTTGCAAAATTTACTATAGAAAAGGCAATCCCTGGCGCAATTAAAATTTGCGACAGTAGAAAATTATTTTTTGAAAAATTTACTATAGAAAAGGCAATCCCTGGCGCAATTAAAATTTGCGACATTAAAAAATTATTTTTTGCAAAATTTACTATAGAAAAGGCAATCCCTGGCGTATTTAAAATTTGCGACTGTAAAAAATTATTTTTTGAAAAATTTTCTGTAGAAAAGGCAATACCTGGCGCCATTAAAATTTGCGACAGTAAAAAATTATTTTTTGAAAAATTTACTATAGAAAAGGTAACCCCTGGCGCAATTAAAACTTGCGACAGTAAAAAATTATTTTTTGAATAATTTACTATATAAAAGGCAATCCATGGCGCAATTAAAATATGCGACAGTAAAAAATTATTTTTTGAAAAATTTACTATAGAAAAGGTAATCCCTGGCGCAATTAAAACTTGCGACAGTAAAAAATTATTTTTTGAATAATTTACTATTGAAGAGGCAATCCCTGGCGTAATTAAAATTTGCGACAGTAAAAAATTAGTTTTTGAAAAATTTACTATAGAAAAGGCAATACCTGGCGCAATTAAAATTTGCGACAGTAGAAAATTATTTTTTGAAAAACTTACTATAGAAAGGCAATCCCTGGCGCAATTAAAATTTGCGACAGTATAAAATTAAATTTTGAAAAATTTAGTATAGAAAAGGCAATCCACGGCGTAATTAAAACTTGCGACAGTATCAAATTAATTTTTGAAAAATTTACTATAGAAAAGGCAATCCCTGGCGCAATTAAAATTTGCGACAGTATAAAATTATTTTTTGAATAATTTACTATAGAAAAGGCAATCCCTGGCGTAATTAAAATTTTCGACAGTAAAAAATTAATTTTTGAAAAATTTACTATAGAAAAGGCAATCCCTGGCGTAATTAAAATTTGCGACAGTAAAAAATTAATTTTTGAAAAATTTACTACAGAAAAGGCAATCCCTGGCATAATTAAAATTTGCGACAGTAGAAAATTATTTTTTGAAAAATTTACAGTAGAAACGGCAATCCCTGGCGCAGTTAAAATTTCCGACATTAAAAAATTATTTTTTGCAAAATTTACTATAGAAAATCAATCCCTGGCGTAATTCAAATTTGCGACAGTAAAAAATTAATTTTTGAAAAATTTAATATAGAAAAGGCAATCCCTGGGGTAATTAAAATTTGCGACAGTAAAAAATTATTTTTTGAAAAATTTACTGTAGAAAAGGCAATCCCTGGCGCAATTAAAATTTTCGACAGTAGAAAATTATTTTTTGAAAAATTTACTATAGAAAAGGCAATCCCTGGCGTAATTAAAATGTGCGACACTAAAAAATTATTTTTTGAAAAATTTACTATAGAAAAGGCAATCCCTGGCGCAATTAAAATTTGCGACAGTATAAAATTAATTTTTGAAAAATTTACTATAGAAAAGGCAATCCCCGGCGTAATTAAAATTTGCGACAGTAAAAAATTATTTTTTGAAAAATTTAATGTAGAAAAGGCAATCCCTGGCGCAATTAAAATTTGCGACAGTAGAAAATTATTTTTTGAATAATTTACTATAGAAAAGGCAATCCCTGGCGCAATTAAAATTTTCGACAGTAAAAAATTAATTTTTGAAAAATTTACTATAGAAAAGGCAATCCCTGGCGTAATTAAAATTTGCGACAGTAAAAAATTAATTTTTGAAAAATTTAATATAGAAAAGGCAATCCCTGGCGTAATTAAAATTTGCGACAGTAAAAAATTATTTTTTGAAAAATTTACTGTAGAAAAGGCAATCCCTGGCGCAATTAAAATTTTCGACAGTAGAAAATTATTTTTTGAAAAATTTACTATAGAAAAGGCAATCCCTGGCGTAATTAAAATTTGCGACAGTAAAAAATTATTTTTTGAAAAATTTACTATAGAAAAGGCAATACCTGGCGCAATTAAAATATTGCGACAGTATAAAATTAATTTTTGAAAAATTTACTATAGAAAAAGCAATCCCCGGCGTAATTAAAATTTGCGACAGTAGAAAATTATTTTTTGAAAAATTTACTGTAGAAAAGGCAATCCCTGGCGCAATTAAAATTTGCGACAGTAAAAAAATATTTTTTGACAAATTTATTATAGAAAAGGCAATCCCTGGCGTATTTAAAATTTGCGACAGTAAAAAATTATTTTTTGAAAAATTTACTGTAGAAAAGGCAATCCCTGGCGCAATTAAAATTTGCGACAGTAGAAAATTATTTTTTGAATAATTTACTGTAGAAAAGGCAATCCCTGGCATATTTAAAATTTGCGACAGTAAAAAATTAGTTTTTGAAAAATTTACTATAGAAAAGGCAATCCCTGGCGCAATTAAAATTTGCGACGTAGAAAATTATTTTTTGAAAAATTTACTATAGAAAGGCAATCCCTGGCGCAATTAAAATTTGTGACAGTATAAAATTAAATTTTGAAAAATTTACTATAGAAAAGGCAATCCACGGCGTAATTAAAAATTGCGACAGTATCAAATTAATTTTTGAAAAATTTACTATAGAAAAGGCAATCCCTGGCGCAATTAAAATTTGCGACAGTATAAAATTATTTTTTGAATAATTTACTATAGAAAAGGCAATCCCTGGCGTAATTAAAATTTTCGACAGTAAAAAATTAATTTTTGAAAAATTTACTATAGAAAAGGCAATCCCTGGCGTAATTAAAATATGCGACAGTAAAAAATTAATTTTTGGAAAATTTACTACAGAAAAGGCAATCCCTGGCATAATTAAAATTTGCGACAGTAGAAAATTATTTCTTGAAAAATTTACAGTAGAAACGGCAATCCCTGGCGCAATTAAAATTTCCGACATTAAAAAATTATTTTTTGCAAAATTTACTATAGAAAAGGCAATCCCTGGCGTAATTAAAATTTGCGACAGTAAAAAATTAATTTTTGAAAAATTTAATATAGAAAAGGCAATCCCTGGGGTAATTAAAATTTTTGACAGTAGAAAATTATTTTTTGAACAATTTACTATAGAAAAGGCAATTCCTGGCGTAATTAAAATGTGCGACAGTAAAAAATTATTTTTTGAAATATTTACTATAGAAAAGGCAATCCCTGGCGCAATTAAAATTTGCGACAGTATAAAATTAATTTTTGAAAAATTTGCTATAGAAAAGGCAATCCCCGGCGTAATTAAAATTTGCGACAGTAAAAAATTATTTTTTGAAAAAATTAATGTAGAAAAGGCAATCCCTGGCGCAATTAAAATTTGCGACAGTAGAAAATTATTTTTTGAATAATTTACTATAGAAAAGGCAATCCCTGGCGTAATTAAAATTTTCGACAGTAAAAAATTAATTTTTGAAAAATTTACTATAGAAAAGGCAATCCCTGGCGTAATTAAAATTTGCGACAGTAAAAAATTAATTTTTGAAAAATTTACTACAGAAAACGCAATCCCTGGCATAATTAAAATTGGTGACAGTAGAAAATTATTTTTTTAAGAATTTACAGTAGGAACGGCAATCCCTGGCGCAATTAAAATTTCCGACAGTAAAAAATTATTTTTTGCAAAATTTACTATAGAAAAGGCAATCCCTGACGTAATTAAAATTTGCGACAGTAAAAAATTAATTTTTGAAAAATTTAATATAGAAAAGGCAATCCCTGGCGTAATTAAAATTTGCGACAGTAAAAAATTATTTTTTGAAAAATTTACTGTAGAAAAGGCAATCCCTGGCGCAATTAAAATTTTCGACAGTAGAAAATTATTTTTTGAAAAATTTACTATAGAAAAGGCAATCCCTGGCGTAATTAAAATTTGCGACAATAAAAAATTGTTTTTTGAAAAATTTACTATAGAAAAGGCAATCCCTGGCGCAATTAAAATTTGCGACAGTATAAAATTAATTTTTGAAAAATTTACTATAGAAAAGGCAATCCCCGGCGTAATTAAAATTTGCGACAGTAAAAAATTATTTTTTGAAAAATTTAATGTAGAAAAGGCAATCCCTGGCGCAATTAAAATTTGCGACAGTAGAAAATTATTTTTTGAAAAATTTACTATAGAAAAGGCAATCCCTGGCGTAATTAAAATTTGCGACAGCAAAATATTATTTTTTGAAAAATTTCCTGTAGAAAAGGCAATCCCTGGCGCAATTAAAATTTGCGACAGTAGAAAATTATTTTTTGAAAAATTTACTGTAGAAAAGGCAATCCCTGGCGCAATTAAAATTTGCGACAGTAAAAAATTATTTTTTGACAAATTTATTATAGAAAAGGCAATCCCTGGCGTATTTAAAATTTGCGACGTTAAAAAATTATTTTTTGAAAAATTTACTGTAGAAAAGGCAATCCCTGGCGCAATTAAAATTTGCGACAGTAGAAAATTATTTTTTGAAAAATTTAGTGTAGAAAAGGCAATCCCTGGCGCAATTAAAATTTGCGACAGTAAAAAATTAATTTTTGAAAAATTTACTATAGAAAAGGCAATCCTTAGCGTATTTAAAATTTGCGACAGTAAAAAATTATTTTTTGAAAAATTTACTGTAGAAAAGGCAATCCCTGGCGCAATTAAAATTTGCGACAGTAGAAAATTATTTTTTGAAAAATTTAGTGTAGAAAAGGCAATCCCTGGCGCAATTAAAATTTGCGACAGTAGAAAATTATTTTTTGAAAAATTTACTGTAGAAAAGGCAATCCCTAGCGTATTTAAAATTTGCGACAGTAGAAAATTATTTTTTGAAAATTTACTGTAGAAAAGGCAATCCCTGGCGCAATTAGAATTTGCGACAGTAAAAAATTATTTTTTGAAAAATTTACTGTAGAAAAGGCAATCCCTGGCGCAATTAAAGTTTGCGACAGTAGAAAATTATTTTTTGAAAAATTTACTATAGAAAAGGCAATCCCTGGCGTATTTAAAATTTGCGACAGTAAAAAATTAATTTTTGAAAAATCTACTATAGAAAAGGTAATCCCTTTCGTATTTAAAATTTGCGACAGTAAAAAACTAATTTGCGACAGTAGAAAATCATTTTTTGAAAAATTTACTATAGAAAAGGCAATCCCCGGCGTAATTAAAACTTGCCTTGCGACATTATAAAATTAATTTTTGAAAAATTTACCATAGAAAAGGCAAATCCCTGGCGCAATTAAAATTTGCGACAGTACAAAATTATTTTTTGAATAATTTACTATAGAAAAGGCAATCCCTGGCGCAATTAAAATTTGCGACAGTTTAAAAATTATTTTTTGAATAATTTTACTATAGAAAAAGGCAATCCCTGGCGGATTTAAAATTTGCGACAGTAAAAAATTATTTTTTGAAAAATTTACTATAGAAAAGGCAATCCCTGGCGTATTTAAAATTTGCGACAGTAAAAAATTATTTTTTGAAAAATTTACTGTAGAAAAGGCAATCCATGGCGCAATTAAAATTTGCGACAGTAGAAAATAATTTATTGAAAAATTTAGTGTAGAAAAGGCAATACCTGGCGCAATTAAAATTTGCGACAATAGAAAATTATTTTTTGAAAAATTTACTGTAGAAAAGGCAATCCCTAGCGTATTTAAAATTTGCGACAGTACAAAATTATTTTTTGAAAATTTACTGTAGAAAAGGCAATCCCTGGCGCAATTAGAATTTGCGACAGTAAAAAATTATTTTTTGAAAAAATTTACTGTAGAAAAGGCAATCCCTGGCGTAATTAAAATTTGCGACAGTATAAAATTAAATTTTCAAAAATTTACTGTAGAAAAGGCAATCCCTGGCGTAATTAAAATTTGCGACAGTAAAAAATTATTTTTTGAATAATTTACTATAGAAAAGGCAATCCCTGGCGGATTTAAAATTTGCGGCAGTAAGAAATTAATTTTTGAATAATTTACTATTGAAGAGGCAATCCCTGGCGTAATTAAAATTTGCGACAGTAAAAAATTAGTTTTTGAAAAATTTACTATAGAAAAGGCAATACCTGGCGCAATTAAAATTTGCGACAGTAGAAAATTATTTTTTGAAAAACTTACTATAGAAAGGCAATCCCTGGCGCAATTAAAATTTGCGACAGTATAAAATTAAATTTTGAAAAATTTAGTATAGAAAAAGGCAATCCACGGCGTAATTAAAAACTTGCGACAGTATCAAATTAATTTTTGAAAAATTTACTATAGAAAAGGCAATCCCTGGCGCAATTAAAATTTGCGACAGTATAAAAATTATTTTTTTGAATAATTTACTATAGAAAAGGCAATCCCTGGCGTAATTAAAATTTTCGACAGTAAAAAATTAATTTTTGAAAAATTTACTATAGAAAAGGCAATCCCTGGCGTAATTAAAATTTGCGACAGTAAAAAATTAATTTTTGAAAAATTTACTACAGAAAAGGCAATCCCTGGCATAATTAAAATTTGCGACAGTAGAAAATTATTTTTTGAAAAATTTACAGTAGAAACGGCAATCCCTGGCGCAGTTAAAATTTCCGACATTAAAAAATTAGTTTTTGCAAAATTTACTATAGAAAATCAATCCCTGGCGTAATTCAAATTTGCGACAGTAAAAAATTAATTTTTGAAAAATTTAATATAGAAAAGGCAATCCCTGGGGTAATTAAAATTTGCGACAGTAAAAAATTATTTTTTTGAAAAATTTACTGTAGAAAAGGCAATCCCTGGCGCAATTAAAATTTTCGACAGTAGAAAATTATTTTTTGAAAAATTTACTATAGAAAAGGCAATCCCTGGCGTAATTAAAATGTGCGACACTAAAAAATTATTTTTTTGAAAAATTTACTATAGAAAAGGCAATCCCTGGCGCAATTAAAATTTGCGACAGTATAAAATTAATTTTTGAAAAATTTACTATAGAAAAGGCAATCCCCGGCGTAATTAAAATTTGCGACAGTAAAAAATTATTTTTTGAAAAATTTAATGTAGAAAAGGCAATCCCCTGGCGCAATTAAAATTTGCGACAGTAGAAAATTATTTTTTGAATAATTTACTATAGAAAAGGCAATCCCTGGCGCAATTAAAATTTTTCGACAGTAAAAAATTAATTTTTTGAAAAATTTACTATAGAAAAGGCAATCCCTGGCGTAATTAAAATTTGCGACAGTAAAAAATTAATTTTTGAAAAATTTAATATAGAAAAGGCAATCCCTGGCGTAATTAAAATTTGCGACAGTAAAAAATTATTTTTTGAAAAATTTACTGTAGAAAAGGCAATCCCTGGCGCAATTAAAATTTTCGACAGTAGAAAATTATTTTTTGAAAAATTTACTATAGAAAAGGCAATCCCTGGCGTAATTAAAATTTGCGACAGTAAAAAATTATTTTTTGAAAAATTTACTATAGAAAAGGCAATACCTGGCGCAATTAAAATATTGCGACAGTATAAAATTAATTTTTGAAAAATTTACTATAGAAAAAGCAATCCCCGGCGTAATTAAAATTTGCGACAGTAGAAAATTATTTTTTGAAAAATTTACTGTAGAAAAGGCAATCCCTGGCGCAATTAAAATTTGCGACAGTAAAAAAATATTTTTTGACAAATTTATTATAGAAAAGGCAATCCCTGGCGTATTTAAAAATTTGCGACAGTAAAAAATTATTTTTTGAAAAATTTACTGTAGAAAAGGCAATCCCTGGCGCAATTAAAATTTTGCGACAGTAGAAAATTATTTTTTGAATAATTTACTGTAGAAAAGGCAATCCCTGGCATATTTAAAATTTGCGACAGTAAAAAATTAGTTTTTGAAAAAATTTACTATAGAAAAGGCAATCCTGGCGCAATTAAAATTTGCGACGTAGAAAATTATTTTTTGAAAAATTTACTATAGAAAGGCAATCCCTGGCGCAATTAAAATTTGTGACAGTATTAAATTAAATTTTGAAAAATTTACTATAGAAAAGGCAATCCACGGCGTAATTAAAACTTGCGACAGTATCAAATTAATTTTTGAAAAATTTACTATAGAAAAGGCAATCCCTGGCGCAATTAAAATTTGCGACAGTATAAAATTATTTTTTGAATAATTTACTATAGAAAAGGCAATCCCTGGCGTAATTAAAATTTTCGACAGTAAAAAATTAATTTTTGAAAAATTTACTATAGAAAAGGCAATCCCTGGCGTAATTAAAATATGCGACAGTAAAAAATTAATTTTTGGAAAATTTACTACAGAAAAGGCAATCCCTGGCATAATTAAAATTTGCGACAGTAGAAAATTATTTCTTGAAAAATTTACAGTAGAAACGGCAATCCCTGGCGCAATTAAATTTCCGACATTAAAAAATTATTTTTTGCAAAATTTACTATAGAAAAGGCAATCCCTGGCGTAATTAAAATTTGCGACAGTAAAAAATTAATTTTTGAAAAATTTAATATAGAAAAGGCAAATCCCTGGGGTAATTAAAATTTTTGACAGTAGAAAATTATTTTTTGAACAATTTACTAAGAAAAGGCAATTCCTGGCGTAATTAAAATGTGCGACAGTAAAAAATTATTTTTTGAAATATTTACTATAGAAAAGGCAATCCCTGCGCAATTAAAATTTGCGACAGTATAAAATTAATTTTTGAAAAATTTACTATAGAAAAGGCAATCCCCGGCGTAATTAAAATTTGCGACAGTAAAAAATTATTTTTTGAAAAAATTAATGTAGAAAAGGCAATCCCTGGCGCAATTAAAATTTGCGACAGTAGAAAATTATTTTTTGAATAATTTACTATAGAAAAGGCAATCCCTGGCGTAATTAAAATTTTCGACAGTAAAAAATTAATTTTTGAAAAATTTTACTATAGAAAAGGCAATCCCTGGCGTAATTAAAATTTGCGACAGTAAAAAATTAATTTTGAAAATTTACTACAGAAAACGCAATCCCTGGCATAATTAAAATTGGTGACAGTAGAAAATTATTTTTTTAAGAATTTACAGTAGGAACGGCAATCCCTGGCGCAATTAAAATTTCCGACAGTAAAAAATTATTTTTTGCAAAATTTACTATAGAAAAGGCAATCCCTGACGTAATTAAAATTTGCGACAGTAAAAAATTAATTTTTGAAAAATTTAATATAGAAAAGGCAATCCCTGGCGTAATTAAAATTTGCGACAGTAAAAAATTATTTTTTGAAAAATTTACTGTAGAAAAGGCAATCCCTGGCGCAATTAAAATTTTCGACAGTAGAAAATTATTTTTTGAAAAATTTACTATAGAAAAGGCAATCCCTGGCGTAATTAAAATTTGCGACAATAAAAAATTATTTTTTGAAAAATTTACTATAGAAAAGGCAATCCCTGGCGCAATTAAAATTTGCGACAGTATAAAATTAATTTTTGAAAAATTTACTATAGAAAAGGCAATCCCCGGCGTAATTAAAATTTGCGACAGTAAAAAATTATTTTTTGAAAAATTTAATGTAGAAAAGGCAATCCCTGGCGCAATTAAAATTTGCGACAGTAGAAAATTATTTTTTGAAAAATTTACTATAGAAAAGGCAATCCCTGGCGTAATTAAAATTTGCGACAGCAAAATATTATTTTTTGAAAAATTCCTGTAGAAAAGGCAATCCCTGGCGCAATTAAAATTTGCGACAGTAGAAAATTATTTTTTGAAAAATTTACTGTAGAAAAGGCAATCCCTGGCGCAATTAAAATTTGCGACAGTAAAAAATTAATTTTTTGACAAATTTATTATAGAAAAGGCAATCCCTGGCGTATTTAAAAATTTGCGACGTTAAAAAATTATTTTTTGAAAAATTTACTGTAGAAAAGGCAATCCCTGGCGCAATTAAAATTTCCGACAGTAGAAAATTATTTTTTGAAAAATTTACTGTAGAAAAGGCAATCCCTGGCGTATTTAAAATTTGCGATAGTAGAAAATTATTTTTTGAAAAATTTACTGTCGAAAAGGCAATCCCCTGGCCGCAATTTGAATTTGCGACAGTAAAAAATTATTTTTTGAAAAATTTACTGTAGAAAAGGCAATGCTTGGCGTAATTAAAATTTGCGACAGTATAAAATTAAATTTTGAAAATTTACTGTAGACAAGGGCAATCCCTGGCGTAATTAAAATTTGCGACAGTAAATAATTATTTTTTTGAATAATTTACTATAGAAAAAGGCAATCCCTGGCGGATTTAAAATTTTGCGACAGTAAGAAATTATTTTTTGAAAAATTTACTGTAGAAAAGGCAATCCCTGGCGCAATTAAAATTTGCGACAGTAGAAAATTATTTTTTTGAAAAATTTAGTTGTAGAAAAGGCAATCCCTGGCGCAATTAAAATTTGCGACAGTAGAAAATTATTTTTGAAAAATTTACTGTAGAAAAGGCAATCCCTAGCGTATTTAAAATTTGCGACAGTAGAAAATTATTTTTTGAAAATTTACTGTAGAAAAGGCAATCCCTGGCGCAATTAGAATTTGCGACAGTAAAAAATTATTTTTTGAAAAATTTACTGTAGAAAAGGCAATCCCTGGCACAATTAAAGTTTGCGACAGTTAAGAAAATTATTTTTTGAAAAATTTACTATAGAAAAGGCAATCCCTGGCGTATTTAAAATTTGCGACAGTAAAAAATTAATTTTTGAAAAATCTACTATAGAAAAGGGTAATCCCTTTCGTATTTAAAATTTGCGACAGTAAAAAACTAATTTGCGACAGTAGAAAATCATTTTTTGAAAAATTTACTATAGAAAAGGCAATCCCCGGCGTAATTAAAACTTGCGACATTATAAAATTAATTTTTGAAAAATTTACCATAGAAAAGGCAATCCCTGGCGCAATTAAAATTTGCGACAGTACAAAATTATTTTTTGAATAATTTACTATAGAAAAGGCAATCCCTGGCGCAATTAAAATTTGCGACAGTTAAAAATTATTTTTTGAATAATTTACTATAGGAAAAGGCAATCCCTGGCGGATTTAAAATTTGCGACAGTAAAAAATTATTTTTTGAAAAATTTACTATAGAAAAGGCAATCCCTGGCGTATTTAAAATTTGCGACAGTAAAAAATTATTTTTGAAAAATTTACTGTAGAAAAGGCAATCCATGGCGCAATTAAAATTTGCGACAGTAGAAAATAATTTATTGAAAAATTTAGTGTAGAAAAGGCAATACCTGGCGCAAATTAAAATTTGCGACAATAGAAAATTATTTTTTGAAAAATTTACTGTAGAAAAGGCAATCCCTAGCGTATTTAAAATTTTGCGACAGTACAAAATTATTTTTTGAAAATTTACTGTTAGAAAAGGCAATCCCTGGCGCAATTAGAATTTGCGACAGTAAAAATTATTTTTTGAAAAATTTACTGTAGAAAAGGCAATCCCTGGCGTAATTAAAATTTGCGACAGTATAAAATTAAATTTTCAAAAATTTACTGTAGAAAAGGCAATCCCTGGCGTAATTAAAATTTGCGACAGTAAAAAATTATTTTTTGAATAATTTACTATAGAAAAGGCAATCCCTGGCGGATTTAAAATTTGCGGCAGTAAGAAATTAATTTTTGAAAAATTTACTATAGAAAAGGCAATCCCTGGCGTAATTAAAATTTGCGACAGTAAAAAGATAGTTTTTGAATAATTTACTATAGAAAAGGCAATCCCTGGCGCAATTAAAATTTGCGACAGTTAAAATTTTTTTTTTGAATAATTTACTATAGAAAAGGCAATCCCTGGCGCAATTAAAATTTGCGACAGTAAAAAATTATTTTTTGAAAAATTTATTATAGAAAAGGCAATCCCTGGCGTATTTAAAACTGCGACAGTAAAAAATTATTTTTTGAAAAATTACTGTAGAAAAGGCAATCCCTGGCGCAATTAAAATTTGCGACAGTAGAAAACTATTTTTTGAAAAATTTAGTGTAGAAAATGCAATCCGTGGACGCAATTAAAATTTGCGACAGTAAAAAATTATTTTTTGAAAAATTTACTATAGAAAAGGCAATCCCCCGGCGTAATTAAAACTTGCGACATTATAAAATTAATTTTTGAAAAATTTACCATAGAAAAGGCAATCCCTGCGCAATTAAAATTTGCGACAGTACAAAATTATTTTTTGAATAATTTACTATAGAAAAGGCAATCCCTGGCGCAATTAAAATTTGCGACAGTTAAAATTTTTTTTTGAATAATTTACTATAGAAAAGGCAATCCCTGGCGGATTTAAAATTTGCGACAGTAAAAAATTATTTTTTGAAAATTTACTATAGAAAAGGCAATCCCTGGCGTAATTAAAATTTTCGACAGTAAAAAATTAATTTTCGAAAAATTTACTATAGAAAAGGCAATCCTGGCGCAATTAAAACTTGCGATAGTAAAAAATTAACTTTTGAAAAATTTACTATAGAAAAGGCAATCCGTGGCGCAATTAAAATTTGCGACAGAAAAAAATTATTTTTTGAAAAATTTACTATAGAAAAGGCAATCCCTGGCGCAATTAAAATTTGCGACATTAAAAAATTATTTTTTGCAAAATTTACTATAGAAAAGGCAATCCCTGGCGCAATTAAAAATTTGCGACAGTAAAAAAATTATTTTTTGAAAAATTTACTATAGAAAAGGCAATCCCTGGCGCAATTAAAATTTGCGACAGTAAAAAATTATTTTTTGGAAAATTTACTATATAAAAGGCAATCCCTGGCGTATTTAAAATTTGCGATAACAAAAAAATTAATTTGTGAAAAATTTACCATAGAAAAGGCAATCCCTGGCGCAATTAAAATTTGCGACAATATAAAATTAAATTTTGAAAAATTTTCTATAGAAAAGGCAATCCCTGGCGTAATTAAAATTTGCGACAGTTAAAATTTTTTTTTTTGAATAATTTACTATAGAAAAGGCAATCCCTGGCGGATTTAAAATTTGCGACAGTAAAAAATTATTTTTTGAAAAATTTACTATAGAAAAGGCAATCCCTGGCGTAATTAAAATTTTCGACAGTAAAAAATTAATTTTCGAAAAATTTACTATAGAAAAGGCAATCCCTGGCGCAATTAAAACTTGCGATAGTAAAAAATTAACTTTTGAAAAATTTACTATAGAAAAGGCAATCCGTGGCGCAATTAAAATTTGCGACAGAAAAAAATTATTTTTTGAAAAATTTACTATAGAAAAGGCAATCCCTGGCGCAATTAAAATTTGCGACATTAAAAAATTATTTTTTGCAAAATTTACTATAGAAAAGGCAATCCCTGGCGCAATTAAAATTTGCGACAGTAAAAAATTATTTTTTGAAAAATTTACTATAGAAAAGGCAATCCCTGGCGCAATTAAATTTGCGACAGTAAAAATTATTTTTTTGAGAAAAATTTATTATATTACTATAAAAGGCAATCCCTGGCGTATTTAAAATTTGCGATAACAAAAAAATTAATTTGTGAAAAATTTACCATAGAAAAGGCAATCCCTGGCGCAATTAAAATTTGCGACAATATAAAAATTAAATTTTGAAAAATTTTCTATAGAAAAGGCAATCCCTGGCGTAATTAAAATTTGCGACAGTAGAAAATTATTTTTTGAAAAATTTAGTGT
>CAWVNZ010000030.1:0-34416 GCA_963930735.1 Dioctria linearis
GTTGCCGTCGGGGTTGATTTATTTCTAATTTTCCTGTCATCGCTGCAGTAATACCAACAAAATTAAATTAATGAAGTTGTTGTGGCATTTACTTTTTCAAGGTTGTAAACGTCGCGTCAATTTCAAAAAAATTGATTTTGGTGAAAAATTGATTGAGGAAGTGCCGAATCATAAAATAATTTATGAATTACAAGACAACCAGTATAAACGAGTTGACAAAAAAAATGACATGGTTTGGTTTGGATGGATATTTCGAGATGCTTAAATACAAATGGTAAAATTGTGATATTTTTGGCATTTAGTTTGATTTTAATTTAGTTAATTTCTGTATTTTGAATTTGCCCTTTTCACACTTTGGTCCATTGCAATTCTTTCAAAATAATATAAAATATTCTCGATAAAAATATGTTTCAAAACGCTCAAAACTAATAAAAAATGAAATTTCAGTATCTTCTTCTTTCACAATCGCCGCTCACCGCCTGTCATTGCAATTTTACTGCCAATTTTTCGACTACCTGTTTTGACAGCGGATTTTCCGCTGCCGTCTACCGTCGGAAAATCAAATAAGCCTGGTACTAAGGTCCGCGCTAAACTAAATTTTAGCTGGCCTTCAATAGCGGGCCTTTCTTTAGCAGCGAAAATATGACAGCGTATAATCAGACAAAAAATATATTAAAAACAGGAAGTAGAAGTAGTTTATAATATTTTTACGCAAATACAACGCGCGGTCATAATATTTCTAATAACAGGTAGTTAAAATTATTTGGAAATATGAAAAATATAAAAGCAATATGCATAATGTATTCAATGAAAAAAAAAGTTAACAATGATATTGAAAATACGGCCACATAAGGAAATCCAATTCATCCGTACTTAACTACAAAAATCCGGTCAATAAATTTATCAAATTTCAGAACTCTGACAATAAATATTTTTAGCGCGCTAAAGAACGGCCCGGGCGAATAATTCAAGCTAAATTTTTTGGAGACTTACTGGTGGTGCCATCTCTAATCAAAAACCAAAATACAAATTTAGCGCTCTGACCTTAGTACCGCTCCTGCTAAAATTCAGGATAAATTTTCGCCAATAACTTTTAGCTTCATAAATTTTCATACAAAATTTAGCGTAGCGTGGACTCTATGATCGCTGACCAATTTCTTAGAAACCATAACATTTTTTAAACCCGAAGTTGTGTGCTTTTTCATATATATGAGTAATCGGCGCAATAAAAATATAAAAGCATCTTCATAACTGGGCTGCTAAGCATTACGTGCCATTTTCTAAACAATCAAATAGTAAAATAAATATGCATTCCAAAATTACTTACTATACTGTGGTAGGTATTATAGATGACTTTTCGACACTATATATAAGAACGCAAGAGAATTCTAAAAAATGTGTACACGTTTACAAGACGAAGATCTACGAGCGAATGACTATTATACCCAATTCACTATTGCTACTCATAAGAAGACAAGCAAACCATACAAACCTAACCGTACCATACTAAAATTATTCTGTTAAACTTTTATAGCGCGCTCATTCAATTAACCGCGAAGGTTAGGTGGAGCTTTGTGGGTCATGACCCCCGTGACCCACCTCCGAAACATAGCTATTTCTCAATTAACAGAAAACTACCAATCCTTCACATTTATTATTTTTATTTGGCTTTTTTTAACATTGCAAATCCTGGTATACTTAAGCAGTCGCATTTATTTAGTCAATTACAGTAAGTTAGTACAATCAGATCAAGATTTACTTTTATACCACTCAGCATAATGTTTAATTCTTCGTAATGCTTACTAAGACTTCTTCTATTCATATGAAAGATTTTAATAGAAATTCCCCACAAGATACATCAGTGTACAGCACTCTCGTATTCACAGCTTGATATGAATTCAGTTTCCACTAAAATATCGGTCATTGAATATAAAGAGAAAAACTAGAAGTAAATGCCACCACCCAGCCAAAGAATTAACAGTTATATTGACTAGCTCTACATAATTCTATTCAAATCCTCTGTATTGTCTATAGATACTAATCTGCTGCCATTAGTTTGCCTAACACAAATTCTACCGTTACTGATCCATACATATTATCTAGCCACTCGTTTAGTTTGCCTTAGCAACTCAGCAGTAGCGAGAATAAGATGATCACCGATAAATACCCGTCCTTCACCGAGTTTGTTACTGTTAGCAGCTGCTGGTATGCCTGATCGTCCACTTTGCCCTGACCATTGCGTTGTATCGGAATCGGAACTCTCTACCCTGCAAACATTTGGACGAAATTCCGCTGTAGCGAAATGAATTCGAAATAGTGGGAATGCTCGAAAGCTCTTCGATTTTTTTAACGAAGTTTTAGCAGAATACCATAATTTCTGAGAATTCGAAATAGATGAACCGCTTGTGGCTCGATATCTCTTAGATTTTTTTTACCATAAACGACGTTTTCAAGCTTAACTAAATTTTCGAGAATTCGAGATAGATGCATCGCTTATAGCTCGCAATTTCTTCGATTTGTTTGCTATATATAGAAGTTATGATGCGGTTCATGTCAATTTCCGAGGAAGTCGTTAAAGCAAATATTTTCTATTCATGAAATTGTTCTTCGCAGGCATTCTAAGTTGAGATTTTATCGAGTGAAGTTTTACTACAGTGTGAGTATTTTTATTATTTATTTATTCGTATATGCTTAGTATTTGCAAAACGCCTTCGAAGCGAGGTCGATACCAGATCGTGTTGTTAAAAAACATTGAATCCAAAACGATCTACCAACACATACAAGAACTTCGAAAGATAGTCGAGCTAGCGAACCACTGTCGGCCCGCCAATACGATTCGACATAGTTTTCCGTTTTTGTCTCCTGCAATTCGCAAGCCTGTCGTAAGCGAATTCGATTTCGAAGCTTAACTTTACCTAGTCGAATTGATTTGCTTCGTATTCGAGTCGATTTTGGTAGTAATATATAGAAGGTTGTGCTTGTATGCGTTAACCCATATATCTCGTGTTTCCCTTCTCTCAACACGCCCTTTGACATTGTTGACAGAATTTTTGTTTTGGTTTCGTACTCTGTACGCATAGCTGATAATATTTGCACCATATTCCAATTTAATGGTCTTTGCGACTGCTTAATTACCTTGGGTTAGTTTTATGCCAGTGATCGCCAAAATGTCCCTCCTGTTCTCTTATTACAACCGCTCGTTTTTCGCTTTCAGAATATTCACATCTAGCCACAGAGTTTTATTTGCTGTTTTTAGATCCTTGACTTAATTACTTATATCTTCATATCTTCTGCATAATCCTTGTATTTGTTTGATAAAAACATAAGAGATTTCTTTTTATTTCAGCCATTTTCGTAGACAATTGCTTAAGTATTACTGAATTTTTTTCAAAAATTGGGACCTAATAAACAACCTTTGACTTCCAAAACATCAAAAATATGAGCAGTTATGTGGCAGCACTGTATCTGTTTATTTGGAAATTTACGATGCATGACAAAAGCCAATGTAAATCAAAATTCCCTTCTTAATTTGACTTCGGAAGAACTTTTGAATGTTTTGATAGAAGTAACTTGTGAATCCAAGAAAAATTTGTTTCACAAAGTGCTTGTGAGTGAAATTAAAAAAAAAAAAGACTTGAGAATTTTCTCGGAATTTCTCCTGAATAAAGCAAAATAAATGTCCAAATGCATAGAAAAATAAAAAAATCTGGCCTTTTACCGACACACTCTGAAATGCAAAACTAAACCAGGTAGGGAAGGAAATGCGCCGGTATGCCACTTAAGGTTAATCTATAGCATGATACTAATTAACAGGTGGCACTAAGTGTTTTCCTAATCTGGACCTATCTGAATCTGGTTTGATTTAATTAAAAGACAACAACAACAACAAAATAGACAACTCGGCACTCTTGCTTTATACTAGGTACCTACTTCTACATTTCGTCGATTTAATGTCGGTACGATGATTTTAACTCTTTTTTTCACGCTAGAAAGAAACTGATATAATTACACGAGAGTGTATACCAGCTTTAAAAACGCTATTTAGTTTCGGATGCTTCCTTCATATTTTTTTTTCCACCTCTGTCTCAGGAAAGATGCTCTCAAGAGCTTGCCACTCGTTGGTGCGGTTTCTTTTTATGGCTGGTAACTCAATAAATTTAATTAAGACTTAAATTTTAATTAAGTTTTAGTGATGCTCGTCAAGGTACTTAGTAGAAGTATTTTTCTGAAAGAATTAGATGTTTCCTTGAAAATTCAAATGGCGCTTTTTGAGCATTTCCGCTGTGATCTTCCCACAAGAAGGTTTTGTAGCTTTGAGGTAATAAGACTAACTGACCTTAATTAAGGCTGTTTTTTTTTTTACAGCAGCTATAATCAATTTATATGTGCATCCATCATAGTCTGAAATGCGATTTTTTTCCACTAGAGTAATCAGTGTAATCACCGCACAATTACAGTTTAATGACTTCAGAATCCAGACGTCTTAAATTTGGTCATTACCGCCATTGTGTACCACAAGTACATATACTCATATATACATTCACAACTGCTGACATCTATATTTCAGTATGAAAAAAATGTTCAAAACCGACATCTTTTTCTATGCGATGTTAATGAGTGTTTAAATTTGATTTACTAAAATCTAATTTACGTGCAAAATTCGTTTCTTTCCGGCACAATTTTCTCACAATGTTCTCATATTTCACTAATGCAGGGGGAACTCCCTTGATGGGATAATAACTGTAACTAGCGCAGTCAGCCCAATAGTCAAAGAGGGTATAATAGAAAAATTGCAGGTCGCGTTAGGGCACAAATGTAATTGGTAACTACCGTTCCCCTAGTTAATATTAACCGTGAAGCTATTGTTCCTCTTCTGTTGACTACTATTATCGCCGATATACTGTGATTTGACTGTTATTAGATGTGCCCCGTGAACTTTTCACGTCACCTTCAGATCACAAATGTGGTGAGTAACCAGGAAGAGTATATGGATGTGCTGCTTGATGCCCAGAGATCAGTCGAGATGCGCGCGTATCTTATTCGAAGTTGTCGAAGTTTTGACGGCTTCCGCTATAATTATGACTTGGCTACTATAGTCGGGAGGCATGCTCAAATAATAGCCTGGCATTAGTATGGAATGCGTATAAAGCTCACTGCTTTTGATATAGATGTGTTTGTAAGTGTGTGTGTATAACTACTCCCTGCAGTGTGACGAATCTGTTTACAATTTCAATGTTTTGTAGAAAGGTGTGATTGAAAAATTTGTTTCGGTACCTCCGGAATTCACATTAGTTTCAATTATCTCCAAGTTTTGAGTTATGGATCGAAAATATTATTAGGAAAAGAAAAAAACCGGTGATGCTTTAGTTTTGTGAGTTGATATGATTTAATAGTTTTACCACAGATTTCTGAAAAACTCAAATTCAATTTTATGTTTGTTCTTCTAGGCAAGTTATGTAGATACAATGCAATTTTTAGCAACTCTTCTATAGCCTATTCTTGACTAAATATGAATAAGCGAAGTATGAAATTCTCCAGGAAGAAAGGAACAATTGTAAGACTTTTAAAGAAGAGTAATCAAAGAGAATGAACCAGAATAGAGGATGCTGGATTTAAATTAGGACGTGGATGCATATCTAATTCAATCGAATACCCTATACGGCTCTTATTGTAGAAGAATCATCGGAATGGCATTCTGTTGAGGCTAGTAATAGCTAGAGCCAAATTAAAGGTAGGACATCAGAGATTTGAAATAGGGCTCAAATTTTCGATGCATTTGGAATACATCTGTTCAGGTGAAGGGACATTTTTTCGAAAAAGTAAGCTACTAGAAACCTCATTTTATTACATTTTTTTATACGTGAGCTAAAACAGTTATCTACAATAAAAGAAATAAATGGACCAAACAAGAAACACAACGTAGTAAAAATATTCAGTATAATTGTAGTCTTTGATTTACCATATTGTGGCATTGTCGTAGCACTTCGCCAAAATATTTTTTGTCTGTTCTCTTCCGTTTAAATGTAAGAAACATTAAACCTGCCATCATCAGGCTTATTAATAGCAATTATTGTCGAAAAAGTAGATTCGCACGTACTACATTGGAATGTTGCGACTGATGCAAATAGTGCATACATATCTCTGAAGAATTCCCTTTGTCAGTATAACTAGAGCTACTAATATTTTTTCACTGACCTGACAAATAACTGCAATTGCGGATTTTTTTTTCATTAATTTCTTCACAGTAATTATTATACATATTTAGATGTTGAACATACTAAAAATTTGTTCAACTCATCAAGATACAAAATTGAATCTAGTAGTTCCTCATTGTCTTCAAATCTTCTTTTCATCTCAGCTGTTAATATGTCTACAGTATCATAATATTCCGCTTTAAATGGCGGAGCTTAAATTATCCATCCGTGCAGTGTTTTGACGAGAAGGTTATGGACCATACAGAATTTAATCCTCCAGATGTCTTACCTTTACCTGTCTTTTCTGTTCTGGGAACAATTTTGAGATTCTTTTCTACAATATAGTATTCTCAGCTTCTTCCAAAATTGTCTCATACATCTCTTCTGACCTCAATTTCTTCGTGGGCATATTTCATTATTGATATAGCATCCTCAATCCCGTGCTTCGACCCTGTAGAGCCTGTAAAGCTGCATCACTTTTTCGAGGGTGTCGGAGAGTACGGAATAAGTTGGCAATTTTTTAAGGTAGGGCTTTGTCATTTTAAGGTAGGGCATTGCCCCACTACGGCCCTGATTCTGTTTTATATATGGAAGTAATTGACTTCGAAAGTGCATTCAAACAAATTAAAACGTGAAGCAATATGGAAGGATTACCAGAAAAGATAATACACACGATTAAAGCATTGCATGATGATGATGTATTAACAATATTCCACAATCAGTGGGATCCTGTGTGATGCGGTAAGTCTGAAAATAATGTAAAGCAAGATTAATATTCAAGCAGCAAATGTACTAGAAATTGGTACGAAAAAAAAAAACAGGAGAGTCTACCTGGGAGAACTATGAACTCTATGGGTAGCGACATACGATTAGGTATTTTCCGTACGGTTTTTTCCATGCCAAATGAATCCCAAGTGAATAACTTGGCAGCGACATACGATCAGGTTAAAACCGGACTAGCTTCAAAACCTGAAAGCAACCGTAGCGGGCCACGGTTTGAGGACGGTTGATACATACGATTTGCTGCCGAATGAAACTCTAAACTCATTGAGTTCAATTTTTCCCGGAAGGTTTGTTGAAATTTAGTGCAGTGCAGTAGTACAGAAGCGGCGAACGAAACGTTATGTAGGTACATTTAATAAAATAATTTGAGATTGTTTTTTGGAGTGGACGTGCGATATTTAGAACGATTTGGGGTTTTTTTTTCTAGTAAGGTAAAATGCTTGGCGCAGAGCGGCTTGAAAGTTTTTGATTTTGAAATTTTTTCCTTAACTATGCCAAGTAATATGTATCAAAAGACTGAGAAGACTTTATATAAAAACTAAAAAAGCTTTTCATCATCATTTCATCTTTCGAGTAAATGAGGATTTGGAATAGCCTCCTTATTTTTATAACACCTCTAAAAATTGCTGAACTGACTTTACTGACTTGTATCCACAAAATAATCGAGAATAACCGTCTCGTATGCCGTGTAATCACGGCGACGATAAAAACCGTAGACGGCGAGCCGGACGGTAAAAACCTAATTGTATGTCGCTGTCATATTGTCATGCTAATGCCCTCTTTCAGTACTCTGGATCTCTTCTGCATGTGTGAGAAGTACTTTCGTCTCAGTTTAGTCTCAGTCGGCACCTTAATCTAAAAGATAGAACACTGCTCCCGAAAATATCAAAAAGCAAGCCAACTGTTGTACAGAATTCTCTTTATTTACAGAAGAAATTAAAATAAATAGAAAATTTCATTGTTGAGGAGGGATGATACAGCCCAAGGTATATAGAATACAAGCTATTCCCATTACAAACCACGTTCCTCCATTAGTGATGAAAAAAACGTGAAAATGTATAGGAAAGCAGGGTACAGAGAACACAATACCAAAGTTAACCTAATGACAAGTTCGGAAACAGGCGAGATTTCCGAGTGTTTTTACATTTAAAATGCACACGGCAAGAAAAGGAAGAAAGAAAGAAAGAAAAAAATCGAAAACAAATCAAACTCTTTTTAAAACTTTTATGAATAAAGATAAAAAATGTGAAAGCGCAAGTTGCATGCAACGAAACAGAATGGAAAATGTTTCATTTCCGGAAATAAAAAGAGAAGGGGCGGAGTTTTCACTTTTACTCTCATAAAATGCTCCCGCGCTTTTGTGAAAACCGGTTATAATGTTGTTGCTGTAAAAGGAAACATGTTGTTGCTGTAAAAGGTCTAAAAGGACACATGTTGTTGCTGTAATCCTATGATATTTGAACGCACGTGCTTCTGTTTACATTCGTTTAGCTATGAACAGATTAAGTGGGAGAACTCATACTGGATTCTCTGATATTTTCGGGAAAAATGAGAATTTCATTTGAGAGGAATTTTACATCTCCTTTCAGCATGTGGGCCAGAGCGAAATTTATCTTTTTCTTAAAAATGGGAGGTTGTGTGACTATGTACTATGAATAGGTTGAAAGGATTTTGAGGGATTTAATAAGATTTTGTCGTTCGGGTAAAGTTTACCTAATAAAAGTTAAGAAGCTGTAGAGCAAAATGGGCAAATTTCTGGTGTTTTTTAGAATGAAACTAGTAATTTCATATACTTTCGTCTTTTGCATGAATGGGGGAAAGAACTTGTCTATGCACTATTATAGTGCAACTGAGACAAAGAGTTAAAAACAAAAACCGAGAGAACGTAGGATTACCCGAACGACAAAATCTTATTAAATCCCTCAAAATCCTTTCAACTTATTCATAATAAAGTACTTCGGGTCACACTACCTCCCATTTTTAAGAAAAAGATAAACTTCGTTTTGGCCCACATGCTGAAAGGAGATGTAAAATTCCTCTCAAATGAAATTCTCATTTCTCCCGAAAATATCAGAGAATCCAGCATGAGTTCTCCCACTTAATCTCTTCATAGCAAAACGAATGTAAACAAAAACACGTGCTGTTCAAATATCATAGGATTACAGCAACAACATGTGTCATTTTAGACCTTTTACAACAACAACATGTGTCCTAACGTTATCAATATTTCATGAAAATCGGTTTTCACAAAAGCGCGGGAGCATTTTATGAGAGTAAAAGCGAAAACTTCGCCCCTTCTCTTTTTATTTCCGGAAATGAAACATTTGCCATTCTGTTTCGTTGCATGCAACTTGCGCTTTCACATTTTTTATCTTTATTCATAAAATTTTTAAAGAGAGTTCTATTTTTTTTCGATTTTTTTTTCTTTCTTTCCTCCTTTTCTTGCCGTGTGCATTTTAAATGTAAAACACTTGGATATCTCACCAGCTTCTTAACTTATTATTAGGTAAACTTTGCCTACGTTCTCTCGATTTTTGTTTTTAACTCGTTGTCTCAGTTGCACTACAATAGCGATAGCAGAGTTCCTTTCCCCCATTAATGTAAAAGACGAAAGTATATGAAATTACTTGTTTCATTCCACTTTAACACCAGAAATTTTTCAATATTGCTTGTCATTAGGTCAACTTTGACAATACTCTCTGGGTGGGCTCTCTGTCTCTCCTAGTCACGAAATTATGTCACAGAACATGTGTCAAAATTTTAATGGGAATATATTGTATTCTATATACTTTGGGTACAGTCCCTTTTAAGGAGTAAACTGAATTATTTTTTCACATTTCTGAAAAGAGATATCATATGATTGTACCAAATTCATGGTACTACAACTGACAGTAAGTGCATTGAAGCTAATCTTTGGCATAGCGCCCTCGTATTAGATACATATATGTTTTTACAAAGCTCATCTAAAGAATTTAAGAATAATATTGGATTTTGAATTAGGGTAGTACGGAACAATGAATGCCCCTGAGCCCAAATCGGCAGAAGGTAAAAGCTAAGAATAAATTAGCACAAGCCTGCGCTACCCATTGAAGTACAAGAAGCCGTATTGCCCATTTATAAAGACCTTTCTAATGAATCAGTTCTAACAACTTCAAACGCGTTTTTTTCAATTTTTTTATTTTGTGTTGTTGGTGTTACCTTCATACTTTTATAACGGAGGATCAGATCAACTTGAAACCTAATTTTAAAATTGTAAAAGATTCATCAGTTCAAGTTCTAAAAATTCATATTTTTCCAAAAAAAATCAACAATCTCCCTGTTTTGTGTGTTATATTTAAAAATTCATCGTTTATTTAATAATTTTGTTTCCATTATTTTTTTTATTGATTCTGCGAGAAAGTGAAAGTCTACTGAAGGCAACGCCGCAAAAGAAATAATTGTTTTCATTTATTCCGGTTTAAATTATCGAAAAAATTCCATTCAAAATTGATGAATATATGTAGTCTATTTACATACATAGTATGTATATGTCTTTATAAATTTCTTGTAAGCTTCTTGATACTAATTAACATTAGTTAAAAGGACGCACCTTCATTTGTTTCTAATAAATGTATTTGTAAAGTAAACGTTTGCAAATATTTGCTTTTCACTTGATCTACGATTGCCTACTCCCCTTAATGGAATAGATACAAAAACATCATGAGTGAGAAAATTTTCTAAAATGTTGCCACTTATAATTAAATAACCGTGCGATAAATGTGCTAAAATGCCGCAAAAAATGCCGGTCTGGCATCACTGTGCTCCAGTCTATTTTTTTTCTTTGACCTGCGGATACAGCTTTTTTAACCGTTTCCTCTATTTGATTGTTGCACTTTTAATTGTACGATATTTGGAGGGTTTGAAGTATTAATCATAGCAATGGTCCACATAAAAAGCTTAACTTGTTTCATCGAATTAATTATTTCGTTATTTATTTGAGTTCCCTCAGGTAGACCAACAATATCTCGTAAATTTCTCGTTTTTAAATTTAGGTGTATTGAAACAAAACTCGCTAAGTCCATATTTTTGTCAAAATTGAGTTAGCATTGGAATTAAATCACGTAATCGTCTCTTAACCACTGACATATATAACACGGACTACCTGATTTTCTATTTCATATGGGTCAACATTTTTTGGCAGGGTGTGACGATTATCTTAATTTCAAGTTTTTACTTTTGCTTTAATACTCATATTAAAAGTTCAACAAATTACAGAAGCACTCGAAATTATTTCTAATCTTGGAAGCTTACCTCCTACAATATCAAACATTTTTAAACTTTTTGTCTACCTGCCCCTAAAAGTAGGTATGCCCTAGTAACCATTTCCAAGGAATTTACAAAGAAATTGTCCCGTCCAGACTTATTATACCTTGGAATTGTCTGAGGATATAGTTAAGACTTTTAATGGAATATCCTATAGGAAATGCAACGCTGTCCAAGGAATATACTGGGACAAATTCACAGGATATTCTGTGAATATCACGAGGATATTTTCGGCGGAAAAAATTCGGAAATAAACTGAGGAAATTCTGTGGATATCAAGACGATATTTACCAAGGATTAAATTCAGATAAATTCATAGGAAATTCTATAGATATTATATCTATGCTTTCCAAAGAAATAAAATCAGATAACCAAAAGAAATCCCGTGGATATCACGACGACATTTTCTAAAGAATAAATGTGGAAATAACCACAGGAAATATTGTGGATATCGAGACGATATTTTGCCAGGATTAAATTCGGATAACCAGGGATTACGATTTCAAAAATGTTTTCAATAAGGAGTTAAATAAAATAGAAATATGGCTGCCTTCAAATATTTATTAAACCTATACTCTATATATATATGTATATACAAAGTTTTCTTAAAATGTAATTTTAACAAATTAGCATTGAGCATAATACCATCCAAATGCTGCATAAATTTAGTCTTCTTCAAAGCAATTTTGTGTTTGCTCTCGACTGTATTCCACGTTAGTTGACTTACTTCGTCTTTTGAAAATGAATTTAACACACACTTTCTGAAAAAGTCGCTAACATCGAGCGCTCTGACTTACCAAAATACATTCTACGAAAGCCGTTTATTATTTAAAAATCACATAATAATGCAATGCAAGGTTCTTACCATTTCATTGACGTTGTTCCTCAAATTTTCATCTAACTTGTGAAAATCGTTCGAATTTGCGATAAATATTCCATTTTGATTTCCCGACTGAAAGGCTTGGACGGACGAAGAAGCTTCTAGTAATTTAACTGCCATACTTTCGATGCACTTTGACAGATTTTGTTGAAAATCGTTAATCGATTTTCAACTTTATCTGTGAATTCGTTCATCTTTTTATCTATGTATCCAATTATATATTTTTTTACGTTTCCTTCAAATTACTTTCTGGAATTATTTAAGGTAAGATTAATAACAAGATTTGACTATAACTCGCTTTTAAAGTACCTGTCACATGCTCTGCTCCATTGTCTCTTTCCGTTAGTTGGACAAGTGCAATAAGATCATCTCCGAAGTCACTAATGACGTTTATAGCTAGTGAAGATTCCTCTAGTTGTCCCCCCCCCCCCCCAAACACTTGCCGAGTTGGTTCGATATTCATAAGTAACTTTTTCTTCACCCGGTTATAATTTTTTAGCACATATTCTGTACTCCTCATCTACTGTAGAAGACTGCCACTGATATTTGTGGCACTTTTTGTATTGCTCTTCGAATGTTCCTATAGCAAAGAGAGGTAGAATTATCTAAACATTTTGAAACTGGAGGGTTTTACCTGCACTAGATAGTAATCTGCAAGGACAAATGTGCCATTTTGATTCAGGTGTAGCTCTCTCTTTTTGCAGCTTCCTTACATTTTTGCTTAGGGGCCAAAAACAATGAATTCTATCCGAATGCAACCAATTTTCCGGAATTAATTCATATGCTTCTTCATCGTCGAAGGCAACAATATAGTATAAACTATAAAAAACATGGAATTTTAAGTTAAACACAAATAAAAATATATTTACCAGACTAACCTCATTTTTCAGTGATCCATAAACTGAGCAAGCGTTCCTTGCGATAAAAATTTATAGAACGAATTTTATCCAATGTTTATCTCAACTTAGGATTTTTAGAGGCCAAAGTGTAGACATAGTTGAGAAGAATCTGCATTATATTCAATATTTGTCCCATCAAGCTCAAGGTTGGACTTTTATAGGACTAAGGTTGGACAAGACTGAGACGAATCTGCATTAGATCTTAATAAATTCGAAACAAGCGATATTTACCGGAATTTAGTACGCAAAATCAAAATAAAAATCACCATTCCTTTGCTATATATTCTAAGTTGGCAATAATTCGTTTAATCAGACCCAGACATTGAAACATATAGATAAAGATCAACAAATTTTTTATTTAATAAAACATTAATTATACCCACCAAACAAATAGAGTTAAACAAACACTGGAAATACTAGGAATACCAATAAAAATTCTAATTGTTTACTAACTAACAAAATACACACCGACTTAAATGCATGACTTATTCGCATGAAGCTTCATGACCATTTGTCTGGTTACTAAGCAAGCGTGTCTTGCAATGTTGATAAAAGTTGTAAAAAGTTAGTACAAATCTGAATTTTATCCAATGTTTATCTCAACTTAGGACTTTTAGAGGACAAAGTGTGGACAAAGTTAAGAAGAATCCAATGTATGTCTCATCTATTTCGGAAAAAAAAACTTGGATCCAATATAGAAAAATTCCATTATTCAAAATAATCGGACAAAGAAAGTACATCGGTCCAATATTTTTACTATAAATATTGGACAAAGATAGGACATTGGACTCAATATTGTATTGCCATATATTTCTATTCTATATATTCATTTGGAAAACCACTAAACTGTAACTGGACTAAGTTGAATTTTGTATAGAACTTATTATTTGTAGTTCCGCGGAATAAAGTAGTTAAACAAAAAAGAGACTACTATAGAAAAGTGATCCCATAATGATGTCAAATAATGTAAGCACTTTCAGTAGTATCAGTAGTCCATTTTATATATGTCAGTGCTCTTAACAAATGTATTTGATGAGAATTCTCAGAAATGTTTCTATCCTAAAGTTTGAAATCCGTTTGGAATCTTGAGTCATTTTCAAAACCCTTCCATATACAACACAAGTGAATTTCTCTTGTTACATGACGAGTTTTAGTTCTATTCCCTCCATTATTCAGTATTCATTTCAATTTGTTTTTTATTTACTTAAGCGTTTTAATCTTATTAAATAATTTTTTATCATGTTTGCTATAAGGAATCTTGTTGGATTTTTAATTCGCGTTAGGATAGTTTTTTGTTTTTCAGCTTTTGGAATCTTGTGAAGGTACCTGTTACGCTATTGTACTCTCGCAAGTTACTTCCAATAAGTCAGACTTGTGTATCACCGCTATTAGCAATGAAATTTAAAAAAATTATTATATTTTCAACTTTCTTCAAACTTATATATTTTTTATTTAATTTTTGTTTAATTAATCTTAAAATTCATAAACAACAGTTGTATTGCATTCAGCTCCAACCACATAAAAATACATTTGCGAATATTTTGTACACATTCCAACTGAACACGACTGAGGAATGCGACTCCAACACATGCTGGGAACTGTACCATTTATAAATATATTAGTAATTCTACTTGATAAATAGAATACAAAATAATTTACCTGTCCGAAATATTCTGTTCCACATACTTTACGATCCTGAAATGAAATTTATCACTGAAACGAACCGATTATTACTTATACCCAGAGTAATAAAATGAATTAATTATAATCAAATTACTTCTAGGAGGTGATGGAAAAAATTCCAAAAAAAATTTATGGAGTAACATCGATAATTAAATCTTAAGTTGTAAATAAATCAGCAGGATATGTAGAGGGGAATTTATGTTGAATGCCGAATGAATTTATATTGCCCCGTTTTATAAGATGCAGTAATTAAAATACAAAACAGGAAAATAAAAGAGTCCTGAAATCCAAGAAATCCTAGGGAGAATATAAAATGTATTTGTAAAAAGTGTAGGTCAAAATCAATTAAGTAAATCCCATAGTCGTCTTGTGCTAGTTTGTATAGTTTTTTGGACTTGACTTTACCTGATATCATTAAAACTAAAAACAAACACCAACCCCTCTCGACTTGCAACTCCATGACAGCAGGGGGTTCGCCAGATAAAGAACGATAATTTATGGAAAAATCATGTAAATGCGCGCCTCATTAAAATGCATAAGGCGGCCCTTAATATGTGAATGTTTGTGCACTTTGTCAGGCGGTTTCGACAGGCTCCTATCATATATGTACATTGTATCTTATATCTACCTACCTACCTAGTTACCTATATGAATCGGGACCACATATAGCTAGTCGTAAGTTGCAAACTGAGGTGTGCGTACACCCTGTGCATGGCACGGATATGCATTTTATGTATGCATTTGAAACATAAATAATTGAGGTTCGATACTACTTACAGAAACAACATAGGTGTAGGACTTCTACTATATGGACTGCAACAGTTCTGGGGCGCTGCTGTGATTCAGTCCGGGAGCCTCCCGGGACGAAAGAGAAAATTGGAAACGTGTGCATACGTGCACCAGAATGGAATTATTTCCAGGTTTTTTATTTATTTTTTTTTTTTTATTTTTTTTTATAAATAAATTATACACGTACAAAGAGGTACACACACATACACACATTCCGGAATCCATAACAGCTAGAGAATCTCCGATTGGATCTGACAAATGAAACTTAATTCCGAATCTCTGGAGATTATCAGATCGCGCGTGGTTTTTAATGGTTTTTTCTCGTGTAAAATTTAGGCAAAATCATTAATTTCCATAATAACATTTTCATTTCAGAAGGAATAAAGTGTCAGCGCAAGGATGCGTAACGTTATATGTACGACTATAGGATAGACAACGCAACGGTTCGCTTGAAGGTATACCTGATGTGGTGGTCACTCACCTGTATGTACATATTCAGGATAAATCTGCATGGTAGGTGGTCAAAGAGACCGAAACTTGTTGAAATTTCGGGATATGTATGTCATCCTATATATAGTGAAACTGTTATATATATATATGTACTGTTTTACATTTTTCGTGTCCCTTACTCAGCACGCCATGGACACCATCATCCCAACAAAAATAAATCTGTTTCAAGGTTTCTGGGATAAAATCTGATAGATCATGGTCTGCTGGGAATGAATAGCTTTTGTGTTTGATTGTTAATTGATAGCTCCTTGAATTGAATCGAATTGATATCCGTACTATGACCTATGGTGAAGGTATTTTAATGTGGTTGCAAAAGTCTGTGGCGGTTGTATTTTCTTTTTATGTCTCTTGATCAAGTTCCTTTCAGAACGATACTTTCACAAAAAGGGACCAAAAATATATTGAGAGAATACCATTAAAATATATTGAGAGAATACCATCATTACCATTTAAAAGGGCATACCTATATCTCTGTATCTTATGTGGAATATGCCATTACTGATTCTATTTATTTTGAAAACTCTAAATTTCTTTTGACTTGGTTTATACAGGATGTTCTGCGAGGTGTTAATAATTATGGTGTTCTGTTTTATGTCGTACTAGATGATATCATAGCCGGTATATGAAATTTATCATTCCTTTTGTAACACTTAGAAATTATAATGGTACAGCAAATTCGATTAGACATACATGAATAATATTAAAAATTGTTTTGATTTTTGAGTGGCCATCTGTATGTGCGTCTGTTCGTTTGTCCGTCCATCTGCATGATCATTCAAGAACGCATTAACTTAAAAATCTGAAATTTTGTGTAGAATAATTTTATAGAAAAAATAATTTTCAATGGATGAATGGATGAAATTCGGCAATTTTTTTCATGGGGTTACTATACAAAGATTTTGATTTTAATTATATACCAGGAAGAGCCCACCGCCGTTTTCAGGCGATAATATAGATGTCTAGATAGGTGGGTGGTGGGGATTGAAAGGGTTGGGGTGGTTAGAGATGCATAATATCTAAGCTATCTTCTGACTCGATCGTGCGATTCCGTACTCTATTTTTTCTCTCTGTGGCTGAGTGTGACTGTGTGTATGTGTGTTTGTGTATACGTTCATATGTGTGGGAGACTGTAGCTGGCTATGGCAACGTGTTTTCAGGCAGTGCTTGGCAACCCTAAGAAGTAGTTGTCCGATTGGTCCCATTTTCGAACTTAAATTTCCCTTTTCTTAAAATGGCCTCTGTACAAAATTTCAGCTATCTAAGTGGACGCTGGAGGCACTATCCAAACACACAGATGGCCAAAATAATAGGTATAAGAGAAAAAAAATTAAAAATAATATGAATTTCCGTTATTTTTTTGAAAATTTTTCCTTTATTTTGGTTAACTATAGATTATTAGCAGAACCCATATTTGGTATCACATAAATGTAATTTTTTTCGCTCTAGCTAACAAAATTGTAGAAAAAGCTTGTGAAAAAATAGGGAATTTTCAAGTAACAATTTAAAAGCTAACATTTAAGATAGAAAAATATGAATTTACATAATATTAAATTATAATAATCTATAAAAAAGTAATTAATATCCAGAGTGACATCCGTTATTAGCAATAACGGCGCTAATTCGTCAGGGCATCGAGTCAACTAATTTTTGGTACTTTTCAATTGGAATTGCATACCAGGCTGCTTGAACTGCTTCCCACAACTCTTGCTTGTTGTGAAATTATTGCGTTGACAGAGTTTTCTTCAATTCACCCCATAAATTCTCAATCGGGTTTAGATCAGGGGATTGAGAGGGCCACTTTATAATTTGGACTTTATGATCCTTAAGCCATGCCTTCACTAATTTGGATATATTCTTAGGATCATTGTCCTGCTGAAAATGCCACCTCAGTGAAATATTTTCTTCTGCATACGGCAACATAATTTCTTGGAGAATACTTTTGTATTGCTCCATGGTCAAGGTATCATTAATTTTGAAAACTGGACCGACTCCGTACCAAGAAAAGCAGCCCCATATTATTATATTTCCGCCGCCATGTTTGACCGTTTTCTTGGTAAAACGAACATGATAAAATTCTTTTCATGGTGGTCTTCGCACATTACGGTTACTATCGGAAAAAATAAATTAATTTTGGTTACATCACTCCATAAAATGTTCCTAAACATTTCGTGCCTTAATATTTTTCGGGCGATTCTACTAGGTAATTTTTTGTCTTGGAGACGTCTTCGAACAGTTCTAGCGCTAATTTCGTTGTTTATGTCCGCAGAAAATATTCTCGATGAAATAAACGGTTCTTTTTTTGCCATTAGTACGATGCGGTCATCCATGGTAGTCGAGGTCTTCTTAGGTCTGGTATAGTTAAAAACTAAGATTTTATATGGCAACACCAAGAAAGGTTGCCCGATTTGCTCCACTTTTGGAACTGTATTTGCAATTTTTCTGAAAACGCCGTGTAAAATATATAAAGCTCTCCACGTAGATACCTTCTCAGGCAGCTTGCAAGTATGTCGTGAGAAACCGAAGTTTTGTATGGTAACACCATGATGGGGTAGCCGATTCTAATTTTTCTTTACTCAAAATCCTTCTTTGAACTATTACTAATACATAAAAAACAAAATTAGCCAAATCGGTCTAGCCGTTCTCGAGTGTTGCCATTACCAGTGAACCAGCGAACAGCATTTAATTTTTATTTATATAGATTCGGACATAACTTGAGCAGGCGTTCAGCTGGAAAGCTGAAACTTCATTCACGGTTTTCTCGTAATAATTTTAGATGTAATTACGAAAATGGACATATTCGGATAACTTTATTGTAGGGTTGTCATGCAAAAATTTACAGGTTTGAAAGTTTTTATATATACTGGTGAGTGGGAGTTGCAAAATTGGCCGCGATCTAATAACCAATCCTTTGGATTTTCATAAGATATTCTTTGGAAACTTCCCTACCCGAAGAATAGTTCCGTGGAATAATCCCAAGAATTTGAATAGAATTTTATGGAATTGTGCCGTTATTATTCCCCAGAATTTCTTCATTTATAATAAAAACAATGTTTTTGGAAAAATTGGCCATTTTCATTAATTTTCTCCATACTATAATAAATAAAAAGCATTTTAAATTTATTATTGTTATCGGGACCGAAAGAGTTATAAGAAATATTTTAAAAGTCTGGTTTTATCACTTTGTTATTGATATTTTATATTTTATCTTCTAATGAAATAGTTAAAAAGAGAATTTTATTTTCTTCTGAGTAAATAACAGTCTTATCTTTAGTTTTATATTTCTCTCTCGGTTTAACATTTAATAATGATTTTTATTTTTTTCTCTCAAATAATAAAACTCACAGTTCGAGTTTTTCATATTTCTCAGCTTTTAACAGTTAAAAATGGGTTTTATTTTTTTCCCCAATAAATAAAACTGTCCGAATTAGGTTTTTAGGGAAAGAAATATTGGAATCGGCAACCCCTTCTTGGTGTTGCCATACATAGCTTTGGATTTTCACTGTAAACGGCGTTTTAAAAAAAAAATGTAAATTTAAGTTCAACAAGTAAAAAAGCTAGAATTGGTCTAAGACCAATTCTTATGATACCCTAGATGAATGCCCGTATGAAATTTCGTATTGTGACCCTTCTGTGTAAGTTTGATTTTTGAAGTGGTTTTTCGCATATACTTCTAGAACGGTTGGTCGGACAGAAAAAGTGATTATAACCAATTTTATAGGATTTCGTATTCTGAAGAAGTTTTTAGTGCAATAAAAATGTCTTGGAGTGATCGTTTTCAGTGTATACGTAAAAAACCTAAATTTTTATATGGCAACACCAAGAAGGGGCTGCCCGATTTAGTCCATTTTTGAAATTTTATTTGCTAGTACAATGAAAGCACCATATACCAAATTTCAGCATTCTATGCGATGCGTTCTCAGGCAGTGTCCAAATATATATTGGAAAAGAAAGTTTTGTATAGCAACCCCACGAAGGAGTTGTCCGATTTGTCTAATTTTCGAACTTAATTTTACTTTTTTTTAAAGTCCGTGTACAAAATTTCAGCTCTGTAAGTATACGCGTTCTCGAGTTATCGTGCGCACAGACGGACGGACAGACGGACGGACATGCAAAAATCACAATAACTTTTAATATTATGCGTGGGTGTCCATTTTGCTCTACCATCATTATTTCGAGGTGTTACAAACGGAATGACAAACTTAGTATACCCTATAGATTTTATCTAGGGTATAAAAATAGGACCAATCAGGCAACTTCTTCGTAAGGTTGCTATTCAAATTTTTTTTAAAAAATTGACAAATTTTATCTTGTAACAAATATATGACAACAAAAATAGAAAACGTTTACTGATAAATTTTATTTCCTGAGGAAAAAAGTAAAACTAATTTTTAACTGTTATAAGACGAGGAAAATATAATATAAAACTCGAATTATGAGTAATACTCTGGCAAAGAGTTTTGTATTGCTGTAAAATAATATAAGTATTTTTTTTATCAGTTAAAATTGAAATATAAAAATATGTCTTACAATAACAGTTAGGATTGAATTTATATATTAAAATCGAAACTTTCTTGATTTCAACGTAGGAAGCTAGTCTAAGTGCTGTACATAGACCCCTTTTGTACTACGCTACTTCCTAGAAAACTTTATGAAAGAGTTTTTTCGCTTACACAAAAATAATAACAGTTATTTTCGCTCCCTATAAAGTTTACTTTTAAGGCATTGATTAAAAAAAACAAAACACTTTAATAATAAAAATAAGAAAAAGGAATCTTAAAATTTTTCACAACTGGGCATTTGCCGGCGTGAACCCAAGCCTTCCAGCTCCAGTGAAAAAGGATAGGCAGTCGGGAAGAAAATCAGGGGTAAACACTAACACATATTACCACTGTTGCGTTTTTAAATGATTTATTTCCGTATGTAAGAGCAGGGCAGGTAGCGCCACCAAAACTGAAAAACCCGCACTTTCAGGAGGGAATCATCATTTTTTCATTACTTTTTATGCTGTAGTCTTTGGGGGATGTATTCGGTACTTCTAAGCCAATGAAGAGAAGCTCAATATTCAGGCAAGTAGTGAAGAGAACCCCAATATTCGGGCATATTTCAGTAGTTTTGAACTAATGAAGAGAATCACATCATTTCCAAAATAAAAAAAACTATTTTCTTTGAATATATTTAATATATATAATAGTGTACTAATTAAATTTAGTAAGTTAAGCAGTACCTCTCCAGTTATAATCTTTTCACTTCATCAATGGCTTGTCAATTGACTCTGGTGAACTTCTAAAAGGATAGATTGTCTGTAATTGTAAAACTTTTTTTTTTAATATAATTTAAAATATGTGTCTCAATTCTTAACAATTTATTACTGATATGTGAAATGCGTTTCACTCAAACATACTTCCAATGAATTTAACTGGAAACAAATTCTGAATTTCTTAATGCAATGTACCTACTTCAAAACTACTTTACAAGCCCTGAAGAGATGTAAACCAATTAGGATGGGACAAATCTATCAATATACTTTATCTCTCTACGAATACTGAAACTGAACTAAACCGGTGCTATGAGTACTGAATCAACCCTGAAAATATGCTAAAATAATGAGCGAGAGGGAATATATCTCGATTTTCGTTTTGTTTCATTTCATGCACAGAACTTTCTGTAGTGATTCAGTGCATTTTTACGGGCTGAAGTGCATGCAGTTTCACCGATTGAATAAAAGAATAATGATTGTAGTCATGGACGCCGGCAGGATTTTGTGTAAGGTGGTGCATGTGAAAATTATTATTGATTTCACCAAATGTTCTACATACATATTGCGAATTTATCTTTCAGCCACCTTTGTTTAACATTGTTTTAGCCTTCAAAAAAATTAAATTTTGATTTCAGGAAATACCCGTTACAAAACAATATTTTGAATTTACGAAAAAAAACATCTCAGTAGGCTGATGCTCAGAACTTTTGAGAATCAACTTTTACTTTCATTAAATTTGCATACGCATCAAATTCAGTTGGTTTGCTTTTTGCGTCAAATTAAGTTGTTTTGCTTTTTATATGTATAAAAAAGTTGTGTAAAAATTTGAGCTATTTTTAGTGTCCTGTAGTGCATTTTACGAAATTAAAATACCATTATTCTAAATACTACAGAAGTATAAAGTTGAAAAGGTTCTACAGTTTTTATAAGGTAAGTAATATATATGTCTTTTTAAGCGCTATTTATTTCCTAATTTAAACTTCTATTCTATACAAACAAAATTAAGCCCAATGAGTGATATACGGAATTTTTTAATCAAGAATAAAAAACGTAAAGTGGACGAGAATGAAGGGAATCCACTTTCATCTGCTCCTGCTCCGTCATCATCAGTAATGTTATCGATTTCCACAACGAGTTTAGAAGAACCTGTATTAAGTGATTTAGATATTGGTATATATATAAAAAAGGATATGAATGACGAAATGCGATATAAACTTTTAAAAACACAATGGATACCAAGTGTAGAATATAATTTTAAGAAGGATGTTGACAGTGCAGCAAAACGAGCATTTCGACTGGAATGGTTAACTTTGTATCCATGGTTATCGTACTCCGCTGCCGAAAAAGGACCGTTTTGTCGGATTTGTGTGTTATTTAGACCTGTAGCGCATTCCAGTTTATTAGGTGCTTTTATTGTTAAACCATGCATACAATATAATAAATTTAATGAATTGGCAAAATCTCATGCATGCACCCAGTGGCACCGTGAAGCAATAATGAAAATCAGAAAAATTTTATCGGTGTAATGACAGGAAAACAAGTAAGTGTGTACCAAAGCTTAAATAATGCTTACGACAAAGCAATTCAAGAAAACAGAGTAAAACTGCGATCCATTATAGCTTCGATCATGTTTTGTGCTAGAAATGATTTGCCTCTTCGTGGTAAAAACAGATCAAGGATCTGTATTTACAGAGTTACTTCATTTCCGAGTAAGTTCTGGAGATACAATTTTGCAGCAGCATTTGGAATCCGGGGCTAAAAATTCGTTATATATATCCCATCAATCACAAAATGAAATTATTGAAGCTCTGGAGAATGTACTGCGGGATAAAATTATTAAAGAAATTAAAGAAGCGCAAGTTTTTCTCTGTTCTAGCTGATGAAACAGCAGATATAGCAGGAATAGAACAGATGTCTATTGGAATTCGCTACTTACATCAAGATCAAAACAATATTTTCAAACTTCATGAAGAATTTATGGGATTTTTCTTCTCTCTCTGAATTAGGTGCCCAAGCTTTATCTAAGGTAATAATGAAAGCATTACAAGATTTCGGTTTAGATATGAACTCTTGGTTGGGCAAGGATACGATGGCTGTGCTACCATGTCAAAAAATAATAGGGGATTTGTATCCAAAAGCAATGTTTTTCCATTGTGCAAATCATAGATTAAATCTTGTAATAAATGACACCAACGCAGTAATTGAAATCAGAAACACGGTGGGAACTATAAAAGAAATTATAAAATTCTTCCGGGATTCTACTCTAAGAAGAAATATGGTTCCAAATATTCCTTTACTCTGTGAAACTCGCTGGTCAGCCAAACATAAGGCAATACGTATTTTTAAACTTAATTTTATAGAGATAATGAATGGTTTGGAAAAGTTGACCACAAGTATGAACTGCCAAACAAGACAAAAGGCACACCATCTTTACGTTGCAGCAACTAGCAGTAATTTTGTTGTAGCTCTGCACATAATTGCTATGTATTCATCTATACTAGAACTACTAAAGATTTTAAACTGTCATAGAGAAAATTCAGAAGAAGAATTTGCCACAATTTTTCAGGAAATTCAAACTTGTTGCAACTTATTGAATATTGACCTGAAATTGCCTCGATTAGTGAAACGAATGACACACAAATCAAATCAACCAGCACATTCTGTGGAAGAATATTATAGAAGATCAATATTCATTTCTTATTTAGACTCTATTATTACATCATTGAATGAACGTTTTTCTGAAAACCATAAAATACCTTTTGCGCTCCTGCAGCTTCACCCCCGTGAAATGAAATTGTTAACAAAGCAAGAGTTTATAAAAATTGTTTCAAAAATTGAAAATTTCTATGGAACATCATTGTTGGAAAACTTTATTGTTGAAGCCACAACATGGTACGAAACTTGGGCTCAAAAAAACCTAGATCCATCAAATATTGAATACATTGATTTATTGGAAAACGCCAAAAGTTTTTATCCATCAGTTTTCCAAGCTATTAAAATTGGCCTCACACTTCCTATAACAACATGCACGGTGGAACGCTCATTTAGCACATTGAGAAGAGTGAAGACTTGGACAAGATCAACTATGTGCGAACAACGATTGTCGGGCTTATGTATGATGAGTCTCCATAAAAAAAGAACTGTTGATAATGAAGATTTTATAACCGAAGTAATTTCAAAGTTCGCGGAGAAGCCGCTTAGGTTACAATTATTATTTAATAAAGATTAAGAATAAAGAAAAATTATATTTTTTTATTTTTAATGCTTAAAAAAGTAAAAAGATGAAATATTTTACAACCAAAGGTGGTGCAGTTGCACCACCTTGCACCATACTGCCGGCGCCCTTGATTGTAGTGGTAACCCCTGAAGTCGTACTATCAGGGTACTGATCGCTTAACACCATCGAATGAGCTCTGTATGTGTTGCTTTGAGACTAGCCATGTCCTATTAGAAGTAGATCAGGGACACTTGAGCCAAAGCTGTGTAGCAAAATTCTCAACATACAGTTTTCAACTCTGATACTGTTTTCTCTATTCTAAAACGCTGCCAAGTGCAAAAAGAGACCTAGACAAGTCAAATTAAGTTAGAAATTGAACCATTTTCATCTTTGGATTGTCGTAGATTCCTTCGTGTTCTGTTTTTATCATTTATGTTCCTCTTTAGCCCATGATTGTAATCTTTAGACCTCAGTTTTGTCATCCTGTTGATAAAATACCGAACCTTGCAACTTTCCATTTTGCTATCGTCTTTTCCATATCAGCCGTACTGAATGTGCCATCCCATATAAGTATTCTTAATGCAGTATGCATACCCATCTATGGAAGAGGTAAAAGAAGCAGATAGAAATCTCTAGAACTATGCTGCACTTTGGAGAGAAATTTTGTATCAAAAATCAAACAGTATTCACTTGTTGTGCCGCACTAATACAACAGCAACAAAATATTTCTTGTATAGAGGGGTCCGAAAATTCACATCCTAACTGAAATGAAATAATGCACATACACACATTCAGTCCCCTATTTCTATATGAATGTAAGCCTGCAGCAAGAATACCATGTCATTCTCCTTTTGGAGTTAGTTGTCAGTGTAAGGGGGGGTGGGCAGGGGAAGTAGAGGGAGAGATAGAATGTGGATTACTTGGAGAGTTTAGGAATTGATGGTGCCTAAAGAAGGCACTCTCTAAGTCCGGTGACAAACGATGATACACACGCGATACACCGTACTAAAAACTGGTTTTCTTAGCACTATTTTAGAACATTTTCGTGTATAGCCCAATTTAGAGCAGAGGGTTAGCCTCGGATGATACACACGTGTTTTATTTCATATGTATGCGTGTACCTAGTTTATGTGCATATGCATCATATGGAAAAGATGAATTTTCTTTGCTGCTTCAAAAACGTGTGTTAACCGTGTATAAACTAAGTGTGCCATGGGCTGATACACATTAGATACAAAAACCGGTTTACGTCGTGTCTAGTCTCGAGTGTGTATCATCGTGTGTCACGGGACTAAGTAAACGTAGCTAAAATGTGATTAGCGAAAAGAGACCAGCCAGTTTGTTATTCATATATACCTGGGCTTGCATACGATGCCACCAATGATCAAGTTTTAGAGGCGCATGGTATAACGAATTGCCAAAGCAACAGTGCCTTTAGGTAACAGCAGCAAACTACAAAACTACATAGCAACAAGTTTACGGCTACGTTAAGACTTTAGTGCTAATAACAATAAAAGTTCTTTTTACCATGTAGAGAAAAATTTCATTTCGATGTTGTCAATCTATATTTTAATTTCTTCCTCTGCATCCGGTTGCGCTTGGCGCATATGTTTTGTATTGTATTTTTTAATGTTGGATGATGTTCCTGTTTTGGGAGAACTGCTATTAAGTAGAATTTAGTAAAATTTTCTTAAAACCTTTTATTTTGATGCGTTGTGGTTACGTGGTTGCGTAAGTGAATGATCAGCTCAGCGCGTAACATACTGATTAGCCTACTAACTTGAAGATATTATGATATCAAAATGTTCCGACCATTTCTAAATAACTTTTACTTTCCTCAGGTGAAGGAAAGAAAAAACACTTAGATTTATTCCCTTCTATTACCACAAATAATTTAAACATGGGAGCAAAATCGACACTTTAAATTAAATCGCCAAAGCCAGAAAGTATTATCTTGATTGAATCTCTGGTTCTGATCAGATCTTTTTAACTACTTACTCAAAATAAATCACTGTGGATGGAATCTATTTATTGCAGATTTTTTCTCATTTTATTACATCCTATCCGCCATCCTCAGTTTTACTTAACAAACACTCTGTAAATAATTTTCCCTGTACAATCCTTCTCTATTGTCCGTGGTTGGTACTTGAATATCACCCGCCGTCAACCCCGCCGTCAACCCAAACTCGAACCCGAACCCAATCTTCTTCCATTTCACATTAAGACGATAATCCTCTTTGAATCCGTCTTCGGCTCACTAATTGGATGCGCCTTCAAAAAGGATCCGATTGTTTACGTTTGTATTTAAGTTTTTCCTGTCTTGCTGTCATTTTATCTTTTCGCTTTGTCTCACAGGCAAAGATATAGCAAAGACGTTGCTGGTCCTTTGAGAAATTGTTTTTATCCTAAGGAAATGCAAGGATAGACGGGGAATTTAATTTGTTTCCCATTACACCATTTCACCGATGATGAAGTTGTTGCCAAAGGGAGCTTTGTGATATTTTATTTAAATTTTCACAAGGAAACTGGAAATTAGAGAAAATCTTATTGAGCTCTTCGACAATATATATGTTCGGGTACTATATCCACCTGAACTGCTTAAGCGGGTTGTTACCCTACATTTTAATGATAAATGAAATTGTTTAAATAGACTTAAATTTGAAATTAAATTTCATGGAAAAATATAATGCGGCAGTTAGAAATCAAATGTTGAGTAAATTTGTCTAGAAATATGAGAAGCTTAGCTACTTTTTTAAGGAGATATTGGTAAGAGAAGAGACATACAACAACAATTGCTGAAATGATAGGAAAGTGAAAAAAGAACTCACTTTTACTTGGTTGGTCACGATTATGCATTAATATTGATTCGGCCAAGTATGACTAGCCTGGCTTATCTCTCGAGATCGATCCCCAAATTACTGAGAAGGTATCGGCTATGACAAGTTCACAGTATTTCTGATAGAAATAATTTAACTATTGGACATTTCGGAGTGGAGTAGCGTTTCAGAGTAACTATATGCCCTTGACCATGAGGTCCTAATTGTAACTGCATAATACGCTCCAATAGCCACTGACGGGGTGAAAGATTATTTTTTTTGATAAGAGCAAGATGTTTCACCGGGCAGCACTCATGATTCCAATTTTTTTCTTTTGCAGTAATTCATATGCAGATAAATTTGAGAGAATTTCTTCCAAAATTATTTACGTAGTTATTGAAATTAACGGAGTTTCTAAAATAGCTAACGAGGTCCTTACAAAAACATGATAAGAACTTCAAAATCTTTTCAGAACCGTTTTGGAATGTTAATTCTATTTGATTTTAGCCGGTAGTTATCTTTTCGTAATATGTCCTGGAAAGATTTTCAACAATCCGCTTGAGGTGGTATTTTGCAAATTTTATTTCTGCACGAAATAAACTTCCAAAGTGTAGTGATGCTGTTGCAAATGTGGAATGTCATTGATATTAATGATTGCCATACTAGCAATGATATCATAATCAAAGGTTTCGCAGAAGTTGATAATCATCATAGCGATCACCTGCAAAATTGGTAGCGTTTTTAGAAAATATGTTACTAGATAACGAGGTATGACATCTGAGTTGCTTAAGAGCTGCCAGAGAGTCAAAACTACCAAGTAGTTCTTCGATATGTAAAGTTTTTTTTTGAAAAGCAAGCCAAAATAGAAACGTAAGTTGTTTTTTTTACCGTAACCTCTAACTATTCATAACTTAATCGGACCTGCGTGGTGTAAGTCAGTTCTCGAAAAAGGTCAAGATGGTCTTATTTTTGCTTTGAGTAACATTTAAGATTTAAGTTTTTAGCGCGGTGAGTGAGGTTTGTACTGTAGCCAGTCTTTGGCTTATTATGATCGGCTTCTCTTACAGTTCGTCCAATTATACCACTATTTCTAAGAAGAGTAGTATTTTTTTAGATAAAATTTCCTCCGAGTCGGTAGTCTTGAGAAATTATGGACCAAAAAGCTGCAATCTGCGTTGTGCAATGGGCTCGGATTCGTATAAGATGTGCTCCGAAGTTTCATCGTTTTCGAGACATAAACTATACATAGGTATGTGGCGGCTTCGAACGTCACTTTTACAACTGCTAGAAATAAAACCAACAAAATTTTTATTATCCTATCAATTGGCGATTCAGCAAGTCTGAAATTTGTACAATTGTAATTTCAAGTTTGAAAAAAGGATTTCCAAGGCTCGGTCTGCAATAACTATGGAGATGTGTATCTATTAAGGATACGCAACTTTTTTATTTAATGCTTCTTCCCAAAATAGAACATTACTTTCAAAGTAGGGAAAGGTGTTGTACCTCGGACATGCTTATACAGGTGTTGGTCGTCTTTAACATTTTTTTGCTCAGAAATTGAAATTTTTTTCAGGTATTTATTGCCTATCTGCTCTCTATATTATGTTTCAATTAACTGAATTGCAAAAATACCTAAGCCTTTTATTATTTATTAATCTTTTGAAAACAGTTTTGAAGTGAAATGCCATTATTAAATGAGTTTTGTCCGTGCGTTGTACAACGTGTCTACTCATTATTTTTTTTCCATACATATAACGTTATAATTTATAGCTGAATATATGTCGCGTACCAAGAGTGGAGTTAAGCGGATACCAAAAGACAATAAGAAATTGATAAAACCACTTCAATTATTAAAAAATAATATGTCAACGGGTGTCAAAACTTACAGGAATAGCCAGAACCACCCTTAGGATACACCGAGATAAAATCTTAGCACTTAAATTACCGCATAATATTTCCCGTAGTTTTATTCTAAGACCGGCCTCTAAACCGATCACCTTGAACCCGACCATATCCGATTTGAATGAAACTTTCACAGTTTCTATGGAATACCAAAATAGCTCACTCATATTTTTTTATTTCCCTCTACCCTGCCCCATCCCCCGCTAGGGGACAAGAAACGTCGTGATTTTATGATGAAACGTCATTTTCAAAAAATGTTATCTTGAGAACGGAGCAACCGATTTTTCTAATTCAACTGCCATCTGAGGACTCAATTCTTTATGTTTTGCATAAAAAATATAGCAGTACCGAACGAAAGAAAGTTTTGTTAATAATAGTATTTATTAAAAAAAAAATATTATTATTTACTATTTAGTATTTCTAGCACTTTTTTTTACTTTTATTTTGAAGCCAGAAACCATATCTATCTACGTACGAAAAATTGCGATGTTGTTCAGCTTCGTTTTTGAGCTATGAATTTTTAAATTCACCATTTTTACCTAAAGTAGCAGACTATGGAAGGACTGCACTGTGGGAGATATTAATGGCTTTTTTTTCTACTGAGTACTTCTAGCACTTTTATTTTCGTATTTATGATAGTTTTGGAAGCACGTTCCTTTATGCAAAAGAACAGCAGAAAAGTTACAAATATACCTTGTTTCACTCCTTTTTTTATGAGATGCACAAACTCGATACACCTGGCTGGGTTCGAATGAAGTAGACTACGCAAAAATAATTTCACTAGGAAAGTGTTCACAGAAGAGAAAGAGCTACTTCTTCTTAGCTATATAAAAGAAGCTGCTACATTACATTATTTTTCTTACAAGTTTGGGCACGGTCATTGGCTTTTAACATAACAAATGTTGATTTTCTAGCATCAAAAACGCATTACAAAATGCTCATCCAACATGTTGGCAATAAATGTATGGAACGTCGATGAAACCAGTATATCAACTGTGCATATTCCACCAAAAGCATGGCTCCCACAGTTTCCAAAGAAATTGGATCTATAACAAGTACAGAAACAAGCGCAAATACTACGATAATAGCAGCAATTAACGCTGGTGGTGGTTTCATACCACCAATGTTAATATTTCCACCCGTTAAATTTAAAGATTGTAAGCAAAATAAGTCTCCTGCAGATACAATTGGTGCAGTGAATCCTTCTGGATGGCCAATGAAGAATTATTTATTTATTTTTCAAACATTTCTTACTATATGACAAACTATTGAAGAAATCTCCTTGTATCGTAATGTTTGACAACCATGAAAGTCGTATATCTTATCCTTGGACATTTCAAAATATACTATAACACTGCGATGAAAGAACTCATGATCACCTCAGGATACGTCGCTAGACCCCTTACCATTTACGATGTTAGCTGTTTAATTGGAAATGCTTTTCTTTTAAATATAACGCAAGGATTTAAACTAAACGGCATATTCTTTATTAATGCAAACATTTTTCGAAATCTCAAATTATTACCATTCAATTTTTGTTTTGTTTTTTAGTTTGACCCAATCTTCCAAAGCACGGAAGCCAAAGCGGACCATTGTGCAGTCCTGCTTGAAGGCTATTCACCAAAACCTTCCTGTTCTCTTAATGAAGCACATCAGGTCTTGCAGAGGCAGGTTTTTTAGCTCATCCACAGATAGAAGGGCAGACCCTAGAGTATCCAGCCTGCACCGGGCGAAGGCCGGACATGCACACAAAAAGTGCTCGGTTGTCTCGGGTTCTCCCTCCAGGCAGGACAGACACTCAGAGCTGTCAAGAACTCCAATCCTTGTTGAGCAGTTCTACATTGTTCACAGCCCTGCAATCCCCCAGTAACTTAGATGTTATCCGAGGGCCACTCAGAGCCATTAATGCTGCCTGACTATCCGAGAGGATAGCAATGTTCTTCTCCTTGATTTGCATGCCAAGGGCTAACTTCGCTGCCATCGATATGGCGAAGACTTCAGCCTGGAAAACAGAGGTGTGTCTAACAAGTGAGTACTCCACTCCCAAAATCAGGCTCAGGAAAGTAGACACCCGCCCCAGCTCCCTCATTAGTGAGGGAGCCGTCGGTGAAATTGTTTAGACCGTACCGGGGAAGGCTCGATAAAGCACTTTCCGCAGTCCATCATTCCATTCCAGGAAAGCTCACAGAGAACCGACGCCCAAACCGAAGCTCAGGTACCATCGCATCACGTGGCATACTGGCCAGAGTACCTATTTTCCAAGTCCAGCCCGTACGCCAGAGAGCAATGAGAAGAGCCAGTCCAGCCGTCCCCCCAACATCCACATGAGCGCAACCTGCACACAGCCCTTTTAGCATCTGCCTGAATGACTACGTATTACCGACCGCCATTGAATTGTCCAAGATGAGGAATTTTCAATTACCACAAACAATGATGTTATGCCTCTAGATGTGCTTACTATTTCACAATTACAAGTCATACATGATCAACCTTCAACAACATCAACTTCCAATATTGCTACCCTTGCTATGATCAGACCACATCCGAAAGCTGGCCCCAATAAAAATATTCGTAAGGGAGGAGAAACACACAAATCTCGTGTATTGGCTAACACACCTGATAAGAAAAGAATTGAGCAGTTAAAGCAAGGTAAAATTAGACAAAAATATATGAGAGAGTCTAAAGTACAGAACAGAAAAGCAAAAACCGTCAAAAGTCGTCCCATAAGGAATTTCTTTTCGAACAGTAACTCCAGCATGTCTTCAGATGAATGTGATGTGCTTCATCTTAAGACTCTTCGGACTCTAACTGGCCTTCCATAGTTTCAAGTAATATTTTAGCCATGTTCTCGTAGATCTTACAGTAAGCTCTCATCATAGTGACGGCAGATATGGAATTGGAGATGTTATGATATTTATGGTATTTATGAAGGCGAACATTTTCCCGGACGCCGGGATGGTGTAAGTTTTCAACAGTATATATCAAATAACGTTCAGAGCATCACAAAATTGAAAAAAAAAATGCATAACTGACAAAGTGGCCGTGGTACAACAGGTTCACCTACCTATATTTAGATGTATCCAAAGCATAACAGGGACCTATCGAATAAACAAGGCTTTCCTTTCTATAGTTCAGCATAATGGCTGCTACTACTGCTTCCGTCGAAATAGGGTCGACCTGGCTAACTTATCACCTGGTAGCCCACCAGCTACGTCGTTGGTGCAGTTCCTCAGGTCGCAGAACTCAAGAGGATATAAGTTCCATTTGATCTAGATACTCGTTTAGGATATCATGGGGACAGTCTGGATTTGGAGCTCTATTTGGTCATTCAGTGATTACGCGATCGTCTAGTAGCCAGGGAACATGGCGCATCGAGGCTACGCTACAGGTTTCCAAACCAACAATTCTTTGCCACAAGAAGATTATTCCACTATCGCTGTTAGGGAAACAGTTGTCTACCTCAGGTAGAAGTCCGATATTCCTTCTAATCAGGCACCAGAACTACACACGTAGCTCATCTATCAAGAATTGAACAATACCGCTAAAGATCACTGGGTGATATCTGATATGCTTATCAGATGCATGTGTTTGTTGAGTTGTAGTGTCCAGCTAAGACTCCTAAATTGATTCCTAGATATTGTACACAATGCGTTGGTTATACTTAGACATCCCATCCTTTACAGCTAATTTAGTTTTCTGATGGTTGAGTTTTGTGTGTATTTGTTCTACCTCGTTGCTGCAACATAGGTAATCAAGGATCCGATTATTGATTAGTAAAGTCAAATTGTTGAGTGTCCATGCTATCCACGCTAGTTTTCTAAAGTTCCAAAACGTGTACTTTTTTGGATAATCTTAATGTACGTACTCACCTTAAGTAAGTTTCCGAAGATTTGTTAGTCTGAAGCATTGTGATATTTAAGCTGTTCCATGCATTGTTAGGTAAGTCACCAATATAATAGATTTATAAGTCAATAATCACCTGACTTTACGGGCATGGCAAGATAAAATTGATGTTTCGATATTTTTTAGGATTGAATCTGCTTTCCGATACGTAAAGTTCGAAGTTCGTCTATTAAAAGCTGCGGTTTTAGTTCGATACTTCCATTAGTGTAAGCTCAGTTGTAAGCTAGCTAATAAATAGTTTCTTCAGGAGATTCACTGAAAAAATTACACCAAATTCATACCTACTTGTTTAACTATTTGCGTGGTACATTACAGATACAATCCAAGAATTGAAGGAAACTTCACTTCGAAAAACAAAAATATTTTTGACTGTATCTTCCTAATTATTAATTACCATTCAATCAAAAGTATTCTGCTACCACCCAAACAAGTTTATTAAACACTTCTAATACCATTGGAATATAAAACACACCCACTTAATATACATAACTTAAAAGTCTCAGTTCAATTATATTAAACTTCATTGAATTTCATCTCCAGAAAAATTTTTTTTCTCATCAAATGGACAGGTGACTCAAAGATTAAAAGTTTACCGGCCTGTAATCTCTTAAGATGTTATTTTTGAACTGAACACAAAAATTCATCAAAATTTTTATTTTTACCTTCTCAGAAAGTAACTCAAATTAAGTGATTATATAGCTGCAGTTGTCAATTTAAGTCTCTCCGACAACATAATTTTATTTTCTTAGCTGTCACTTGGATAAATATGTATTTCGTACCAATGAGTCTAACACGAACTTATACTAATCCCATAAAAGTACCTCCAATTTAGAGTTTCTCTATTTTTAATGGATTCTGTTCAGAAACATGATCCCATATCAAAAGTTTTTGACACATGATTGGCTTGGTTAAGACAGTCCAAGACAATTCATTGTCCGAGCTCTAATTAACATGTTCACAGATCCGCCTTAACACACAGAGAGTGAATAAACAAAATCTGTTTTTTTTCTTCTGTTGTATGTTTGTTTGCTTTTTTAATGAATTCCATCTCGAACCCACATCTCACACTGCATATATAGTACACATATCTCTAGTTATATTCTGGGATGAAGTTAGCTACAGTCAGAGTGGACTAGAGAGTATAGCAAGACAGTTACCTATGATTACCTGTAAGCAAAACGGCCCTGTACGCGACATTCTGAATCATCTATCATAGAAAACTGCACCCTGCTGAAGTGGAAAGATCTAACTATATGTATGTATGTTAATACTGTGGTGTGA
>CAWVNZ010000031.1:0-37049 GCA_963930735.1 Dioctria linearis
TTAATTTTTTTCTGTCGCAAATTTTAATTACGCCAGGGATTGCCTTTTCTATAGTAAATTTTTCAAAAAATAATTTTTTACTGTCTCAAATTTTAATTACGCCAGGGATTGCCTTTTCTATAGTAAATTATTCAAAAATTAATTTTTTTCTGTCGCAAATTTTAATTACGCCAGGGATTGCCTTTTCTATAGTAAATTATTCAAAAATTCATTTTTTACTGTCTCAAATTTTAATTACGCCAGGGATTGCCTTTTCTATAGTAAATTATTCAAAAAATAATTGTTTAGTGTCGCAAATTTTAATTACGCCAGGGATTGCCTTTTCTATAGTAAATTTTGCAAAAACTAATTTTTTACTGTCGCAAATTTTAATTACGCCAGGGATTGCCTTTTCTAAAGTAAATGTTGCAAAAATTAATTTTTTTCTGTCGCAAATTTTAATTACGCCAGGGATTGCCTTTTCTATAGTAAATTATTCAAAAACTCATTTTTTACTGTCTCAAATTTTAATTACGCCAGGGATTGCCTTTTCTATAGTAAATTTTGCAAAAAATAATTTTTTACTGTCGCAAATTTTAATTACGCCAGGGATTGCCTTTTCTATAGTAAATTATTCAAAAAATAATTTTATACTGTCGCAAATTTTAATTACGCCAGGGATTGCCTTTTCTATAGTAAATTATTCAAAAAATAATTTTATACTGTCGCAAATTTTAATTACGCCAGGGATTGCCTTTTTATAGTAAATTATTCAAAAACTAATTTTTTACTGTCGCAAATTTTAATTACGCCAGGGATTGCCTTTTCTATAGTAAATTATTCAAAAATTCATTTTTTTCTGTCTCAAATTTTAATTACGCCAGGGATTGCCTTTTCTATAGTAAATTATTCAAAAATTAATTTTATACTGTCGCAAATTTTAATTACGCCAGGGATTACCTTTTCTATAGTAAATTATTCAAAAATTAATTTTATACTGTCGCAAATTTTAATTACGCCAGGGATTGCCTTTTCTATAGTAAATTTTGCAAAAAATAATTGTTTAGTGTCTCAAATTTTAATTACGCCAGGGATTGCCTTTTCTATAGTAAATTATTCAAAAATTCATTTTTTACTGTCTCAAATTTTAATTACGCCAGGGATTGCCTTTTCTATAGTAAATTTTGCAAAAAATAATTGTTTAGTGTCGCAAATTTTAATTACGCCAGGGATTGCCTTTTCTATAGTAAATTATTCAAAAATCCATTTTTTTCTGTCTCAAATTTTAATTACGCCAGGGATTGCCTTTTCTATAGTAAATTATTCAAAAAATAATTGTTTAGTGTCTCAAATTTTAATTACGCCAGGGATTGCCTTTTCTATAGTAAATTATTCAAAAATTCATTTTTTTCTGTCTCAAATTTTAATTACGCCAGGGATTGCCTTTTGTATAGTAAATTATTCAAAAATTCATTTTTTACTGTCTCAAATTTTAATTACGCCAGGGATTGCCTTTTCTATAGTAAATTATTCAAAAAATAATTGTTTAGTGTCGCAAATTTTAATTACGCCAGGGATTGCCTTTTCTATAGTAAATTATTCAAAAAATAATTTTTTACTGTCGCAAATTTTAATTACGCCAGGGATTGCCTTTTCTATAGTAAATTATTCAAAAATTCATTTTATACTGTCTCAAATTTTAATTACGCCAGGGATTGCCTTTTCTATAGTAAATTATTCAAAAAATAATTGTTTAGTGTCGCAAATTTTAATTACGCCAGGGATTGCCTTTTCTAAAGTAAATTTTGCAAAAACTAATTTTTTACTGTCGCAAATTTTAATTACGCCAGGGATTGCCTTTTCTATAGTAAATTATTCAAAAATTCATTTTTTTCTGTCTCAAATTTTAATTACGCGAGGGATTGCCTTTTCTATAGTAAATTATTCAAAAATTAATTTTGTACTGTCGCAAATTTTAATTACGACAGGGATTGCCTTTTCTATAGTGAATTATTCAAAAATTAATTTTATACTGTCGCAAATTTTAATTACGCCAGGGATTGCCTTTTCTATAGTAAATTTTGCAAAAAATAATTGTTTAGTGTCTCAAATTTTAATTAGGCCAGGGATTGCCTTTCCTATAGTAAATTATTCAAAAATTCATTTTTTTCTGTCTCAAATTTTAATTACGCCAGGGATTGCCTTTTCTATAGTAAATTATTCAAAAAATAATTTTTTACTGTCTCAAATTTTAATTACGCCAGGGATTGCCTTTTCTATAGTAAATTTTGCAAAAAATAATTTTTTACTGTGGCAAATTTTAATTACGCCAGGGATTGCCTTTTCTATAGTAGATTATTCAAAAATTCATTTTTTACTGTCTCAAATTTTAATTACGCCAGGGATTGCCTTTTCTATAGTAAATTTTGCAAAAAATAATTGTTTAGTGTCGCAAATTTTAATTACGCCAGGGATTGCCTTTTCTATAGTAAATTATTCAAAAATTCATTTTTTTCTGTCTCAAATTTTAATTACGCCAGGGATTGCGTTTTCTATAGTAAATTATTCAAAAAATAATTGCTTAGTGTCTCAAATTTTAATTACGCCAGGGATTGCCTTTTCTATAGTAAATTTTGCAAAAAATAATTTTATACTGTCGCAAATTTTAATTACGCCAGGGATTGCCTTTTCTATAGTAAATTATTCAAAAATTCATTTTTTTCTGTCTCAAATTTTAATTACGCCAGGGATTGCCTTTTCTATAGTAAATTATTCAAAAAATAATTGTTTAGTGTCGCAAATTTTAATTACGCCAAGGATTGCCTTTTCTATAGTAAATTATTCAAAAAAGAAATTTATACTGTCGCAAATTTTAATTACGCCAGGGATTGCCTTTTCTATAGTAAATTATTCAAAAATTCATTTTTTTCTGTCTCAAATTTTAATTACGCCAGGGATTGCCTTTTCTATAGTAAATTATTCAAAAAATAATTTTTTACAGTCTCAGATTTTAATTACGCCAGGGATTGCCTTTTCTATAGTAAATTTTGCAAAAAATAATTGTTTAGTGTCTCAAATTTTAATTACGCCAGGGATTGCCTTTTCTATAGTAAATTATTCAAAAATTCATTTTTTTCTGTCTCAAATTTTAATTACGCCAGGGATTGCCTTTTCTAAAGTAAATTATTCAAAAATTCATTTTTTTCTGTCTCAAATTTTAATTACGCCAGGGATTGCCTTTTCTATAGTAAATTATTCAAAAAATAATTTTTTACTGTCGCAAATTTTAATTACGCCAGGGATTGCCTTTTCTATGGTAAATTATTCAAAAATTAATTTTTTTCTGTCGCAAATTTTAATTACGCCAGGGATTGCCTTTTCTATAATAATTCTATATAATTATATAATTCTATATAATTATTCAAAAAATAATTTTTTACTGTCTCAAATTTTAATTACGCCAGGGATTGCCTTTTCTATAGTAAATTATTCAAAAAATAATTGTTTAGTGTCGCAAATTTTAATTACGCCAGGGATTGCCTTTTCTATAGTAAATTATTCAAAAACTCATTTTTTACTGTCTCAAATTTTAATTACGCCAGGGATTGCCTTTTCTATAGTAAATTTTGCAAAAACTAGTTTTTTACTGTCGCAAATTTTAATTACGCCAGGGATTGCCTTTTCTATAGTAAATTATTCAAAAAATAATTTTATACTGTCGCAAATTTTAATTACGCCAGGGATTGCCTTTTCTATAGTAAATTATTCAAAAAATAATTTTATACTGTCGCAAATTTTAATTACGCCAGGGATTGCCTTTTCTATAGTAAATTATTCAAAAAATAATTTTTCTCTGTCGCAAATTTTAATTACGCCAGGGATTGCCTTTTCTATAGTAAATTTTGCAAAAACTAGTTTTTTACTGTCGCAAATTTTAATTACGCCAGGGATTGCCTTTTCTATAGTAAATTATTCAAAAAATAATTTTATACTGTCGCAAATTTTAATTACGCCAGGGATTGCCTTTTCTATAGTAAATTATTCAAAAAATAATTTTATACTGTCGCAAATTTTAATTACGCCAGGGATTGCCTTTTTTTATTAAATTATTCAAAAAATAATTTTATACTGTCGAAAATTTTAATTACGCCAGGGATTGCCTTTTCTATAGTAAATTATTCAAAAAATAATTTTTTACTGTCGCAAATTTTAATTACACCAGGGATTGCCTTTTCTATAGTAAATTATTCAAAAAATAATTTTTTACTGTCGCAAATTATAACTACGCCAGGGATTGCCTTTTCTATAGAAAATTATTCAAAAAATAATTTTATACTGTCGCAAATTTTAATTACGCCAGGGATTGCCTTTTCTATAGTAAATTATTCAAAAAATTATTTTTTACTGTCGCAAATTTTAATTACGCCAGGGATTGCCTTTTCTATAGTAAATTATTCAAAAAATAATTTTTTACTGTCGCAAATTTTAATTACGCCAGGGATTGCCTTTTCTATAGTAAATTTTGCAAAAAATAATTTTATACTGTCGCAAATTTTAATTACGCCAGGGATTGCCTTTTCTATAGTAAATTATTCAAAAAATAATTTTATACTGTCGCAAATTTTAATTACGCCAGGGATTGCCTTTTCTATAGTAAATTATTCAAAAATTCATTTTTTACTGTCGCAAATTTTAATTACGCCAGGGATTGCCTTTTTTATAGTAAATTATTCAAAAAATAATTTTATACTGTCGAAAATTTTAATTACGCCAGGGATTGCCTTTTCTATAGTAAATTATTCAAAAAATAATTTTTTACTGTCGCAAATTTTAATTACACCAGGGATTGCCTTTTCTATAGTAAATTATTCAAAAAATAATTTTTTACTGTCGCAAATTATAACTACGCCAGGGATTGCCTTTTCTATAGAAAATTATTCAAAAAATAATTTTATACTGTCGCAAATTTTAATTACGCCAGGGATTGCCTTTTCTATCGTAAATTATTCAAAAATTAATTTTTTTTCTGTCTCAAATTTTAATTACGCCAGGGATTGCCTTTTCTATAGTAAATTATTCAAAAAATAATTGTTTAGTGTCTCAAATTTTAATTACGCCAGGGATTGCTTTTTCTATAGTAAATTTTGCAAAAAATAATTGTTTAGTGTCTCAAATTTTAATTACGCCAGGGATTGCCTTTTCTATAGTAAATTTTGCAAAAAATAATTGTTTAGTGTCGCAAATTTTAATTACGCCAGGGATTGCCTTTTCTATAGTAAATTATTCAAAAAATAATTTTTTACTCTCGCAAATTATAATTACGCCAGGGATTGCCTTTTCTATAGTAAATTATTCAAAAATTCATTTTTTTCTGTCTCAAATTTTAATTACGCCAGGGATTGCCTTTTCTATAGTAAATTACTCAAAAAATAATTTTTTACTGTCGCAAATTTTAATTACGCCAGGGATTGCCTTTTCTATAGTAAATTATTCAAAAAATAATTTTTTACTGTCGCAAATTTTAATTACGCCAGGGATTGCCTTTTCTATAGTAAATTTTGCAAAAAATAATTTTATACTGTCGCAAATTTTAATTACGCCAGGGATTGCCTTTTCTATAGTAAATTATTCAAAAAATAATTTTTTACTGTCGCAAATTTTAATTACGCCAGGGATTGCCTTTTCTATAGTAAATTATTCAAAAAATAATTTTATACTGTCGCAAATTTTAATTACGCCAGGGATTGCTTTTATATAGTAAATTATTCAAAAAACATTTTTTTACTGTCGCAAATTTTAATTACGCCAGGGATTGCCTTTTCTATAGTAAATTATTCAAAAACTAATTTTTTACTGTCGCAAATTTTAAATACGCCAGGGATTGCCTTTTCTATAGTAAATTTTGCAAAAAATAATTTTTTCTGTCACAAATTTTAATTACGCCAGGGATTGCCTTTTCTATAGTAAATTATTCAAAAATTAATTTTTTTCTGTCGCAAATTTTAAATACGCCAGGGATTGCCTTTTCTATAGTAATTTATTCAAAAAATAATTTTATACTGTAGCAAATTTTAATTACGCCAGGGATTGCCTTTTCTATAGTAAATTATTCAAAAATTCATTTTTTACTGTCTCAAATTTTAATTACGCCAGGGATTGCCTTTTCTATAGTAAATTTTGCAAATAATAATTGTTTAGTGTCGCAAATTCTAATTACGCCAGGGATTGCCTTTTCTATAGTAAATTATTCAAAAAATAATTTTATACTGTCGCAAATTTTAATTACGCCAGGGATTGCCTTTTCTATAGTAGATTATTCAAAAAATAATTTTTTACTGTCGCAGATTTTAATTACGCCAGGGATTGCCTTTTCTATAGTAAATTTTGCAAAAAATAATTTTATACTGTCGCAAATTTTAATTACGCCAGGGACTGCCTTTTCTATAGTAAATTATTCAAAAATTCATTTTTTACTCTCGCAAATTTTAATTACGCCAGGGATTGCCTTTTCTATAGTAAATTATTCAAAAAATAATTTTATACTGTCGCAAATTTTAATTACGCCAGGGATTGCCTTTTCTATAGTAAATTATTCAAAAAATAATTTTTTACTTTCGCAAATTTTAATTACGCCAGGGATTGCCTTTTCTATAGTAAATTATTCAAAAAATAATTTTTTCTGTCACAAATTTTAATTACGCCAGGGATTGCCTTTTCTATAGTAAATTATTCAAAAAATAATTTTTTACTGTCGCAAATTATAATTACGCCAGGGATTGCCTTTTCTATAGTAAATTATTCAAAAAATAATTTTTTACTGTCGCAAATTATAATTACGCCAGGGATTACCTTTTCTATAGTAAATTATTCAAAAAATAATTTTGTATTGTCGCAAATTTTAATTACGCCAGGGATTGCCTTTTCTATAGTAAATTATTCAAAAATTCATTTTTTTCTGTCTCAAATTATAATTACGCCAGGGATTGCCTTTTCTATAGTAAATTATTCAAAAAATAATTGTTTAGTGTCTCAAATTTTAATTACGCCAGGGATTGCTTTTTCTATAGTAAATTTTGCAAAAAATAATTGTTTAGTGTCTCAAATTTTAATTACGCCAGGGATTGCCTTTTCTATAGTAAATTTTGCAAAAAATAATTGTTTAGTGTCGCAAATTTTAATCACGCCAGGGATTGCCTTTTCTATAGTAAATTATTCAAAAAATAATTTTTTACTGTCGCAAATTATAATTACCCCAGGGATTGCCTTTTCTATAGTAAATTATTCAAAAATTCATTTTTTACTGTCTCAAATTTTAATTACGCCAGGGATTGCCTTTTCTATAGTAAATTACTCAAAAAATAATTTTTTACTGTCGCAAATTTTAATTACCCCAGGGATTGCCTTTTCTATAGTAAATTATTCAAAAAATAATTTTTTACTGTCGCAAATTTTAATTACGCCAGGGATTGCCTTTTCTATAGTAAATTTTGCAAAAAATAATTTTAAACTGCCGCAAATTTTAATTACGCCAGGGAATGACTTTTCTATAGTAAATTATTCAAAAAATAATTTTTTACTGTCGCAAATTTTAATTACGCCAGGGATTGCCTTTTCTATAGTAAATTTTGCAAAAAATAATTTTATACTGTCGCAAATTTTAATTACGCCAGGGATTGTCTTTTCTATAGTAAATTATTCAAAAATTCATTTTTTACTGTCTCAAATTTTAATTACGCCAGGGATTGCCTTTTCTATAGTAAATTTTGCAAAAAATAATTGTTTAGTGTCGCAAATTTTAATTACGCCAGGGATTGCCTTTTCTATAGTAAAATATTCAAAAAATAATTTTTTACTGTCGCAAATTATAATTACGCCAGGGATTGCCTTTTCTATAGTAAATTATTCAAAAATTCATTTTTTACTGTCTCAAATTTTAATTACGCCAGGGATTGCCTTTTCTATAGTAAATTATTCAAAAAATAATTTTTTACTGTCGCAAATTTTAATTACGCCAGGGATTGCCTTTTCTATAGTAAATTATTCAAAAATTCATTTTTTACTGTCGCAAATTTTAATTACGCCAGGGATTGCCTTTTCTATAGTAAATTATTCAAAAATTCATTTTTTACTGTCGCAAATTTTAATCACGCCAGGGATTGCCTTTCCTATAGTAAATTATTCAAAAATTCATTTTTTACTGTCGCAAATTTTAATTACGCCAGGGATTGCCTTTTCTATAGTAAATTATTCAAAAAATAATTTTTTACTGTTGCAAATTTTAATTACGCCAGGGATTGCCTTTTCTATAGTAAATTATTCAAAAAATAATTTTTTACTGTCGCAAATTATAATTACGCCAGGGATTGCCTTTTCTATAGTAAATTATTCAAAAATTCATTTTTTACTGTCTCAAATTTTAATTACGCCAGGGATTGCCTTTTCTATAGTAAATTACTCAAAAAATAATTTTTTACTGTCGCAAATTTTAATTACCCCAGGGATTGCCTTTTCTATAGTAAATTATTCAAAAAATAATTTTTTACTGTCGCAAATTTTAATTACGCCAGGGATTGCCTTTTCTATAGTAAATTTTGCAAAAAATAATTTTAAACTGCCGCAAATTTTAATTACGCCAGGGAATGACTTTTCTATAGTAAATTATTCAAAAAATAATTTTTTACTGTCGCAAATTTTAATTACGCCAGGGATTGCCTTTTCTATAGTAAATTTTGCAAAAAATAATTTTATACTGTCGCAAATTTTAATTACGCCAGGGATTGTCTTTTCTATAGTAAATTATTCAAAAATTCATTTTTTACTGTCTCAAATTTTAATTACGCCAGGGATTGCCTTTTCTATAGTAAATTTTGCAAAAAATAATTGTTTAGTGTCGCAAATTTTAATTACGCCAGGGATTGCCTTTTCTATAGTAAATTATTCAAAAAATAATTTTTTACTGTCGCAAATTATAATTACGCCAGGGATTGCCTTTTCTATAGTAAATTATTCAAAAATTCATTTTTTACTGTCTCAAATTTTAATTACGCCAGGGATTGCCTTTTCTATAGTAAATTATTCAAAAAATAATTTTTTACTGTCGCAAATTTTAATTACGCCAGGGATTGCCTTTTCTATAGTAAATTATTCAAAAATTCATTTTTTACTGTCGCAAATTTTAATTACGCCAGGGATTGCCTTTTCTATAGTAAATTATTCAAAAATTCATTTTTTACTGTCGCAAATTTTAATCACGCCAGGGATTGCCTTTTCTATAGTAAATTATTCAAAAATTCATTTTTTACTGTCGCAAATTTTAATTACGCCAGGGATTGCCTTTTCTATAGTAAATTATTCAAAAAATAATTTTTTACTGTTGCAAATTTTAATTACGCCAGGGATTGCCTTTTCTATAGTAAATTATTCAAAAAATAATTTTATACTGTCGCAAATTTTAATTACGCCAGGGATTGCCTTTTATATAGTAAATTATTCAAAAAATATTTTTTTACTGTCGCAAATTTTAATTACGCCAGGGATTGCCTTTTCTATAGTAAATTATTCAAAAACTAATTTTTTACTGTCGCAAATTTTAAATACGCCAGGGATTGCCTTTTCTATAGTAAATTTTGCAAAAAATAATTTTTTCTGTCACAAATTTTAATTACGCCAGGGATTGCCTTTTCTATAGTAAATTATTCAAAAATTAATTTTTTTCTGTCGCAAATTTTAAATACGCCAGGGATTGCCTTTTCTATAGTAATTTATTCAAAAAATAATTTTATACTGTAGCAAATTTTAATTACGCCAGGGATTGCCTTTTCTATAGTAAATTATTCAAAAATTCATTTTTTACTGTCTCAAATTTTAATTACGCCAGGGATTGCCTTTTCTATAGTAAATTTTGCAAATAATAATTGTTTAGTGTCGCAAATTTTAATTACGCCAGGGATGATTGCCTTTTCTATAGTAAATTATTCAAAAAATAATTTTATACTGTCGCAAATTTTAATTACGCCAGGGATTGCCTTTTCTATAGTAGATTATTCAAAAAATAATTTTTTACTGTCGCAGATTTTAATTACGCCAGGGATTGCCTTTTCTATAGTAAATTTTGCAAAAAATAATTTTATACTGTCGCAAATTTTAATTACGCCAGGGCCTGCCTTTTCTATAGTAAATTATTCAAAAATTCATTTTTTACTCTCGCAAATTTTAATTACGCCAGGGATTGCCTTTTCTATAGTAAATTATTCAAAAAATAATTTTATACTGTCGCAAATTTTAATTACGCCAGGGATTGCCTTTTCTATAGTAAATTATTCAAAAAATAATTTTTTACTGTCGCAAATTTTAATTACGCCAGGGATTGCCTTTTCTATAGTAAATTATTCAAAAAATAATTTTTTCTGTCACAAATTTTAATTACGCCAGGGATTGCCTTTTCTATAGTAAATTATTCAAAAAATAATTTTTTACTGTCGCAAATTATAATTACGCCAGGGATTGCCTTTTCTATAGTAAATTATTCAAAAAATAATTTTTTACTGTCGCAAATTATAATTACGCCAGGGATTACCTTTTCTATAGTAAATTATTCAAAAAATAATTTTGTACTGTCGCAAATTTTAATTACGCCAGGGATTGCCTTTTCTATAGTAAATTATTCAAAAATTCATTTTTTTCTGTCTCAAATTTTAATTACGCCAGGGATTGCCTTTTCTATAGTAAATTATTCAAAAAATAATTGTTTAGTGTCTCAAATTTTAATTACGCCAGGGATTGCTTTTTCTATAGTAAATTTTGCAAAAAATAATTGTTTAGTGTCTCAAATTTTAATTACGCCAGGGATTGCCTTTTCTATAGTAAATTTTGCAAAAAATAATTGTTTAGTGTCGCAAATTTTAATTACGCCAGGGATTGCCTTTTCTATAGTAAATTATTCAAAAAATAATTTTTTACTGTCGCAAATTATAATTACGCCAGGGATTGCCTTTTCTATAGTAAATTATTCAAAAATTCATTTTTTACTGTCTCAAATTTTAATTACGCCAGGGATTGCCTTTTCTATAGTAAATTACTCAAAAAATAATTTTTTACTGTCGCAAATTTTAATTACCCCAGGGATTGCCTTTTCTATAGTAAATTATTCAAAAAATAATTTTTTACTGTCGCAAATTTTAATTACGCCAGGGATTGCCTTTTCTATAGTAAATTTTGCAAAAAATAATTTTAAACTGTCGCAAATTTTAATTACGCCAGGGAATGACTTTTCTATAGTAAATTATTCAAAAAATAATTTTTTACTGTCGCAAATTTTAATTACGCCAGGGATTGCCTTTTCTATAGTAAATTTTGCAAAAAATAATTTTATACTGTCGCAAATTTTAATTACGCCAGGGATTGTCTTTTCTATAGTAAATTATTCAAAAATTCATTTTTTACTGTCTCAAATTTTAATTACGCCAGGGATTGCCTTTTCTATAGTAAATTTTGCAAAAAATAATTGTTTAGTGTCGCAAATTTTAATTACGCCAGGGATTGCCTTTTCTATAGTAAATTATTCAAAAAATAATTTTTTACTGTCGCAAATTATAATTACGCCAGGGATTGCCTTTTCTATAGTAAATTATTCAAAAATTCATTTTTTACTGTCTCAAATTTTAATTACGCCAGGGATTGCCTTTTCTATAGTAAATTATTCAAAAAATAATTTTTTACTGTCGCAAATTTTAGTTACGCCAGGGATTGCCTTTTCTATAGTAAATTATTCAAAAATTCATTTTTTACTGTCGCAAATTTTAATTACGCCAGGGATTGCCCTTTCTATAGTAAATTATTCAAAAAATAATTTTTTACTGTCGCAAATTCTAATTACGCCAGGGATTGCCTTTCCTATAGTAAATTATTCAAAAATTCATTTTTTACTGTCTCAAATTTTAATTACGCCAGGGATTGCCTTTTCTATAGTAAATTATTCAAAAAATAATTTTTTACTGTTGCAAATTTTAATTACGCCAGGGATTGCCTTTTCTATAGTAAATTTTGCAAAAAATAATTGTTTAGTGTCGCAAATTTTAATTACGCCAGGGATTGCCTTTTCTATAGTAAATTTTGCAAAAACTAATTTTTTACTGTCGCAAATTTTAATTACGCCAGGGATTGCCTTTTCTATAGTAAATGTTGCAAAAAATAATTTTTTACTGTTGCAAATTTTAATTACGCCAGGGATTGCCTTTTCTGTAGTAAATTTTGCAAAAAATAATTGTTTAGTGTCGCAAATTTTAATTACGCCAGGTATTGCCTTTTCTATAGTAAATTACTCAAAAAATAATTTTATACTGTCGCAAATTTTAATTACGCCAGGGATTGCCTTTTCTATAGTAAATTATTCAAAAAATAATTTTATACTGTCGCAAATTTTAATTACGCCAGGGATTGCCTTTTCTATAGTAAATTATTCAAAAAATAATTTTTTACTGTCGCAAATTTTAATTACGCCAGGGATTGCCTTTTCTATAGTAAATTTTGCAAAAAATAATTTTATACTGTCGCAAATTTTAATTACGCCAGGGATTGCCTTTTCTATAGTAAATTATTCAAAAAATAATTTTTTACTGTCTCAAATTTTAATTACGCCAGGTATTGCCTTTTCTATAGTAAATTATTCAAAAAATAATTGTTTAGTGTCGCAAATTTTAATTACGCCAGGGATTGCCTTTTCTATAGTAAATTATTCAAAAAATAATTTTATACTGTCGCAAATTTTAATTACGCCAGGGATTGCCTTTTCTATAGTAAATTATTCAAAAAATAATTTTTTACTGTCGCAAATTTTAATTACACCAGGGATTGCCTTTTCTATAGTAAATTTTGCAAAAAATAATTTTATACTGTCGCAAATTTTAATTACGCCAGGGATTGCCTTTCCTATAGTAAATTATTCAAAAAATAATTTTTTACTGTCTCAAATTTTAATTACGCCAGGGATTGCCTTTTCTATAGTAAATTATTCAAAAATTAATTTTTTTCTGTCGCAAATTTTAATTACGCCAGGGATTGCCTTTTCTATAGTAAATTATTCAAAAAATAATTTTATACTGTCGCTAATTTTAATTACGCCAGGGATTGCCTTTTCTATAGTAAATTATTCAAAAAATAATTTTTTACTGTCGCAAATTTTAATTACGCCAGGGATTGCCTTTCCTATAGTAAATTTTGCAAAAAATAATTTTATACTGTCGCAAATTTTAATTACGCCAGGGATTGCCTTTTTTATAGTAAATTATTCAAAAAATAATTTTTTACTGTCTCAAATTTTAATTACGCCAGGTATTGCCTTTTCTATAGTAAATTATTCAAAAAATAATTGTTTAGTGTCGCAAATTTTAATTACGCCAGGGATTGCCTTTTCTATAGTAAATTATTCAAAAAATAATTTTATACTGTCGCAAATTTTAATTACGCCAGAGATTGCCTTTTCTATAGTAAATTATTCAAAAAGTAATTTTTTACTGTCGCAAATTTTAATTACGCCAGGGATTGCCTTTTCTATAGTAAATTTTGCAAAAAATAATTTTATACTGTCGCAAATTTTAATTACGCCAGGGATTGCCTTTTCTATAGTAAATTATTCAAAAAATAATTTTTTACTGTCTCAAATTTTAATTACACCAGGGATTGCCTTCTCTATAGTAAATTATTCAAAAAATAATTTTTTACTGTCGCAAATTTTAAATACGCCAGGGATTGCCTTTTCTATAGTAAATTTTGCAAAAAATAATTTTTTCTGTCACAAATTTTAATTACGCCAGGGATTGCCTTTTCTATAGTAAATTATTCAAAAATTAATTTTTTTCTGTCGCAAATTTTAAATACGCCAGGGATTGCCTTTTCTATAGTAATTTATTCAAAAAATAATTTTATACTGTAGCAAATTTTAATTACGCCAGGGATTGCCTTTTCTATAGTAAATTATTCAAAAATTCATTTTTTACTGTCTCAAATTTTAATTACGCCAGGGATTGCCTTTTCTATAGTAAATTTTGCAAATAATAATTGTTTAGTGTCGCAAATTTTAATTACGCCAGGGATTGCCTTTTCTATAGTAAATTATTCAAAAAATAATTTTATACTGCCGCAAATTTTAATTACGCCAGGGATTGCCTTTTCTATAGTAGATTATTCAAAAAATAATTTTTTACTGTCGCAGATTTTAATTACGCCAGGGATTGCCTTTTCTATAGTAAATTTTGCAAAAAATAATTTTATACTGTCGCAAATTTTAATTACGCCAGGGACTGCCTTTTCTATAGTAAATTATTCAAAAATTCATTTTTTACTCTCGCAAATTTTAATTACGCCAGGGATTGCCTTTTCTATAGTAAATTATTCAAAAAATAATTTTATACTGTCGCAAATTTTAATTACGCCAGGGATTGCCTTTTCTATAGTAAATTATTCAAAAAATAATTTTTTACTGTCGCAAATTTTAATTACGCCAGGGATTGCCTTTTCTATAGTAAATTATTCAAAAAATAAATTTTTCTGTCACAAATTTTAATTACGCCAGGGATTGCCTTTTCTATAGTAAATTATTCAAAAAATAATTTTTTACTGTCGCAAATTATAATTACGCCAGGGATTGCCTTTTCTATAGTAAATTATTCAAAAAATAATTTTTTACTGTCGCAAATTATAATTACGCCAGGGATTACCTTTTCTATAGTAAATTATTCAAAAAATAATTTTGTACTGTCGCAAATTTTAATTACGCCAGGGATTGCCTTTTCTATAGTAAATTATTCAAAAATTCATTTTTTTCTGTCTCAAATTTTAATTACGCCAGGGATTGCCTTTTCTATAGTAAATTATTCAAAAAATAATTGTTTAGTGTCTCAAATTTTAATTACGCCAGGGATTGCTTTTTCTATAGTAAATTTTGCAAAAAATAATTGTTTAGTGTCTCAAATTTTAATTACGCCAGGGATTGCCTTTTCTATAGTAAATTTTGCAAAAAATAATTGTTTAGTGTCGCAAATTTTAATTACGCCAGGGACTGCCTTTTCTATAGTAAATTATTCAAAAAATAATTTTTTACTGTCGCAAATTATAATTACGCCAGGGATTGCCTTTTCTATAGTAAATTATTCAAAAATTCATTTTTTACTGTCTCAAATTTTAATTACGCCAGGGATTGCCTTTTCTATAGTAAATTACTCAAAAAATAATTTTTTACTGTCGCAAATTTTAATTACCCCAGGGATTGCCTTTTCTATAGTAAATTATTCAAAAAATAATTTTTTACTGTCGCAAATTTTAATTACGCCAGGGAATGACTTTTCTATAGTAAATTATTCAAAAAATAATTTTTTACTGTCGCAAATTTTAATTACGCCAGGGATTGCCTTTTCTATAGTAAATTTTGCAAAAAATAATTTTATACTGTCTCAAATTTTAATTACGCCAGGGATTGTCTTTTCTATAGTAAATTATTCAAAAATTCATTTTTTACTGTCTCAAATTTTAATTACGCCAGGGATTGCCTTTTCTATAGTAAATTTTGCAAAAAATAATTGTTTAGTGTCGCAAATTTTAATTACGCCAGGGATTGCCTTTTCTATAGTAAATTATTCAAAAAATAATTTTTTACTGTCGCAAATTATAATTACGCCAGGGATTGCCTTTTCTATAGTAAATTATTCAAAAATTCATTTTTTACTGTCTCAAATTTTAATTACGCCAGGGATTGCCTTTTCTATAGTAAATTATTCAAAAAATAATTTTTTACTGTCGCAAATTTTAATTACGCCAGGGATTGCCTTTTCTATAGTAAATTATTCAAAAATTCATTTTTTACTGTCGCAAATTTTAATTACGCCACGGATTGCCTTTTCTATAGTAAATTATTCAAAAAATAATTTTTTACTGTCGCAAATTCTAATTACGCCAGGGATTGCCTTTCCTATAGTAAATTATTCAAAAATTCATTTTTTACTGTCTCAAATTTTAATTACGCCAGGGATTGCCTTTTCTATAGTAAATTATTCAAAAAATAATTTTTTACTGTTGCAAACTTTAATTACGCCAGGGATTGCCTTTTCTATAGTAAATTTTGCAAAAAATAATTGTTTAGTGTCGCAAATTTTAATTACGCCAGGGATTGCCTTTTCTATAGTAAATTTTGCAAAAACTAATTTTTTACTGTCGCAAATTTTAATTACGCCAGGGATTGCCTTTTCTATAGTAAATGTTGCAAAAAATAATTTTTTACTGTTGCAAATTTTAATTACGCCAGGGATTGCCTTTTCTATAGTAAATTTTGCAAAAAATAATTGTTTAGTGTCGCAAATTTTAATTACGCCAGGTATTGCCTTTTCTATAGTAAATTACTCAAAAAATAATTTTATACTGTCGCAAATTTTAATTACGCCAGGGATTGCCTTTTCTATAGTAAATTATTCAAAAAATAATTTTATATTGTCGCAAATTTTAATTACGCCAGGGATTGCCTTTTCTATAGTAAATTATTCAAAAAATAATTTTTTACTGTCGCAAATTTTAATTACGCCAGGAATTGCCTTTTCTATAGTAAATTTTGCAAAAAATAATTTTATACTGTCGCAAATTTTAATTACGACAGGGATTGCCTTTTCTATAGTAAATTATTCAAAAAATAATTTTTTACTGTCTCAAATTTTAATTACGCCAGGTATTGCCTTTTCTATAGTAAATTATTCAAAAAATAATTGTTTAGTGTCGCAAATTTTAATTACGCCAGGGATTGCCTTTTCTATAGTAAATTTTGCAAATAATAATTGTTTAGTGTCGCAAATTTTAATTACGCCAGGGATTGCCTTTTCTATAGTAAATTATTCAAAAAATAATTTTATACTGCCGCAAATTTTAATTACGCCAGGGATTGCCTTTTCTATAGTAGATTATTCAAAAAATAATTTTTTACTGTCGCAGATTTTAATTACGCCAGGGATTGCCTTTTCTATAGTAAATTATTCAAAAAATAATTTTTTACTGTCGCAAATTTTAATTACGCCAGGAATTGCCTTTTCTATAGTAAATTTTGCAAAAAATAATTTTATACTGTCGCAAATTTTAATTACGCCAGGGATTGCCTTTTCTATAGTAAATTATTCAAAAAATAATTTTTTACTGTCTCAAATTTTAATTACGCCAGGTATTGCCTTTTCTATAGTAAATTATTCAAAAAATAATTGTTTAGTGTCGCAAATTTTAATTACGCCAGGGATTGCCTTTTCTATAGTAAATTTTGCAAATAATAATTGTTTAGTGTCGCAAATTTTAATTACGCCAGGGATTGCCTTTTCTATAGTAAATTATTCAAAAAATAATTTTATACTGCCGCAAATTTTAATTACGCCAGGGATTGCCTTTTCTATAGTAGATTATTCAAAAAATAATTTTTTACTGTCGCAGATTTTAATTACGCCAGGGATTGCCTTTTCTATAGTAAATTATTCAAAAAATAATTTTTTACTGTCGCAAATTATAACTACGCCAGGGATTACCTTTTCTATAGTAAATTATTCAAAAAATAATTTTGTACTGTCGCAAATTTTAATTACGCCAGGGATTGCCTTTTCTATAGTAAATTATTCAAAAATTCATTTTTTTCTGTCTCAAATTTTAATTACGCCAGGGATTGCCTTTTCTATAGTAAATTATTCAAAAAATAATTGTTTAGTGTCTCAAATTTTAATTACGCCAGGGATTGCTTTTTCTATAGTAAATTTTGCAAAAAATAATTGTTTAGTGTCTCAAATTTTAATTACGCCAGGGATTGCCTTTTCTATAGTAAATTTTGCAAAAAATAATTGTTTAGTGTCGCAAATTTTAATTACGCCAGGGACTGCCTTTTCTATAGTAAATAATTCAAAAAATAATTTTTTACTGTCGCAAATTATAATTACGCCAGGGATTGCCTTTTCTATAGTAAATTATTCAAAAATTCATTTTTTACTGTCTCAAATTTTAATTACGCCAGGGATTGCCTTTTCTATAGTAAATTACTCAAAAAATAATTTTTTACTGTCGCAAATTTTAATTACCCCAGGGATTGCCTTTTCTATAGTAAATTATTCAAAAAATAATTTTTTACTGTCGCAAATTTTAATTACGCCAGGGAATGACTTTTCTATAGTAAATTATTCAAAAAATAATTTTTTACTGTCGCAAATTTTAATTACGCCAGGGATTGCCTTTTCTATAGTAAATTTTGCAAAAAATAATTTTATACTGTCGCAAATTTTAATTACGCCAGGGATTGTCTTTTCTATAGTAAATTATTCAAAAATTCATTTTTTACTGTCTCAAATTTTAATTACGCCAGGGATTGCCTTTTCTATAGTAAATTTTGCAAAAAATAATTGTTTAGTGTCGCAAATTTTAATTACGCCAGGGATTGCCTTTTCTATAGTAAATTATTCAAAAAATAACTTTTTACTGTCGCAAATTATAATTACGCCAGGGATTGCCTTTTCTATAGTAAATTATTCAAAAATTCATTTTTTACTGTCTCAAATTTTAATTACGCCAGGGATTGCCTTTTCTATAGTAAATTATTCAAAAAATAATTTTTTACTGTCGCAAATTTTAATTACGCCAGGGATTGCCTTTTCTATAGTAAATTATTCAAAAATTCATTTTTTACTGTCGCAAATTTTAATTACGCCAGGGATTGCCTTTTCTATAGTAAATTATTCAAAAAATAATTTTTTACTGTCGCAAATTCTAATTACGCCAGGGATTGCCTTTCCTATAGTAAATTATTCAAAAATTCATTTTTTACTGTCTCAAATTTTAATTACGCCAGGGATTGCCTTTTCTATAGTAAATTATTCAAAAAATAATTTTTTACTGTTGCAAATTTTAATTACGCCAGGGATTGCCTTTTCTATAGTAAATTTTGCAAAAAATAATTGTTTAGTGTCGCAAATTTTAATTACGCCAGGGATTGCCTTTTCTATAGTAAATTTTGCAAAAACTAATTTTTTACTGTCGCAAATTTTAATTACGCCAGGGATTGCCTTTTCTATAGTAAATGTTGCAAAAAATAATTTTTTACTGTTGCAAATTTTAATTACGCCAGGGATTGCCTTTTCTATAGTAAATTTTGCAAAAAATAATTGTTTAGTGTCGCAAATTTTAATTACGCCAGGTATTGCCTTTTCTATAGTAAATTACTCAAAAAATAATTTTATTACTGTCGCAAATTTTAATTACGCCAGGGATTGCCTTTTCTATAGTAAATTATTCAAAAAATAATTTTATACTGTCGCAAATTTTAATTACGCCAGGGATTGCCTTTTCTATAGTAAATTATTCAAAAAATAATTTTTTACTGTCGCAAATTTTAATTACGCCAGGAATTGCCTTTTCTATAGTAAATTTTGCAAAAAATAATTTTATACTGTCGCAAATTTTAATTACGCCAGGGATTGCCTTTTCTATAGTACATTATTCAAAAAATAATTTTTTACTGTCTCAAATTTTAATTACGCCAGGTATTGCCTTTTCTATAGTAAATTATTCAAAAAATAATTATTTAGTGTCGCAAATTTTAATTACGCCAGGGATTGCCTTTTCTATAGTAAATTATTCAAAAAATAATTTTATACTGTCGCAAATTTTAATTACGCCAGGGATTGCCTTTTCTATAGTAAATTATTCAAAAAATAATTTTTTACTGTCGCAAATTTTAATTACACCAGGGATTGCCTTTTCTATAGTAAATTTTGCAAAAAATAATTTTATACTGTCGCAAATTTTAATTACGCCAGGGATTGCCTTTTCTATAGTAAATTATTCAAAAAATAATTTTTTACTGTCTCAAATTTTAATTACGCCAGGGATTGCCTTTTCTATAGTAAATTATTCAAAAATTAATTTTTTTCTGTCGCAAATTTTAATTACGCCAGGGATTGCCTTTTCTATAGTAAATTATTCAAAAAATAATTTTATACTGTCGCTAATTTTAATTACGCCAGGGATTGCCTTTTCTATAGTAAATTATTCAAAAAATAATTTTTTACTGTCGCAAATGTTAATTACGCCAGGGATTGCCTTTTCTATAGTAAATTTTGCAAAAAATAATTTCATCCTGTCGCAAATTTTAATTACGCCAGGGATTGCCTTTTCTATAGTAAATTATTCAAAAAATAATTTTTTACTGTCTCAAATTTTAATTACGCCAGGTATTGCCTTTTCTATAGTAAATTATTCAAAAAATAATTGTTTAGTGTCGCAAATTTTAATTACGCCAGGGATTGCCTTTTCTATAGTAAATTATTCAAAAAATAATTTTATACTATCGCAAATTTTAATTACGCCAGGGATTGCCTTTTCTATAGTAAATTATTCAAAAAATAATTTTTTACTGTCGCAAATTTTAATTACGCCAGGGATTGCCTTTTCTATAGTAAATTTTGCAAAAAATAATTTTATACTGTCGCAAATTTTAATTACGCCAGGGATTGCCTTTTCTATAGTAAATTATTCAAAAAAGAATTTTTTACTGTCTCAAATTTTAATTACGCCAGGTATTGCCTTTTCTATAGTAAATTATTCAAAAAATAATTGTTTAGTGTCGCAAATTTTAATTACGCCAGGGATTGCCTTTTCTATAGTAAATTATTCAAAAAATAATTTTATACTGTCGCAAATTTTAATTACGCCAGGGATTGCCTTTTCTATAGTAAATTATTCAAAAAATAATTTTTTACTGTCGCAAATTTTAATTACACCAGGGATTGCCTTTTCTATAGTAAATTTTGCAAAAAATAATTTTATACTGTCGCAAATTTTAATTACGCCAGGGATTGCCTTTTCTATAGTAAATTATTCAAAAAATAATTTTTTACTGTCTCAAATTTTAATTACGCCAGGGATTGCCTTTTCTATAGTAAATTATTCAAAAATTAATTTTTTTCTGTCGCAAATTTTAATTACGCCAGGGATTGCCTTTTCTATAGTAAATTATTCAAAAAAGAATTTTATACTGTCGCAAATTTTAATTACGCCAGGGATTGCCTCTTCTATAGTAAATTATTCAAAAAATAATTTTTTACTGTCGCAAATTTTAGTTACGCCAGGGATTGCCTTTTCTATAGTAAATTTTGCAAAAAATAATTTTATACTGTCGCAAATTTTAATTACGCCAGGGATTGAATTTTCTATAGTAAATTATTCAAAAAATAATTTTTTACTGTCTCAAATTTTAATTACGCCAGGTATTGCCTTTTCTATAGTAAATTATTCAAAAAATAATTGTTTAGTGTCGCAAATTTTAATTACGCCAGGGATTGCCTTTTCTATAGTAAATTATTCAAAAAATAATTTTATACTGTCGCAAATTTTAATTACGCCAGAGATTGCCTTTTCTATAGTAAATTATTCAAAAAATAATTTTTTACTGTCGCAAATTTTAATTACGCCAGGGATTGCCTTTTCTATAGTAAATTTTGCAAAAAATAATTTTATACTGTCGCAAATTTTAATTACGCCAGGGATTGCCTTTTCTATAGTAAATTATTCAAAAAATAATTTTTTACTGTCTCAAATTTTAATTACGCCAGGGATTGCCTTTTCTATAGTAAATTATTCAAAAATTAATTTTATACTGTCGCAAATTTTAATTACGCCAGGGATTGCCTTTTCTATAGTAAATTTTGCAAAAAATAATTTTATACTGTCGCAAATTTTAATTACGCCAGGGATTGCCTTTTCTATAGTAAATGTTGCAAAAAATAATTTTTTATTGTTGCAAATTTTAATTACGCCAGGGATTGCCTTTTCTATGGTAAATTATTCAAAAATTAATTTTTTTCTGTCGCAAATTTTAATTACGCCAGGGATTGCCTTTTCTATAGTAAATTATTCAAAAAATAATTTTATACTCTCGCAAATTTTAATTACGCCAGGGATTGCCTTTTCTATAGTAAATTATTCAAAAAATAATTTTATACTGTCGCAAATTTTAATTACGCCAGGCATTGCCTTTTCTATAGTAAATTATTCAAAAAATAATTTTTTACTGTCGCAAATTTTAATTACGCCAGGGATTGCCTTTTCTATAGTAAATTTTGCAAAAAATAATTGTTTAGTGTCGCAAATTTTAATTACGCCAGGGATTGCCTTTTCTATAGTAAATTTTGCAAAAACTAATTTTTTACTGTCGCAAATTTTAATTACGCCAGGGATTGCCTTTTCTATAGTAAATGTTGCAAAAAATAATTTTTTACTGTTGCAAATTTTAATTACGCCAGGGATTGCCTTTTCTATAGTAAATTTTGCAAAAAATAATTGTTTAGTGTCGCAAATTTTAATTACGCCAGGTATTGCCTTTTCTATAGTAAATTATTCAAAAAATAATTTTATACTGTCGCAAATTTTAATTACGCCAGGGATTGCCTTTTCTATAGTAAATTATTCAAAAAATAATTTTATACTGTCGCAAATTTTAATTACGCCAGGGATTGCCTTTTCTATAGTAAATTATTCAAAAAATAATTTTTTACTGTCGCAAATTTTAATTACGCCAGGGATTGCCTTTTCTATAGTAAATTTTGCAAAAAATAATTTTATACTGTCGCAGATTTTAATTACGCCAGGGATTGCCTTTTCTATAGTAAATTATTCAAAAAATAATTTTTTACTGTCTCAAATTTTAATTACGCCAGGTATTGCCTTTTCTATAGTAAATTATTCAAAAAATAATTGTTTAGTGTCGCAAATTTTAATTACGCCAGGGATTGCCTTTTCTATAGTAAATTATTCAAAAAATAATTATATACTGTCGCAAATTTTAATTACGCCAGGGATTGCCTTTTCTATAGTAAATTATTCAAAAAATAATTTTTTACTGTCTCAAATTTTAATTACGCCAGGGGTTGCCTTTTCTATAGTAAATTATTCAAAAAATAATTTTATACTGTCGCAAATTTTAATTACGCCAGGGATTGCCTTCTCTATAGTAAATTATTCAAAAAATAATTTTTTACTGTCGCAAATATTAATTACGCCAGGGATTGCCTTTTCTATAGTAAATTTTGCAAAAAATAATTTTATACTGTCGCAAATTTTAATTACGCCAGGGATTGCCTTTTCTATAGTAAATTATTCAAAAAATAATTTTTTACTGTCTCAAATTTTAATTACGCCAGGTATTGCCTTTTCTATAGTAAATTATTCAAAAAATAATTGTTTAGTGTCGCAAATTTTAATTACGCCAGGGATTGCCTTTTCTATAGTAAATTATTCAAAAAATAATTTTATACTGTCGCAAATTTTAATTACGCCAGGGATTGCCTATTCTATAGTAAATTATTCAAAAAATAATTTTTTACTGTCGCAAATTTTAACTACGCCAGGGATTGCCTTTTCTATAGTGAATTTTGCAAAAAATAATTTTATACTGTCGCAAATTTTAATTACGCCAGGGATTACCTTTTCTATAGTAAATTATTCAAAAAATAATTTTTTATTGTCTCAAATTTTAATTACGCCAGGGATTGCCTTTTCTATAGTAAATTTTGCAAAAAATAATTGTTTAGTGTCGCAAATTTTAATTACGTCAGGGATTGCCTTTTCTATAGTAAATTTTGCAAAAACTAATTTTTTACTGTCGCAAATTTTAATTACCCCAGGGATTGCCTTTTCTATAGTAAATTATTCAAAAAATAATTTTTTACTGTCGCAAATTTTAATTACGCCAGGGATTGCCTTTTCTATAGTAAATTTTGCAAAAAATAATTTTATACTGTCGCAAATTTTAATTACGCCAGGGATTGCCTTTTCTATAGTAAATAATTCAAAAAATAATTTTTTACTGTCGCAAATTTTAATTACGCCAGGGATTGCCTTTTCTATAGTAAATTATTCAAAAAATAATTTTTTACTGTCGCAAATTTTAAATACGCCAGGGATTGCCTTTTCTATAGTAAATTTTGCAAAAAATAATTGTTTAGTGTCGCAAATTTTAATTACGCCAGGGATTGCCTTTTCTATAGTAAATTATTCAAAAAATAATTTTATACTGTCGCAAATTTTAATTACGCCAGGGATTGCCTTTTCTATAGTAAATTATTCAAAAAATAATTTTTTACTGTCGCAAATTTTAATTACGCCAGGAATTGCCTTTTCTATAGTAAATTTTGCAAAAAATAATTTTATACTGTCGCAAATTTTAATTACGCCAGGGATTGCCTTTTCTATAGTAAATTATTCAAAAATTCATTTTTTACTGTCTCAAATTTTAATTACGCCAGGGATTGCCTTTTCTATAGTAAATTTTGCAAAAAATAATTGTTTAGTGTCGCAAATTTTAATTACGCCAGGGATTGCCTTTTCTATAGTAAATTATTCAAAAAATAATTTTTTACTGTCGCAAATTATAATTACGCCATGGATTGCCTTTTCTATAGTAAATTATTCAAAAATTCATTTTTTACTGTCTCAAATTTTAATTACGCCAGGGATTGCCTTTTCTATAGTAAATTATTCAAAAAATAATTTTTTACTGTCGCAAATTTTAATTACGCCAGGGATTGCCTTTTCTATAGTAAATTATTCAAAAATTCATTTTTTACTGTCGCAAATTTTAATTACGCCAGGGATTGCCTTTTCTATAGTAAATTATTCAAAAAATAATTGTTTAGTGTCGCAAATTTTAATTACGCCAGGGATTGCCTTTTCTATAGTAAATTTTGCAAAAACTAATTTTTTACTGTCGCAAATTTTAATTACGCCAGGGATTGCCTTTTCTATAGTAAATGTTGCAAAAAATAATTTTTTACTGTTGCAAATTTTAATTACGCCAAGGATTGCCTTTTCTATAGTAAATTTTGCAAAAAATAATTGTTTAGTGTCGCAAATTTTAATTACGCCAGGTATTGCCTTTTCTATAGTAAATTATTCAAAAAATAATTTTATACTGTCGCAAATTTTAATTACGCCAGGGATTGCCTTTTCTATAGTAAATTATTCAAAAAATAATTTTATACTGTCGAAAATTTTAATTACGCCAGGGATTGCCTTTTCTATAGTAAATTATTCAAAAAATAATTTTTTACTGTCGCAAATTTTAATAACGCCAGGGATTGCCTTTTCTATAGTAAATTTTGCAAAAAATAATTTTATACTGTCGCAAATTTTAATTACGCCAGGGATTGCCTTTTCTATAGTAAATTATTCAAAAAATAATTTTTTACTGTCTCAAATTTTAATTACGCCAGGTATTGCCTTTTCTATAGTAAATTATTCAAAAAATAATTGTTTAGTGTCGCAAATTTTAATTACGCCAGGGATTGCCTATTCTATAGTAAATTATTCAAAAAATAATTATATACTGTCGCAAATTTTAATTACGCCAGGGATTGCCTTTTCTATAGTAAATTATTCAAAAAATAATTTTTTACTGTCTCAAATTTTAATTACGCCAGGGATTGCCTTTTCTATAGTAAATTATTCAAAAAATAATTTTATACTGTCGCAAATTTTAATTACGCCAGGGATTGCCTTTTCTATAGTAAATTATTCAAAAATTAATTTTTTACTGTCGCAAATTTTAATTACGCCAGGGATTGCCTTTTCTATAGTAAATTTTGCAAAAAATAATTTTATACTGTCGCAAATTTTAATTACGCCAGGGATTGCCTTTTCTATAGTAAATTATTCAAAAAATAATTTTTTACTGTCTCAAATTTTAATTACGCCAGGTATTGCCTTTTCTATAGTAAATTATTCAAAAAATAATTGTTTAGTGTCGCAAATTTTAATTACGCCAGGGATTGCCTTTTCTATAGTAAATTATTCAAAAAATAATTTTATACTGTCGCAAATTTTAATTACGCCAGGGATTGCCTTTTCTATAGTAAATTATTCAAAAAATAATTTTTTACTGTCGCAAATTTTAATTACGCCAGGGATTGCCTTTTCTATAGTAAATTTTGCAAAAAATAATTGTTTAGTGTCGCAAATTTTAATTACTCCAGGGATTGCCTTTTCTATAGTAAATTTTGCAAAAACTAATTTTTTACTGTCGCAAATTTTAATTACGCCAGGGATTGCCTTTTCTATAGTAAATGTTGCAAAAAATAATTTTTTACTGTTGCAAATTTTAATTACGCCAGGGATTGCCTTTTCTATAGTAAATTTTGCAAAAAATAATTGTTTAGTTCCGCAAATTTGAATTACGCCAGGTATTGCCTTTTCTATAGTAAATTATTCAAAAAATAATTTTATACTGTCGCAAATTGTAATTACGCCAGGGATTGCCTTTTCTATAGTAAATTATTCAAAAAATAATTTAATACTGTCGCAAATTTTAATTACGCCAGGGATTGCCTTTTCTATAGTAAATTATTCAAACAATAATTTTTTACTGTCGCAAATTTTAATTACGCCAGGGATTGCCTTTTCTATAGTAAATTTTGAAAAAAATAATTTTATACTGTCGCAAATTTTAATTACGCCAGGGATTGCCTTTTCTATAGTAAATTATTCAAAAAATAATTTTTTACTGTCTCAAATTTTAATTACGCCAGGTATTGCCTTTTCTATAGTAAATTATTCAAAAAATAATTATTTAGTGTCGCAAATTTTAATTACGGCAGGGATTGCCTTTTCTATAGTAAATTATTCAAAAAATAATTTTATACTGTCGCAAATTTTAATTACGCCAGGGATTGCCTTTTCTATAGTAAATTATTCAAAAAAAAATTTTTTACTGTCGCAAATTTTAATTACGCCAGGGATTGCCTTTTCTATAGTAAATTTTGCAAAAAATAATTTTATACTGTCGCAAATTTTAATTACGCCAGGGATTGCCTTTTCTATAGTAAATTATTCAAAAAATAATTTTTTACTGTCTCAAATTTTAATTACGCCAGGGATTGCCTTTTCTATAGTAAATTATTCAAAAATTAATTTTTTTCTGTCGCAAATTTTAATTATGCCAGGGATTGCCTCTTCTATAGTAAATTATTCAAAAAATAATTTTATACTGTCGCAAATTTTAATTACGCCAGGGATTGCCTTTTCTATAGTAAATTATTCAAAAAATAATTTTTTACTGTCGCAAATTTAAATTACGCCAGGGATTGCCTTTTCTATAGTAAATTTTGCAAAAAATAATTTTATACTGTCGCAAATTTTAATTACGCCAGGGATTGCCTTTTCTATAGTAAATTATTCAAAAAATAATTTTTTACTGTCTCAAATTTTAATTACGCCAGGTATTGCCTTTTCTATAGTAAATTATTCAAAAAATAATTGTTTAGTGTCGCAAATTTTAATTACGCCAGGGATTGCCTTTTCTATAGTAAATTATTCAAAAAATAATTTTATACTGTCGCAAATTTTAATTACGCCAGGGATTGCCTTTTCTATAGTAAATTATTCAAAAAATAATTTTTTACTGTCGCAAATTTTAATTACGCCAGGGATTGAATTTTCTATAGTAAATTTTGCAAAAAATAATTTTATACTGTCGCAAATTTTAATTACGCCAGGGATTGCCTTTTCTATAGTAAATTATTCAAAAAATAATTTTTTACTGTCTCAAATTTTAATTACGCCAGGGATTGCCTTTTCTATAGTAAATTATTCAAAAATTAATTTTTTTCTGTCGCAAATTTTAATTACGCCAGGGATTGCCTTTTCTATAGTAAATTATTCAAAAATTCATTTTTTACTGTCTCAAATTTTAATTACGCCAGGGATTGCCTTTTCTATAGTAAATTATTCAAAAAATAATTGTTTAGTGTCGCAAATATTAATTAAGCCAGGGATTGCCTTTTCTATAGTAAATTTTGCAAAAACTAATTTTTTACTGTCGCAAATTTTAATTACGCCAGGGATTGCCTTTTCTATAGTAAATTATTCAAAAAATAATTTTATACTGTCGCAAATTTTAATTACGCCAGGGATTGCCTTTGCTATAGTAAATTTTGCAAAAATTAATTTTTTTCTGTCGCAAATTTTAATTACGCCAGGGATTGCCTTTTCTATAGTAAATTATTCAAAAATTCATTTTTTACTCTCTCAAATTATAACTACGTCAGGGATTGCCTTTTCTATAGTAAATTATTCAAAAATTCATTTTTTACTGTCTCAAATTTTAATTACGCCAGGGATTGCCTTTTCTATAGTAAATTATTCAAAAAATAATTTTATACTGTCGCAAATTTTAATTACGCCAGGGATTGCCTTTTCTATAGTAAATTTTGCAAAAACTAATTGTTTAGTGTCGCAAATTTTAATTACGCCAGGGATTGCCTTTTCTATAGTAAATTATTCAAAAATTCATTTTTTACTGTCTCAAATTTTAATTACGCCAGGGATTGCCTTTTCTATAGTAAATTTTGCAAAAAATAATTGTTTAGAGTCTCAAATTTCAATTACGCCAGGGATTGCCTTTTCTATAGTAAATTATTCAAAAAATAATTTTTTACTGTCGCAAATTATAATTACGCCAGGGATTGCCTTTTCTATAGTAAATTATTCAAAAAATAATTTTTTACTGTCGCAAATTTTAATTACGCCAGGGATTGCCTTTTCTATAGTAAATTTTGCAAAAACTAATTTTTTACTGTCGCAAATTTTAATTACGCGAGGGATTGCCTTTTGTATAGTAAATTATTCAAAAATTCATTTTTTACTGTCTCAAATTTTAATTACGCCAGGGATTGCCTTTTCTATAGTAAATTATTCAAAAAAATATTGTTTAGTGTCTCAAATTTTAATTACGCCAGGGATTGCCTTTTCTATAGTAAATTATTCAAAAAATAATTTTTTACTGTCGCAAATTTTAATTACGCCAGGGATTGCCTTTTCTATAGTAAATTATTCAAAAATTCATTTTTTACTGTCTCAAATTTTAATTACGCCAGGGATTGCCTTTTCTATAGTAAATTATTCAAAAAATAATTTTTTACTGTCTCAAATTTTAATTACGCCAGAGATTGCCTTTTCTATAGTAAATTATTCAAAAAATAATTTTATACTGTCGCAAATTTTAATTACGCCAGGGATTGCCTTTTCTATAGTAAATTATTCAAAAAATAATTTTTTACTGTCGCAAATTTTAATTACGCCAGGGATTGCCATTTCTATAGTAAATTTTGCAAAAAATAATTGTTTAGTGTCGCAAATTTTAATTACGCCAGGGATTGCCTTTTCTATAGTAAATTATTCAAAAATTCATTTTTTACTGTCTCAAATTTTAATTACGCCAGGGATTGCCTTTTCTATAGTAAATTTCGCAAAAAATAATTGTTTAGTGTCGCAAATTTTAATTACGCCAGGGATTGCCTTTTCTATAGTAAATTTTGCAAAAACTAATTTTTTACTGTCGCAAATTTTAATTACGCCAGGGATTGCCATTTCTATAGTAAATTATTCAAAAAATAATTTTATACTGTCGCAAATTTTAATTACGCCAAAGATTTCCTTTTCTATAGTAAATTATTCAAAAAATAATTTTTTACTGTCTCAAATTTTAAATACGCCAGGGATTGCCTTTTCTATAGTAAATTATTCAAAAATTAATTGTTTAGTGTCGCAAATTTTAATTACGCCAGGGATTGCCTTTTCTATAGTAAATTATTCAAAAATTCATTTTTTACTGTCTCAAATTTTAATTACGCCCGGGATTGCCTTTTCTATAGTAAATTATTCAAAAATTCATTTTTTACTGTCTCAAATTTTAATTACGCCAGGGATTGCCTTTTCTATAGTAAATTATTCAAAAAATAATTGTTTAGTGTCGCAAATTTTAATTACGCCAGGGATTGCCTTTTCTATAGTAAATTATTCAAAAAATAATTGTTTAGTGTCGCAAATTTTAATTACAACAGGGATTGCCTTTTCTATAGTAAATTATTCAAAAAATAATTTTATACTGTCGCAAATTTTAATTTCGCCAGGGATTGCCTTTTCTATAGTAAATTATTCAAAAATTCATTTTTTACTGTCTCAAATTTTAATTACGCCAGGGATTGCCTTTTCTATATTAAATTATTCAAAAATTCATTTTTTACTGTCTCAAATTTTAATTACGCCAGGGATTGCCTTTTCTATAGTAAATTTTGCAAAAAATAATTGTTTAGTGTCGCAAATTTTAATTACGCCAGGGATTGCCTTTTATATAGTAAATTATTCAAAAATTCATTTTTTACTGTCTCAAATTTTAATTACGCCAGGGATTGCCTTTTCTATAGTAAATTATTCAAAAAATAATTTTATACTGTCGCAAATTTTAATTACGCCAGGGATTGCCTTTTCTATTGTAAATTATTCAAAAATTCATTTTTTACTGTCTCAAATTTTAATTACGCCAGGGATTGCCTTTTCTATAGTAAATTTTGCAAAAAATAATTGTTTAGTGTCTCAAATTTTAATTACGCCAGGGATTGCCTTTTCTATAGTAAATTATTCAAAAAATAATTTTTTACTGTCGCAAATTATAATTACGCCAGGGATTGCCTTTTCTATAGTAAATTATTCAAAAAATAATTTTTTACTGTCGCAAATTTTAATTACGCCAGGGATTGCCTTTTCTATAGTAAATTTTGCAAAAACTAATTTTTTACTGTCGCAAATTTAAATTACGCCAGGGATTGCCTTTTGTATAGTAAATTATTCAAAAATTCATTTTTTACTGTCTCAAATTTTAATTACGCCAGGGATTGCCTTTTCTATAGTAAATTATTCAAAAAAATATTGTTTAGTGTCTCAAATTTTAATTACGCCAGGGATTGCCTTTTCTATAGTAAATTATTCAAAAAATAATTTTTTACTGTAGCAAATTTTAATTACGCCAGGGATTGCCTTTTCTATAGTAAATTATTCAAAAATTCATTTTTTACTGTCTCATATTTTAATTACGCCAGGGATTGCCTTTTCTATAGTAAATTATTCAAAAAATAATTATTTACTGTCTCAAATTTTAATTACGCCAGGGATTGCCTTTTCTATAGTGAATTAATCAAAAAATAATTTTATACTGTCGCAAATTTTAATTACGCCAGGGATTGCCTTTTCTATAGTAAATTATTCAAAAAATAATTTTTTACTGTCGCAAATTTTAATTACGCCAGGGATTGCCTTTTCTATAGTAAATTTTGCAAAAAATAATTGTTTAGTGTCGCAAATTTTAATTACGCCAGGGATTGCTTTTCTATAGTAAATTATTCAAAAATTCATTTTTTACTGTCTCAAATTTTAATTACGCCAGGGATTGCCTTTTCTATAGTAAATTTTGCAAAAAATAATTGTTTAGTGTCGCAAATTTTAATTACGCCAGGGATTGCCTTTTCTATAGTAAATTTTGCAAAAACTAATTTTTTACTGTCGCAAATTTTAATTACGCCAGGGATTGCCTTTTCTATAGTAAATTATTCAAAAATTCATTTTTACTGTCTCAAATTTTAATTACGCCAGGGATTGCCTTTTCTAGAGTAAATTATTCAAAAAATAATTGTTTGGTGTCGCAAATTTTAATTACGCCAGGGATTGCCTTTTCTATAGTAAATTATTCAAAAAATAATTGTTTAGTGTCGCAAATTTTAATTACGCCAGGGATTGCCTTTTCTATAGTAAATTATTCAAAAAATAATTTTATACTGTCGCAAATTTTAATTACGCCAGGGATTGCCTTTTCTATAGTAAATTATTCAAAAATTCATTTTTTACTGTCTCAAATTTTAGTTACGCCAGGGATTGCCTTTTCTATAGTAAATTATTCAAAAATTCATTTTTTACTGTCTCAAATTTTAATTACGCCAGGGATTGCCTTTTCTATAGTAAATTTTGCAAAAAATAATTGTTTAGTGTCGCAAACTTTAATTACGCCAGGGATTGCCTTTTATATAGTAAATTATTCAAAAATTCATTTTTTACTGTCTCAAATTTTAATTACGCCAGGGATTGCCTTTTCTATAGTAAATTATTCAAAAAATAATTTTATACTGTCGCAAATTTTAATTACGCCAGGGATTGCCTTTTCTATAGTAAATTTTGCAAAAACTAATTTTTTACTGTCGCAAATTTTAATTACGCCAGGGATTGCCTTTTCTATAGTAAATTATTCAAAAATTCATTTTTTACTGTCTCAAATTTTAATTACGCCAGGGATTGCCTTTTCTATAGTAAATTATTCAAAAAATAATTGTTTAGTATCGCAAATTTTAATTACGCCAGGGATTGCCTTTTCTATAGTAAATTATTCAAAAAATTATTTTATACTGTCGCAAATTTTAATTACGCCAAAGATTGCCTTTTCTATAGTAAATTATTCAAAAAATAATTTTATACTGTCGCAAATTTTAATTACGCCAAAGATTGCCTTTTCTATAGTAAATTATTCAAAAAATAATTTTTTACTCTCTCAAATTTTAATTACGCCAGGGATTTCCTTTTCTATAGTAAATTATTCAAAAATTAATTGTTTAGTGTCGCAAATTTTAATTACGCCAGGGATTGCCTTTTCTATAGTAAATTATTCAAAAATTCATTTTTTACTGTCTCAAATTTTAATTACGCCAGGGATTGCCTTTTCTATAGTAAATTATTCAAAAAATAATTGTTTAGTGTCGCAAATTTTAATTACGCCAGGGATTGCCTTTTCTATAGTAAATTTTGCAAAAACTAATTTTTTACTGTCGCAAATTTTAATTACGCCAGGGATTGCCTTTTCTATAGTAAATTATTCAAAAATTCATTTTTTACTGTCTCAAATTTTAATTACGCCAGGGATTGCCTTTTCTATAGTAAATTATTCAAAAAATAATTGTTTAGTGTCGCAAATTTTAATTACGCCAGGGATTGCCTTTTCTATAGTAAATTATTCAAAAAATAATTGTTTAGTGTCGCAAATTTTAATTACGCCAGGGATTGCCTTTTCTATAGTAAATTATTCAAAAAATAATTTTATACTGTCGCAAATTTTAATTACGCCAGGGATTGCCTTTTCTATAGTAAATTATTCAAAAATTCATTTTTTACTGTCTCAAATTTTAATTACGCCAGGGATTGCCTTTTCTATAGTAAATTATTCAAAAATTCATTTTTTACTGTCTCAAATTTTAACTACGCCAGGGATTGCTTTTTCTATAGTAAATTTTGCAAAAAATAATTGTTTAGTGTCGCAAATTTTAATTACGCCAGGGATTGCCTTTTATATAGTAAATTATTCAAAAATTCATTTTTTACTGTCTCAAATTTTAATTACGCCAGGGATTGCCTTTTCTATAGTAAATTATTCAAAAAATAATTTTATACTGTCGCAAATTTTAATTACGCCAGGGATTGCCTTTTCTATAGTAATTATTCAAAAATTCATTTTTTACTGTCTCATATTTTAATTACGCCAGGGATTGCCTTTTCTATAGTAAATTTTGCAAAAAATAATTTTTTACTGTTGCAAATTTTAAATACGCCAGGGATTGCCTTTTGTATAGTAAATTATTCAAAAATTCATTTTTTACTGTCTCAAATTTTAATTACGCCAGGGATTGCCTTTTCTATAGTAAATTTTGCAAAAAATAATTTTTTACTGTTGCAAATTTTAATTACGCCAGGGATTGCCTTTTCTATAGTAAATTATTCAAAAAATAATTTTTTACTGTCGCAAATTTTAAATACGCCAGGGATTGCCTTTTCTATAGTAAATTATTCAAAAAATAATTGTTTAGTGTCGCAAATTTTAATTAAGCCAGGGATTGCCTTTTCTATAGTAAATTATTCAAAAATTCGTTTTTTACTGTCTCAAATTTTAATTACGCCAGGGATTGCCTTTTCTATAGTAAATTTTGCAAAAAATAATTTTTTACTGTTGCAAATTTTAATTACGCCAGGGATTGCCTTTTCTATAGTAAATTATTCAAAAAATTTTTTTTTACTGTCGCAAATTATAATTACGCCAGGGATTGCCTTTTGTATAGTAAATTATTCAAAAAATAATTTTTTACTGTCTCCAATTTTAATGACGCCAGGGATTGCCTTTTGTATAGTAAATTATTCAAAAATTCATTTTTTACTGTCTCAAATTTTAATTACGCCAGGGATTGCCTTTTCTATAGTAAATAATTCAAAAAATAATTTTTTACTGTCTCAAATTTTAATTACGCCAGGGATTGCCTTTTCTATAGTAAATTTTGCAAAAAATTATTTTTTACTGTTGCAAATTTTAAATACGCCAGGGATTGCCTTTTGTATAGTAAATTATTCAAAAATTCATTTTTTACTGTCTCAAATTTTAATTACGCCAGGGATTGCCTTTTCTATAGTAAATTTTGCAAAAAAGAATTTTTTACTGTTGCAAATTTTAATTACGCCAGGGATTGCCTTTTCTATAGTAAATTATTCAAAAAATAATTTTTTACTGTCGCAAATTTTAAATACGCCAGGGATTGCCTTTTCTATAGTAAATTATTCAAAAAATAATTGTTTAGTGTCGCAAATTTTAATTAAGCCAGGGATTGCCTTTTCTATAGTAAATTATTCAAAAATTCGTTTTTTACTGTCTCAAATTTTAATTACGCCAGGGATTGCCTTTTCTATAGTAAATTTTGCAAAAAATAATTTTTTACTGTTGCAAATTTTAATTACGCCAGGGATTGCCTTTTCTATAGTAAATTATTCAAAAAATTTTTTTTTACTGTCGCAAATTATAATTACGCCAGGGATTGCCTTTTGTATAGTAAATTATTCAAAAAATAATTTTTTACTGTCTCAAATTTTAATGACGCCAGGGATTGCCTTTTGTATAGTAAATTATTCAAAAATTCATTTTTTACTGTCTCAAATTTTAATTACGCCAGGGATTGCCTTTTCTATAGTAAATAATTCAAAAAATAATTTTTTACTGTCTCAAATTTTAATTACGCCAGGGATTGCCTTTTCTATAGTAAATTATTCAAAAAATAATTTTTTACTGTCGCAAATTTTAAATACGCCAGGGATTGCCTTTTCTATAGTAAATTATTCAAAAAATAATTTTATACTGTCGCAAATTTTAATTACGCCAGGGATTGCCTTTTCTATAGTAAATTATTCAAAAATTCATTTTTTACTGTCTCAAATTTTAATTACGCCAGGGATTGCCTTTTCTATAGTAAATTTTGCAAAAAATAATTGTTTAGTGTCGCAAATTTTAATTACGCCAGGGATTGCCTTTTCTATAGTAAATTATGCAAAAATTCATTTTTTACTGTCTCAAATTTTAATTACGCCAGGGATTGCCTTTTCTATAGTAAATTATTCAAAAATTCATTTTTTACTGTCTCAAATTTTAACTACGCCAGGGATTGCCTTTTCTATAGTAAATTTTGCAAAAAATAATTTTTTACTGTTGCAAATTTTAAATACGCCAGGGATTGCCTTTTGTATAGTAAATTATTCAAAAAATAATTTTTTACTGTCGCAAATTTTAATTACGCCAGGGATTGCCTTTTCTATAGTAAATTATTCAAAAATTCATTTTTTACTGTCTCAAATTTTAATTACGCCAGGGATTGCCTTTTCTATAGTAAATTATTCAAAAAATAATTTTTTACTGTTGCAAATTTTAAATACGCCAGGGATTGCCTTTTCTATAGTAAATTATTCAAAAAATAATTTTTTACTGTCGCAAATTTTAATTACGCCAGGGATTGCCTTTTCTATAGTAAATTTTGTAAAAAATAATTTTTTACTGTTGCAAATTTTAAATACGCCAGGGATTGCCTTTTGTATAGTAAATTATTCAAAAATTCATATTTTACTGTCGCAAATTTTAATTACGCCAGGGATTGCCTTTTCTATAGTAAATTATTCAAAAAATAATTGTTTAGTGTCGCAAATTTTAATTACGCCAGGGATTGCCTTTTCTATAGTAAATTATTCAAAAAATAATTTTTTACTGTCGCAAATTTTAATTACGCCAGGGATTGCCTTTTCTATAGTAAATTATTCAAAAAATAATTTTATACTCTCTCAAATTTTAATTACGCCAGGGATTGCCTTTTCTATAGTTAATTATTCAAAAAATAATTGTTTAGTGTCGCAAATTTTAATTACGCCAGGGATTGCCTTTTCTATAGTAAATTTTGCAAAAACTAATTTTTTACTGTCGCAAATTTTAATCACGCCAGGGATTACCTTTTCTATAGTAAATTATTCAAAAATTCATTTTTTACTGTCTCAAATTTTAATTACGCCAGGGATTGCCTTTTCTATAGTAAATTTTTCAAAAAATAATTGTTTAGTGTCGCAAATTTTAATTACGCCAGGGATTGCCTTTTCTATAGTAAATTATTCAAAAAATAATTGTTTAGTGTCGCAAATTTTAATTACGCCAGGGATTGCCTTTTCTATAGTAAATTATTCAAAAAATAATTTTATACTGTCGCAAATTTTAATTACGCCAGGGATTGCCTTTTCTATAGTAAATTATTCAAAAATTAATTTTTTACTGTCTCAAATTTTAATTACGCCAGGGATTGCCTTTTCTATAGTAAATTATTCAAAAATTCATTTTTACTGTCTCAAATTTTAATTACGCCAGGGATTGCCTTTTCTATAGTAAATTTTGCAAAAAATAATTGTTTAGTGTCGCAAATTTTAATTACGCCAGGGATTGCCTTTTATATAGTAAATTATTCAAAAATTCATTTTTTACTGTCTCAAATTTTAATTACGCCAGGGATTGCCTTTTCTATAGTAAATTATTCAAAAAATAATTTTATACTGTCGCAAATTTTAATTACGCCAGGGATTGCCTTTTCTATAGTAAATTATTCAAAAATTCATTTTTTACTGTCCCAAATTTTAATTACGCCAGGGATTGCCTTTTCTATAGTAAATTTTGCAAAAAATAATTTTTTACTGTTGCAAATTTTAAATACGCCAGGGATTGCCTTTTGTATAGTAAATTATTCAAAAATTCATTTTTAACTGTCTCAAATTTTAATTACGCCAGGGATTGCCTTTTCTATAGTAAATTTTGCAAAAAATAATTTTTTACTGTTGCAAATTTTAATTACGCCAGGGATTGCCTT
>CAWVNZ010000032.1:0-46829 GCA_963930735.1 Dioctria linearis
GCAATCCCTGGGATATTTAAAATTTGCGACAGTATAAAATTATTTTTTGAATAATTTACTATAGAAAAGGCAATCCCTGGGATATTTAAAATTTGCGACAGTAGAAAATTATTTTTTGAATAATTTACTATATAAAAGGCAATCCCTGGCGTAATTAAAATTTGCGACAGTATAAAATTATTTTTTGAATAATTTACTATATAAAAGGCAATCCCTGGCGTAATTAAAATTTGCGACAGTAGAAAATTATTTTTTGAATAATTTACTATAGAAAAGGCAATCCCTGGGATATTTAAAATTTGCGACAGTATAAAATTATTTTTTGAATAATTTACTATAGAAAAGGCAATCCCTGGCGCATTTAAAATTTGTGACAGTATAAAATTATTTTTTGAATAATTTACTATAGAAAAGGCAATCCCTGGCGCAATTAAAATTTGCGACAGTATAAAATTATTTTTTGAATAATTTACTATAGAAAAGTCAATCCCTGGCGCAATTAAAATTTGCGACAGTATAAAATTATTTTTTGAATAATTTACTGTAGAAAAGGCAATCCCTGGGATATTTAAAATTTGCGACAGTATAAAATTATTTTTTGAATAATTTACTATAGAAAAGGCAATCCCTGGCGCAATTAAAATTTGTGACAGTATAAAATTATTTTTTGAATAATTTACTATAGAAAAGGCAATCCCTGGGATATTTAAAATTTGCGACAGTATAAAATTAGTTTTTGAAAAATTTACTATATAAAAGGCAATCCCTGGCGCAATTAAAATTTGTGACAGTTGAAAATTATTTTTTGAATAATTTACTATAGAAAAGGCAATCCCTGGCGCACATAAAATTTGCGACAGTATAAAATTAGTTTTTGAAAAATTTACTATATAAAAGGCAATCCCTGGCGCAATTAAAATTTGCGACAGTATAAAATTATTTTTTGAATAATTTACTGTAGAAAAGGCAATCCCTGGGATATTTAAAATTTGCGACAGTATAAAATTATTTTTTGAATAATTTACTATAGAAAAGGCAATCCCTGGCGTAATTAAAATTTGCGACAGTAGAAAATTATTTTTTGAATAATTTACTATATAAAAGGCAATCCCTGGGATATTTAAAATTTGTGACAGTTGAAAATTAGTTTTTGAATAATTTACTATATAAAAGGCAATCCCTGGGATATTTAAAATTTGTGACAGTTGAAAATTATTTTTTGAATAATTTACTATAGAAAAGGCAATCCCTGGCGTAATTAAAATTTGCGACAGTATAAAATTATTTTTTGAATAATTTACTGTAGAAAAGGCAATCCCTGGCGTAATTAAAATTTGCGACAGTATAAAATTATTTTTTGAATAATTTACTATAGAAAAGGCAATCCCTGGCGTAATTAAAATTTGCGACAGTATAAAATTATTTTTTGAATAATTTACTATAGAAAAGGCAATCCCTGGCGTAATTAAAATTTGCGACAGTAGAAAATTATTTTTTGAATAATTTACTATATAAAAGGCAATCCCTGGCGTAATTAAAATTTGCGACAGTAGAAAATTATTTTTTGAATAATTTACTATATAAAAGGCAATCCCTGGCGTAATTAAAATTTGCGACAGTATAAAATTATTTTTTGAATAATTTACTATATAAAAGGCAATCCCTGGCGTAATTAAAATTTGCGACAGTAGAAAATTATTTTTTGAATAATTTACTATAGAAAAGGCAATCCCTGGCGCACATAAAATTTGCGACAGTAGAAAATTATTTTTTGAATAATTTACTATAGAAAAGGCAATCCCTGGCGTAATTAAAATTTGCGACAGTATAAAATTATTTTTTGAATAATTTACTGTAGAAAAGGCAATCCCTGGGATATTTAAAATTTGCGACAGTATAAAATTATTTTTTGAATAATTTACTATAGAAAAGGCAATCCCTGGCGTAATTAAAATTTGCGACAGTAGAAAATTATTTTTTGAATAATTTACTATATAAAAGGCAATCCCTGGCGTAATTAAAATTTGCGACAGTATAAAATTATTTTTTGAATAATTTACTGTAGAAAAGGCAATCCCTGGGATATTTAAAATTTGTGACAGTATAAAATTATTTTTTGAATAATTTACTATAGAAAAGGCAATCCCTGGGATATTTAAAATTTGCGACAGTAGAAAATTATTTTTTGAATAATTTACTATAGAAAAGGCAATCCCTGGCGCAATTAAAATTTGCGACAGTAGAAAATTATTTTTTGAATAATTTACTATAGAAAAGGCAATCCCTGGCGCAATTAAAATTTGTGACAGTAGAAAATTAGTTTTTGAATAATTTACTATAGAAAAGGCAATCCCTGGCGCAATTAAAATTTGTGACAGTAGAAAATTATTTTTTGAATAATTTACTATAGAAAAGGCAATCCCTGGCGCAATTAAAATTTGTGACAGTATAAAATTATTTTTTGAATAATTTACTATAGAAAAGGCAATCCCTGGGATATTTAAAATTTGTGACAGTATAAAATTATTTTTTGAATAATTTACTATATAAAAGGCAATCCCTGGGATATTTAAAATTTGCGACAGTAGAAAATTATTTTTTGAATAATTTACTATATAAAAGGCAATCCCTGGCGTAATTAAAATTTGCGACAGTAGAAAATTATTTTTTGAATAATTTACTATATAAAAGGCAATCCCTGGGATATTTAAAATTTGCGACAGTAGAAAATTATTTTTTGAATAATTTACTATATAAAAGGCAATCCCTGGGATATTTAAAATTTGCGACAGTAGAAAATTATTTTTTGAATAATTTACTATATAAAAGGCAATCCCTGGCGTAATTAAAATTTGCGACAGTAGAAAATTATTTTTTGAATAATTTACTGTAGAAAAGGCAATCCCTGGGATATTTAAAATTTGCGACAGTATAAAATTATTTTTTGAATAATTTACTATATAAAAGGCAATCCCTGGCGTAATTAAAATTTGCGACAGTATAAAATTATTTTTTGAATAATTTACTATAGAAAAGGCAATCCCTGGATATTTAAAATTTGCGACAGTATAAAATTATTTTTTGAATAATTTACTATAGAAAAGGCAATCCCTGGCGCAATTAAAATTTGTGACAGTAGAAAATTAGTTTTTGAATAATTTACTATAGAAAAGGCAATCCCTGGCGCAATTAAAATTTGTGACAGTTGAAAAATTATTTTTTGAATAATTTACTATAGAAAAGGCAATCCCTGGCGTAATTAAAATTTGCGACAGTATAAAATTAGTTTTTGAATAATTTACTATAGAAAAGGCAATCCCTGGCGTAATTAAAATTTGCGACAGTAGAAAATTATTTTTTGAATAATTTACTATAGAAAAGGCAATCCCTGCGCAATTAAAATTTGTGACAGTATAAAATTATTTTTTGAATAATTTACTATATAAAAGGCAATCCCTGGCGTAATTAAAATTTGCGACAGTAGAAAATTATTTTTTGAATAATTTACTGTAGAAAAGGCAATCCCTGGGATATTTAAAATTTGCGACAGTATAAAATTATTTTTTGAATAATTTACTATAGAAAAGGCAATCCCTGGGATATTTAAAATTTGTGACAGTATAAAATTATTTTTTGAATAATTTACTGTAGAAAAGGCAATCCCTGGCGCAATTAAAATTTGCGACAGTATAAAATTATTTTTTGAATAATTTACTATATAAAAGGCAATCCCTGGCGTAATTAAAATTTGCGACAGTAGAAAATTATTTTTTGAATAATTTACTGTAGAAAAGGCAATCCCTGGGATATTTAAAATTTGTGACAGTATAAAATTATTTTTGAATAATTTACTATAGAAAAGGCAATCCCTGGCGCAATTAAAATTTGTGACAGTTGAAAATTATTTTTTGAATAATTTACTATAGAAAAGGCAATCCCTGGCGCAATTAAAATTTGTGACAGTATAAAATTATTTTTTGAATAATTTACTATAGAAAAGGCAATCCCTGAGATATTTAAAATTTGCGACAGTATAAAATTAGTTTTTGAAAAATTTACTATATAAAAGGCAATCCCTGGCGCAATTAAAATTTGTGACAGTTGAAAATTATTTTTTGAATAATTTACTATAGAAAAGGCAATCCCTGGCGCAATTAAAATTTGTGACAGTTGAAAATTATTTTTTGAATAATTTACTATAGAAAAGGCAATCCCTGGGATATTTAAAATTTGCGACAGTATAAAATTATTTTTTGAATAATTTACTATATAAAAGGCAATCCCTGGCGCAATTAAAATTTGTGACAGTTGAAAATTATTTTTTGAATAATTTACTATAGAAAAGGCAATCCCTGGGATATTTAAAATTTGTGACAGTATAAAATTAGTTTTTGAATAATTTACTATAGAAAAGGCAATCCCTGGGATATTTAAAATTTGCGACAGTATAAAATTATTTTTTGAATAATTTACTATAGAAAAGGCAATCCTGGGATATTTAAAATTTGTGACAGTATAAAATTAGTTTTTGAATAATTTACTATAGAAAAGTCAATCCCTGGCGCAATTAAAATTTGCGACAGTATAAAATTATTTTTTGAATAATTTACTATATAAAAGGCAATCCCTGGCATAATTAAAATTTGCGACAGTAGAAAATTATTTTTTGAATAATTTACTATAGAAAAGGCAATCCCTGGCGCAATTAAAATTTGTGACAGTTGAAAATTATTTTTTGAATAATTTACTATAGAAAAGGCAATCCCTGGCGTAATTAAAATTTGCGACAGTATAAAATTAGTTTTTGAATAATTTACTATAGAAAAGGCAATCCCTGGCGTAATTAAAATTTGCGACAGTAGAAAATTATTTTTTGAATAATTTACTATAGAAAAGGCAATCCCTGGCGCAATTAAAATTTGTGACAGTATAAAATTATTTTTTGAATAATTTACTATATAAAAGGCAATCCCTGGCGTAATTAAAATTTGCGACAGTAGAAAATTATTTTTTGAATAATTTACTGTAGAAAAGGCAATCCCTGGGATATTTAAAATTTGCGACAGTATAAAATTATTTTTTGAATAATTTACTGTAGAAAAGGCAATCCCTGGGATATTTAAAATTTGCGACAGTATAAAATTATTTTTTGAATAATTTACTATAGAAAAGGCAATCCCTGGCGCAATTAAAATTTGTGACAGTATAAAATTATTTTTTGAATAATTTACTGTAGAAAAGGCAATCCCTGGGATATTTAAAATTTGCGACAGTATAAAATTATTTTTTGAATAATTTACTATAGAAAAGGCAATCCCTGGGATATTTAAAATTTGCGACAGTAGAAAATTATTTTTTGAATAATTTACTATAGAAAAGGCAATCCCTGGCGCAATTAAAATTTGTGACAGTTGAAAATTATTTTTTGAATAATTTACTATAGAAGAGGCAATCCCTGGGATATTTAAAATTTGTGACAGTATAAAATTAGTTTTTGAATAATTTACTATAGAAAAGGCAATCCCTGGGATATTTAAAATTTGCGACAGTATAAAATTATTTTTTGAATAATTTACTATAGAAAAGGCAATCCCTGGGATATTTAAAATTTGTGACAGTATAAAATTAGTTTTTGAATAATTTACTATAGAAAAGTCAATCCCTGGCGCAATTAAAATTTGCGACAGTATAAAATTATTTTTTGAATAATTTACTATATAAAAGGCAATCCCTGGCGTAATTAAAATTTGCGACAGTAGAAAATTATTTTTTGAATAATTTACTATAGAAAAGGCAATCCCTGGCGCAATTAAAATTTGTGACAGTTGAAAATTATTTTTTGAATAATTTACTATAGAAAAGGCAATCCCTGGCGTAATTAAAATTTGCGACAGTATAAAATTAGTTTTTGAATAATTTACTATAGAAAAGGCAATCCCTGGCGTAATTAAAATTTGCGACAGTAGAAAATTATTTTTTGAATAATTTACTATAGAAAAGGCAATCCCTGGCGCAGTTAAAATTTGTGACAGTATAAAATTATTTTTTGAATAATTTACTATATAAAAGGCAATCCCTGGCGTAATTAAAATTTGCGACAGTAGAAAATTATTTTTTGAATAATTTACTGTAGAAAAGGCAATCCCTGGGATATTTAAAATTTGCGACAGTATAAAATTATTTTTTGAATAATTTACTGTAGAAAAGGCAATCCCTGGGATATTTAAAATTTGCGACAGTATAAAATTATTTTTTGAATAATTTACTATAGAAAAGGCAATCCCTGGCGCAATTAAAATTTGTGACAGTATAAAATTATTTTTTGAATAATTTACTGTAGAAAAGGCAATCCCTGGGATATTTAAAATTTGCGACAGTATAAAATTATTTTTTGAATAATTTACTATAGAAAAGGCAATCCCTGGGATATTTAAAATTTGCGACAGTAGAAAATTATTTTTTGAATAATTTACTATAGAAAAGGCAATCCCTGGGATATTTAAAATTTGCGACAGTATAAAATTATTTTTTGAATAATTTACTGTAGAAAAGGCAATCCCTGGCGTAATTAAAATTTGCGACAGTAGAAAATTATTTTTTGAATAATTTACTGTAGAAAAGGCAATCCCTGGCGCAATTAAAATTTGCGACAGTATAAAATTATTTTTTGAATAATTTACTATAGAAAAGTCAATCCCTGGCGCAATTAAAATTTGTGACAGTATAAAATTATTTTTTGAATAATTTACTATATAAAAGGCAATCCCTGGCGTAATTAAAATTTGCGACAGTAGAAAATTATTTTTTGAATAATTTACTGTAGAAAAGGCAATCCCTGGGATATTTAAAATTTGTGACAGTATAAAATTATTTTTTGAATAATTTACTATAGAAAAGGCAATCCCTGGCGCAATTAAAATTTGTGACAGTTGAAAATTATTTTTTGAATAATTTACTATAGAAAAGGCAATCCCTGGCGCAATTAAAATTTGTGACAGTATAAAATTATTTTTTGAATAATTTACTATAGAAAAGGCAATCCCTGGGATATTTAAAATTTGCGACAGTATAAAATTAGTTTTTGAAAAATTTACTATATAAAAGGCAATCCCTGGCGCAATTAAAATTTGCGACAGTATAAAATTTTTTTTTGAATAATTTACTATAGAAAAGTCAATCCCTGGCGCAATTAAAATTTGTGACAGTATAAAATTATTTTTTGAATAATTTACTATATAAAAGGCAATCCCTGGCGTAATTAAAATTTGCGACAGTAGAAAATTATTTTTTGAATAATTTACTGTAGAAAAGGCAATCCCTGGGATATTTAAAATTTGTGACAGTATAAAATTATTTTTTGAATAATTTACTATAGAAAAGGCAATCCCTGGCGCAATTAAAATTTGTGACAGTATAAAATTATTTTTTGAATAATTTACTGTAGAAAAGGCAATCCCTGGCGCAATTAAAATTTGCGACAGTATAAAATTATTTTTTGAATAATTTACTATAGAAAAGGCAATCCCTGGCGCAATTAAAATTTGTGACAGTATAAAATTATTTTTTGAATAATTTACTATAGAAAAGGCAATCCCTGGGATATTTAAAATTTGCGACAGTATAAAATTTTTTTTTGAATAATTTACTATAGAAAAGTCAATCCCTGGCGCAATTAAAATTTGTGACAGTAGAAAATTAGTTTTTGAATAATTTACTATAGAAAAGGCAATCCCTGGGATATTTAAAATTTGTGACAGTATAAAATTATTTTTTGAATAATTTACTATAGAAAAGTCAATCCCTGGCGCAATTAAAATTTGTGACAGTTGAAAATTATTTTTTGAATAATTTACTATAGAAAAGGCAATCCCTGGCGCAATTAAAATTTGTGACAGTATAAAATTATTTTTTGAATAATTTACTGTAGAAAAGGCAATCCCTGGCGCAATTAAAATTTGCGACAGTATAAAATTATTTTTTGAATAATTTACTATAGAAAAGGCAATCCCTGGCGCAATTAAAATTTGTGACAGTATAAAATTATTTTTTGAATAATTTACTATAGAAAAGGCAATCCCTGGGATATTTAAAATTTGCGACAGTATAAAATTTTTTTTTGAATAATTTACTATAGAAAAGTCAATCCCTGGCGCAATTAAAATTTGTGACAGTAGAAAATTAGTTTTTGAATAATTTACTATAGAAAAGGCAATCCCTGGGATATTTAAAATTTGTGACAGTATAAAATTATTTTTTGAATAATTTACTATAGAAAAGTCAATCCCTGGCGCAATTAAAATTTGTGACAGTTGAAAATTATTTTTTGAATAATTTACTATAGAAAAGTCAATCCCTGGCGCAATTAAAATTTGTGACAGTTGAAAATTATTTTTTGAATAATTTACTATAGAAAAGTCAATCCCTGGCGCAATTAAAATTTGCGACAGTAGAAAATTATTTTTTGAATAATTTACTATAGAAAAGGCAATCCCTGGCGCAATTAAAATTTGCGACAGTAGAAAATTATTTTTTGAATAATTTACTGTAGAAAAGGCAATCCCTGGCGCAATTAAAATTTGCGACAGTATAAAATTAGTTTTTGAAAAATTTACTATATAAAAGGCAATCCCTGGCGCACATAAAATTTGTGACAGTATAAAATTATTTTTTGAATAATTTACTATAGAAAAGGCAATCCCTGGGATATTTAAAATTTGCGACAGTAGAAAATTATTTTTTGAATAATTTACTATATAAAAGGCAATCCCTGGCGTAATTAAAATTTGCGACAGTAGAAAATTATTTTTTGAATAATTTACTGTAGAAAAGGCAATCCCTGGGATATTTAAAATTTGCGACAGTATAAAATTATTTTTTGAATAATTTACTATATAAAAGGCAATCCCTGGCGTAATTAAAATTTGCGACAGTAGAAAATTATTTTTTGAATAATTTACTGTAGAAAAGGCAATCCCTGGGATATTTAAAATTTGCGACAGTAGAAAATTATTTTTTGAATAATTTACTGTAGAAAAGGCAATCCCTGGGATATTTAAAATTTGCGACAGTATAAAATTATTTTTTGAATAATTTACTATAGAAAAGGCAATCCCTGGCGCAATTAAAATTTGTGACAGTATAAAATTATTTTTTGAATTATTTACTGTAGAAAAGGCAATCCCTGGCGCAATTAAAATTTGCGACAGTATAAAATTAGTTTTTGAAAAATTTACTATATAAAAGGCAATCCCTGGCGCACATAAAATTTGTGACAGTATAAAATTATTTTTTGAATAATTTACTATAGAAAAGGCAATCCCTGGGATATTTAAAATTTGCGACAGTAGAAAATTATTTTTTGAAAAATTTACTATATAAAAGGCAATCCCTGGCGCACATAAAATTTGTGACAGTATAAAATTATTTTTTGAATAATTTACTATAGAAAAGGCAATCCCTGGGATATTTAAAATTTGCGACAGTAGAAAATTATTTTTTGAATAATTTACTATAGAAAAGGCAATCCCTGGCGCAATTAAAATTTGTGACAGTATAAAATTTATTTTTTGAATAATTTACTATAGAAAAGGCAATCCCTGGGATATTTAAAATTTGCGACAGTATAAAATTATTTTTTGAATAATTTACTATAGAAAAGGCAATCCCTGGCGCACATAAAATTTGCGACAGTATAAAATTAGTTTTTGAATAATTTACTATATAAAAGGCAATCCCTGGCGTAATTAAAATTTGCGACAGTATAAAATTATTTTTTGAATAATTTACTGTAGAAAAGGCAATCCCTGGCGCAATTAAAATTTGCGACAGTATAAAATTATTTTTTGAATAATTTACTATAGAAAAGGCAATCCCTGGCGCAATTAAAATTTGCGACAGTATAAAATTAGTTTTTGAAAAATTTACTATATAAAAGGCAATCCCTGGCGCAATTAAAATTTGTGACAGTTGAAAATTATTTTTTGAATAATTTACTGTAGAAAAGGCAATCCCTGGCGCAATTAAAATTTGTGACAGTTGAAAATTATTTTTTGAATAATTTACTATAGAAAAGGCAATCCCTGGCGCAATTAAAATTTGTGACAGTATAAAATTATTTTTTGAATAATTTACTATAGAAAAGGCAATCCCTGGGATATTTAAAATTTGCGACAGTATAAAATTATTTTTTGAATAATTTACTATAGAAAAGGCAATCCCTGGCGCACATAAAATTTGCGACAGTATAAAATTAGTTTTTGAATAATTTACTATATAAAAGGCAATCCCTGGCGTAATTAAAATTTGCGACAGTATAAAATTATTTTTTGAATAATTTACTATAGAAAAGTCAATCCCTGGCGCAATTAAAATTTGCGACAGTAGAAAATTATTTTTTGAATAATTTACTATAGAAAAGGCAATCCCTGGCGCAATTAAAATTTGCGACAGTATAAAATTATTTTTTGAAAAATTTACTATAGAAAAGGCAATCCCTGGCGCACATAAAATTTGCGACAGTATAAAATTATTTTTTGAAAAATTTACTATAGAAAAGGCAATCCCTGGCGCACATAAAATTTGCGACAGTATAAAATTATTTTTTGAATAATTTACTGTAGAAAAGGCAATCCCTGGCGCAATTAAAATTTGCGACAGTATAAAATTATTTTTTGAATAATTTACTATAGAAAAGGCAATCCCTGGGATATTTAAAATTTGCGACAGTAGAAAATTATTTTTTGAATAATTTACTATAGAAAAGGCAATCCCTGGCGCACATAAAATTTGCGACAGTATAAAATTATTTTTTGAATAATTTACTATAGAAAAGGCAATCCCTGGCGCAATTAAAATTTGTGACAGTATAAAATTATTTTTTGAATAATTTACTATAGAAAAGGCAATCCCTGGCGCAATTAAAATTTGCGACAGTATAAAATTATTTTTTGAATAATTTTCTATAGAAAAGGCAATCCCTGGCGCAATTAAAATTTGCGACAGTAGAAAATTATTTTTTGAATAATTTACTATATAAAAGGCAATCCCTGGCGTAATTAAAATTTGCGACAGTAGAAAATTATTTTTTGAATAATTTACTGTAGAAAAGGCAATCCCTGGCGCAATTAAAATTTGTGACAGTTGAAAATTATTTTTTGAATAATTTACTATAGAAAAGGCAATCCCTGGCGCAATTAAAATTTGTGACAGTATAAAATTATTTTTTGAATAATTTACTATAGAAAAGGCAATCCCTGGGATATTTAAAATTTGCGACAGTATAAAATTATTTTTTGAATAATTTACTATAGAAAAGGCAATCCCTGGCGCACATAAAATTTGCGACAGTATAAAATTAGTTTTTGAATAATTTACTATATAAAAGGCAATCCCTGGCGTAATTAAAATTTGCGACAGTATAAAATTATTTTTTGAATAATTTACTATAGAAAAGTCAATCCCTGGCGCAATTAAAATTTGCGACAGTAGAAAATTATTTTTTGAATAATTTACTATAGAAAAGGCAATCCCTGGCGCAATTAAAATTTGCGACAGTATAAAATTATTTTTTGAAAAATTTACTATAGAAAAGGCAATCCCTGGCGCACATAAAATTTGCGACAGTATAAAATTATTTTTTGAAAAATTTACTATAGAAAAGGCAATCCCTGGCGCAATTAAAATTTGCGACAGTAGAAAATTATTTTTTGAATAATTTACTATATAAAAGGCAATCCCTGGGATATTTAAAATTTGCGACAGTAGAAAATTATTTTTTGAATAATTTACTGTAGAAAAGGCAATCCCTGGCGCAATTAAAATTTGTGACAGTAGAAAATTATTTTTTGAATAATTTACTATAGAAAAGTCAATCCCTGGCGCAATTAAAATTTGTGACAGTATAAAATTATTTTTTGAATAATTTACTATAGAAAAGGCAATCCCTGGCGCACATAAAATTTGCGACAGTATAAAATTATTTTTTGAATAATTTACTATAGAAAAGTCAATCCCTGGCGCAATTAAAATTTGCGACAGTTGAAAATTATTTTTTGAATAATTTACTATAGAAAAGTCAATCCCTGGCGCAATTAAAATTTGCGACAGTAGAAAATTATTTTTTGAATAATTTACTATATAAAAGGCAATCCCTGGGATATTTAAAATTTGCACAGTAGAAAATTATTTTTTGAATAATTTACTGTAGAAAAGGCAATCCCTGGCGCAATTAAAATTTGTGACAGTAGAAAATTATTTTTTGAATAATTTACTATAGAAAAGTCAATCCCTGGCGCAATTAAAATTTGCGACAGTAGAAAATTATTTTTTGAATAATTTACTATAGAAAAGGCAATCCCTGGCGCAATTAAAATTTGTGACAGTTGAAAATTATTTTTTGAATAATTTACTATAGAAAAGGCAATCCCTGGCGTAATTAAAATTTGCGACAGTATAAAATTATTTTTTGAATAATTTACTATAGAAAAGGCAATCCCTGGCGCACATAAAATTTGCGACAGTATAAAATTAGTTTTTGAATAATTTACTATATAAAAGGCAATCCCTGGCGTAATTAAAATTTGCGACAGTAGAAAATTATTTTTTGAATAATTTACTATAGAAAAGGCAATCCCTGGCGCAATTAAAATTTGTGACAGTTGAAAATTATTTTTTGAATAATTTACTATAGAAAAGGCAATCCCTGGCGTAATTAAAATTTGCGACAGTATAAAATTATTTTTTGAATAATTTACTATAGAAAAGGCAATCCCTGGCGCACATAAAATTTGCGACAGTATAAAATTAGTTTTTGAATAATTTACTATATAAAAGGCAATCCCTGGCGTAATTAAAATTTGCGACAGTATAAAATTATTTTTTGAATAATTTACTATAGAAAAGTCAATCCCTGGCGCAATTAAAATTTGCGACAGTAGAAAATTATTTTTTGAATAATTTACTATAGAAAAGGCAATCCCTGGCGCAATTAAAATTTGCGACAGTATAAAATTATTTTTTGAAAAATTTACTATAGAAAAGGCAATCCCTGGCGCACATAAAATTTGCGACAGTATAAAATTATTTTTTGAAAAATTTACTATAGAAAAGGCAATCCCTGGCGCAATTAAAATTTGCGACAGTAGAAAATTATTTTTTGAATAATTTACTATATAAAAGGCAATCCCTGGGATATTTAAAATTTGCGACAGTAGAAAATTATTTTTTGAATAATTTACTGTAGAAAAGGCAATCCCTGGCGCAATTAAAATTTGTGACAGTAGAAAATTATTTTTTGAATAATTTACTATAGAAAAGGCAATCCCTGGCGCAATTAAAATTTGTGACAGTATAAAATTATTTTTTGAATAATTTACTATAGAAAAGGCAATCCCTGGCGCACATAAAATTTGCGACAGTATAAAATTATTTTTTGAATAATTTACTATAGAAAAGTCAATCCCTGGCGCAATTAAAATTTGCGACAGTAGAAAATTATTTTTTGAATAATTTACTATAGAAAAGGCAATCCCTGGCGCAATTAAAATTTGCGACAGTATAAAATTATTTTTTGAAAAATTTACTATAGAAAAGGCAATCCCTGGCGCACATAAAATTTGCGACAGTATAAAATTATTTTTTGAAAAATTTACTATAGAAAAGGCAATCCCTGGCGCACATAAAATTTGCGACAGTATAAAATTATTTTTTGAATAATTTACTGTAGAAAAGGCAATCCCTGGCGCAATTAAAATTTGTGACAGTAGAAAATTATTTTTTGAATAATTTACTATAGAAAAGGCAATCCCTGGCGCAATTAAAATTTGTGACAGTATAAAATTATTTTTTGAATAATTTACTATAGAAAAGGCAATCCCTGGCGCACATAAAATTTGCGACAGTATAAAATTATTTTTTGAATAATTTACTATAGAAAAGTCAATCCCTGGCGCAATTAAAATTTGCGACAGTAGAAAATTATTTTTTGAATAATTTACTATAGAAAAGGCAATCCCTGGCGCAATTAAAATTTGCGACAGTATAAAATTATTTTTTGAAAAATTTACTATAGAAAAGGCAATCCCTGGCGCACATAAAATTTGCGACAGTATAAAATTATTTTTTGAAAAATTTACTATAGAAAAGGCAATCCCTGGCGCACATAAAATTTGCGACAGTATAAAATTATTTTTTGAATAATTTACTGTAGAAAAGGCAATCCCTGGCACAATTAAAATTTGCGACAGTATAAAATTATTTTTTGAATAATTTACTATAGAAAAGGCAATCCCTGGGATATTTAAAATTTGCGACAGTAGAAAATTATTTTTTGAATTATTTACTATAGAAAAGGCAATCCCTGGCGCACATAAAATTTGCGACAGTATAAAATTATTTTTTGAATAATTTACTGTAGAAAAGGCAATCCCTGGCGGAATTTAAAATTTGTGACAGTTGAAAATTATTTTTTGAATAATTTACTATAGAAAAGTCAATCCCTGGCGCAATTAAAATTTGCGACAGTAGAAAATTATTTTTTGAATAATTTACTATAGAAAAGGCAATCCCTGGCGCAATTAAAATTTGCGACAGTAGAAAATTAGTTTTTGAATAATTTACTATAGAAAAGGCAATCCCTGGCGCACATAAAATTTGCGACAGTATAAAATTAGTTTTTGAAAAATTTACTATAGAAAAGGCAATCCCTGGCGCAATTAAAATTTGCGACAGTATAAAATTAGTTTTTGAATAATTTACTATATAAAAGGCAATCCCTGGCGTAATTAAAATTTGCGACAGTATAAAATTATTTTTTGAAAAATTTACTATAGAAAAGGCAATCCCTGGCGCACATAAAATTTGCGACAGTATAAAATTATTTTTTGAATAATTTACTATAGAAAAGGCAATCCCTGGCGCAATTAAAATTTGTGACAGTTGAAAATTATTTTTTGAATAATTTACTATAGAAAAGTCAATCCCAATTATTCAAAAAATAATTTTCAACTGTCACAAATTTTAATTGCGCCAGGGATTGCCTTTTCTACAGTAAATTTTTCAAAAAATAATTTTATACTGTCGCAAATTTTAATTGCGCCAGGGATTGCCTTTTCTATAGTAAATTATTCAAAAAATAATTTTCTACTGTCGCAAATTTTAATTGCGCCAGGGATTGCCTTTTCTATAGTAAATTATTCAAAAAATAATTTTATACTGTCGCAAATTTTAATTGCGCCAGGGATTGCCTTTTCTATAGTAAATTATTCAAAAACTAATTTTATACTGTCGCAAATTTTAATTGCGCCAGGGATTGCCTTTTCTATAGTAAATTATTCAAAAAATAATTTTCTACTGTCACAAATTTTAATTGCGCCAGGGATTGCCTTTTCTATAGTAAATTATTCAAAAACTAATTTTCTACTGTCACAAATTTTAATTGCGCCAGGGATTGCCTTTTCTACAGTAAATTATTCAAAAAATAATTTTATACTGTCACAAATTTTAAATATCCCAGGGATTGCCTTTTCTATAGTAAATTATTCAAAAAATAATTTTATACTGTCACAAATTTTAATTGCGCCAGGGATTGCCTTTTCTATAGTAAATTATTCAAAAACTAATTTTCTACTGTCACAAATTTTAATTGCGCCAGGGATTGACTTTTCTATAGTAAATTATTCAAAAACTAATTTTATACTGTCGCAAATTTTATGTGCGCCAGGGATTGCCTTTTCTATAGTAAAATTATTCAAAAAATAATTTTCTACTGTCGCAAATTTTAAATATCCCAGGGATTGCCTTTTCTATAGTAAATTATTCAAAAAATAATTTTCTACTGTCGCAAATTTTAATTACGCCAGGGATTGCCTTTTATATAGTAAATTATTCAAAAAATAATTTTATACTGTCACAAATTTTAATTGCGCCAGGGATTGCCTTTTATATAGTAAATTATTCAAAAAATAATTTTATACTGTCGCAAATTTTAATTACGCCAGGGATTGCCTTTTCTATAGTAAATTATTCAAAAAATAATTTTATACTGTCGCAAATTTTATGTGCGCCAGGGATTGCCTTTTCTATAGTAAATTATTCAAAAAATAATTTTATACTGTCACAAATTTTAATTGCGCCAGGGATTGCCTTTTCTACAGTAAATTATTCAAAAAATAATTTTCTACTGTCGCAAATTTTAATTGCGCCAGGGATTGCCTTTTCTATAGTAAATTATTCAAAAAATAATTTTATACTGTCGCAAATTTTAATTACGCCAGGGATTGCCTTTTATATAGTAAATTATTCAAAAAATAATTTTCAACTGTCACAAATTTTAATTACGCCAGGGATTGCCTTTTATATAGTAAATTTTTCAAAAAATAATTTTATACTGTTGCAAATTTTATGTGCGCCAGGGATTGCCTTTTCTATAGTAAATTATTCAAAAAATAATTTTCAACTGTCACAAATTTTAAATATCCCAGGGATTGCCTTTTCTATAGTAAATTTTTCAAAAAATAATTTTATACTGTCGCAAATTTTATGTGCGCCAGGGATTGCCTTTTCTATAGTAAATTATTCAAAAAATAATTTTATACTGTCGCAAATTTTAATTACGCCAGGGATTGCCTTTTCTATAGTAAATTATTCAAAAAATAATTTTATACTGTCGCAAATTTTATGTGCGCCAGGGATTGACTTTTCTATAGTAAATTATTCAAAAACTAATTTTATACTGTCGCAAATTTTAAATATCCCAGGGATTGCCTTTTCTATAGTAAATTATTCAAAAAATAATTTTCTACTGTCGCAAATTTTAATTGCGCCAGGGATTGACTTTTCTATTTTTTGAATAATTTACTATAGAAAAGGCAATCCCTGGCGTAATTAAAATTTGCGACAGTATAAAATCATTTTTTGAATAATTTACTATAGAAAAGGCAATCCCTGGCGCAATTAAAATTTGCGACAGTATAAAATTATTTTTTGAATAATAATAATGGCGCAATTAAAATTTGCGACAGTATAAAATTATTTTTTGAATAATTTACTATAGAAAAGTCAATCCCTGGCGCAATTAAAATTTGTGACAGTATAAAATTATTTTTTGAATAATTTACTATAGAAAAGGCAATCCCTGGCGCAATTAAAATTTGCGACAGTATAAAATTATTTTTTGAATAATTTACTATAGAAAAGGCAATCCCTGGGATATTTAAAATTTGCGACAGTAGAAAATTATTTTTTGAATAATTTACTATAGAAAAGGCAATCCCTGGCGTAATTAAAATTTGCGACAGTATAAAATTATTTTTTGAATAATTTACTATATAAAAGGCAATCCCTGGCGCACATAAAATTTGCGACAGTATAAAATTAGTTTTTGAAAAATTTACTATTGAAAAGGCAATCCCTGGCGCACATAAAATTTGCGACAGTATAAAATTAGTTTTTGAAAAATTTACTATATAAAAGGCAATCCCTGGCGTAATTAAAATTTGCGACAGTATAAAATTAGTTTTTGAATAATTTACTATAGAAAAGTCAATCCCTGGCGCAATTAAAATTTGCGACAGTAGAAAATTAGTTTTTGAAAAATTTACTATAGAAAAGGCAATCCCTGGCGCAATTAAAATTTGTGACAGTTGAAAATTATTTTTTGAATAATTTACTGTAGAAAAGGCAATCCCTGGCGTAATTAAAATTTGCGACAGTATAAAATTAGTTTTTGAAAAATTTACTATATAAAAGGCAATCCCTGGCGCAATTAAAATTTGTGACAGTATAAAATTATTTTTTGAATAATTTACTATAGAAAAGGCAATCCCTGGCGCAATTAAAATTTGCGACAGTATAAAATTATTTTTTGAATAATTTACTATAGAAAAGGCAATCCCTGGGATATTTAAAATTTGCGACAGTAGAAAATTATTTTTTGAATAATTTACTATAGAAAAGGCAATCCCTGGCGCAATTAAAATTTGTGACAGTTGAAAATTATTTTTTGAATAATTTACTATAGAAAAGGCAATCCCTGGGATATTTAAAATTTGTGACAGTATAAAATTATTTTTTGAAAAATTTACTATAGAAAAGGCAATCCCTGGCGCAATTAAAATTTGTGACAGTATAAAATTATTTTTTGAATAATTTACTATAGAAAAGGCAATCCCTGGCGCAATTAAAATTTGCGACAGTATAAAATTATTTTTTGAAAAATTTACTATAGAAAAGGCAATCCCTGGGATATTTAAAATTTGCGACAGTTGAAAATTATTTTTTGAATAATTTACTATAGAAAAGGCAATCCCTGGGATATTTAAAATTTGCGACAGTAGAAAATTATTTTTTGAATAATTTACTATAGAAAAGGCAATCCCTGGCGCAATTAAAATTTGTGACAATTGAAAATTATTTTTTGAATAATTTACTATAGAAAAGGCAATCCCTGGGATATTTAAAATTTGTGACAGTATAAAATTATTTTTTGAAAAATTTACTATAGAAAAGGCAATCCCTGGCGCAATTAAAATTTGCGACAGTATAAAATTATTTTTTGAAAAATTTACTATAGAAAAGGCCATCCCTGGGATATTTAAAATTTGCGACAGTAGAAAATTATTTTTTGAATAATTTACTATAGAAAAGGCAATCCCTGACGCAATTAAAATTTGTGACAGTTGAAAATTATTTTTTGAATAATTTACTATAGAAAAGGCAATCCCTGGGATATTTAAAATTTGTGACAGTATAAAATTAGTTTTTGAATAATTTACTATAGAAAAGGCAATCCCTGGCGCAATTAAAATTTGTGACAGTATAAAATTATTTTTTGAATAATTTACTATAGAAAAGGCAATCCCTGGCGCAATTAAAATTTGCGACAGTATAAAATTATTTTTTGAATAATTTACTATAGAAAAGGCAATCCCTGGGATATTTAAAATTTGCGACAGTAGAAAATTATTTTTTGAATAATTTACTATAGAAAAGGCAATCCCTGGCGCAATTAAAATTTGTGACAGTTGAAAATTATTTTTTGAATAATTTACTATAGAAAAGGCAATCCCTGGGATATTTAAAATTTGTGACAGTATAAAATTATTTTTTGAATAATTTACTATAGAAAAGGCAATCCCTGGCGCACATAAAATTTGCGACAGTATAAAATTATTTTTTGAATAATTTACTATAGAAAAGTCAATCCCTGGCGCAATTAAAATTTGTGACAGTATAAAATTATTTTTTGAATAATTTACTATAGAAAAGGCAATCCCTGGCGCAATTAAAATTTGCGACAGTATAAAATTATTTTTTGAATAATTTACTATAGAAAAGGCAATCCCTGGGATATTTAAAATTTGCGACAGTAGAAAATTATTTTTTGAATAATTTACTATAGAAAAGGCAATCCCTGGCGTAATTAAAATTTGCGACAGTATAAAATTATTTTTTGAATAATTTACTATATAAAAGGCAATCCCTGGCGCACATAAAATTTGCGACAGTATAAAATTAGTTTTTGAAAAATTTACTATAGAAAAGGCAATCCCTGGCGCACATAAAATTTGCGACAGTATAAAATTAGTTTTTGAAAAATTTACTATATAAAAGGCAATCCCTGGCGTAATTAAAATTTGCGACAGTATAAAATTAGTTTTTGAATAATTTACTATAGAAAAGTCAATCCCTGGCGCAATTAAAATTTGCGACAGTAGAAAATTAGTTTTTGAAAAATTTACTATAGAAAAGGCAATCCCTGGCGCAATTAAAATTTGTGACAGTTGAAAATTATTTTTTGAATAATTTACTGTAGAAAAGGCAATCCCTGGCGTAATTAAAATTTGCGACAGTATAAAATTAGTTTTTGAAAAATTTACTATATAAAAGGCAATCCCTGGCGCAATTAAAATTTGCGACAGTATAAAATTAGTTTTTGAAAAATTTACTATATAAAAGGCAATCCCTGGCGTAATTAAAATTTGCGACAGTATAAAATTAGTTTTTGAATAATTTACTATAGAAAAGTCAATCCCTGGCGCAATTAAAATTTGCGACAGTAGAAAATTAGTTTTTGAAAAATTTACTATAGAAAAGGCAATCCCTGGCGCAATTAAAATTTGTGACAGTTGAAAATTATTTTTTGAATAATTTACTGTAGAAAAGGCAATCCCTGGCGTAATTAAAATTTGCGACAGTATAAAATTAGTTTTTGAAAAATTTACTATATAAAAGGCAATCCCTGGCGCAATTAAAATTTGTGACAGTATAAAATTATTTTTTGAATAATTTACTATAGAAAAGGCAATCCCTGGCGCAATTAAAATTTGCGACAGTAGAAAATTATTTTTTGAATAATTTACTATATAAAAGGCAATCCCTGGCGTAATTAAAATTTGCGACAGTAGAAAATTAGTTTTTGAAAAATTTACTATATAAAAGGCAATCCCTGGCGTAATTAAAATTTGCGACAGTATAAAATTAGTTTTTGAAAAATTTACTATATAAAAGGCAATCCCTGGCGTAATTAAAATTTGCGACAGTAGAAAATTATTTTTTGAATAATTTACTATAGAAAAGTCAATCCCTGGCGCACATAAAATTTGCGACAGTATAAAATTAGTTTTTGAAAAATTTACTATATAAAAGGCAATCCCTGGCGTAATTAAAATTTGCGACAGTATAAAATTAGTTTTTGAATAATTTACTATAGAAAAGTCAATCCCTGGCGCAATTAAAATTTGCGACAGTAGAAAATTAGTTTTTGAAAAATTTACTATAGAAATGGCAATCCCTGGCGCAATTAAAATTTGTGACAGTTGAAAATTATTTTTTGAATAATTTACTGTAGAAAAGGCAATCCCTGGCGTAATTAAAATTTGCGACAGTATAAAATTAGTTTTTGAAAAATTTACTATATAAAAGGCAATCCCTGGCGCAATTAAAATTTGTGACAGTATAAAATTAGTTTTTGAATAATTTACTATAGAAAAGGCAATCCCTGGCGCAATTAAAATTTGCGACAGTAAAAAATTATTTTTTGAATACTTTACTATAGAAAAGTCAATCCCTGGCGCAATTAAAATTTGCGACAGTATAAAATTAGTTTTTGAAAAATTTACTATATAAAAGGCAATCCCTGGCGTAATTAAAATTTGCGACAGTATAAAATTATTTTTTGAATAATTTACTATAGAAAAGGCAATCCCTGGCGCAATTAAAATTTGCGACAGTATAAAATTAGTTTTTGAAAAATTTACTATAGAAAAGGCAATCCCTGGCGCAATTAAAATTTGTGACAGTATAAAATTATTTTTTGAATAATTTACTATAGAAAAGGCAATCCCTGGCGCAATTAAAATTTGCGACAGTATAAAATTATTTTTTGAATAATTTACTATAGAAAAGTCAATCCCTGGCGCAATTAAAATTTGCGACAGTAGAAAATTAGTTTTTGAAAAATTTACTATAGAAAAGGCAATCCCTGGCGTAATTAAAATTTGCGACAGTATAAAATTATTTTTTGAATAATTTACTGTAGAAAAGGCAATCCCTGGGATATTTAAAATTTGCGACAGTATAAAATTAGTTTTTGAATAATTTACTATAGAAAAGGCAATCCCTGGGATATTTAAAATTTGCGACAGTATAAAATTAGTTTTTGAAAAATTTACTATAGAAAAGGCAATCCCTGGCGCAATTAAAATTTGTGACAGTATAAAATTATTTTTTGAATAATTTACTATATAAAAGGCAATCCCTGGCGTAATTAAAATTTGCGACAGTTGAAAATTATTTTTTGAATAATTTACTATAGAAAAGGCAATCCCTGGCGCAATTAAAATTTGTGACAGTTGAAAATTATTTTTTGAATAATTTACTATAGAAAAGGCAATCCCTGGCGCAATTAAAATTTGTGACAGTTGAAAATTATTTTTTGAATAATTTACTATAGAAAAGGCAATCCCTGGCGCACATAAAATTTGCGACAGTATAAAATTAGTTTTTGAAAAATTTACTATATAAAAGGCAATCCCTGGCGCACATAAAATTTGCGACAGTATAAAATTAGTTTTTGAATAATTTACTATAGAAAAGTCAATCCCTGGCGCAATTAAAATTTGTGACAGTATAAAATTAGTTTTTGAATAATTTACTATAGAAAAGGCAATCCCTGGCGCAATTAAAATTTGCGACAGTATAAAATTAGTTTTTGAATAATTTACTATAGAAAAGGCAATCCCTGGCGCAATTAAAATTTGTGACAGTTGAAAATTATTTTTTGAATAATTTACTATAGAAAAGGCAATCCCTGGCGCACATAAAATTTGCGACAGTATAAAATTAGTTTTTGAAAAATTTACTATATAAAAGGCAATCCCTGGGATATTTAAAATTTGCGACAGTATAAAATTAGTTTTGGAATAATTTACTATAGAAAAGGCAATCCCTGGCGCAATTAAAATTTGTGACAGTTGAAAATTATTTTTTGAATAATTTACTATAGAAAAGGCAATCCCTGGCGCACATAAAATTTGCGACAGTATAAAATTATTTTTTGAATAATTTACTATAGAAAAGTCAATCCCTGGCGCAATTAAAATTTGTGACAGTTGAAAATTATTTTTTGAATAATTTACTATAGAAAAGTCAATCCCTGGCGCAATTAAAATTTGTGACAGTTGAAAATTATTTTTTGAATAATTTACTATAGAAAAGTCAATCCCTGGCGCAATTAAAATTTGTGACAGTTGAAAATTATTTTTTGAATAATTTACTATAGAAAAGGCAATCCCTGGCGCAATTAAATTTTGCGACAGTAGAAAATTAGTTTTTGAAAAATTTACTATAGAAAAGGCAATCCCTGGCGCACATAAAATTTGCGACAGTATAAAATTAGTTTTTGAAAAATTTACTATAGAAAAGGCAATCCCTGGCGCACATAAAATTTGCGACAGTATAAAATTAGTTTTTGAAAAATTTACTATAGAAAAGGCAATCCCTGGCGCACATAAAATTTGTGACAGTTGAAAATTATTTTTTGAATAATTTACTATAGAAAAGGCAATCCCTGGCGCAATTAAAATTTGGGACAGTATAAAATTAGTTTTTGAATAATTTACTATAGAAAAGGCAATCCCTGGCGCACATAAAATTTGCGACAGTATAAAATTATTTTTTGAATAATTTACTATAGAAAAGGCAATCCCTGGCGCAATTAAATTTTGCGACAGTAGAAAATTAGTTTTTGAAAAATTTACTATAGAAAAGGCAATCCCTGGCGCACATAAAATTTGCGACAGTATAAAATTAGTTTTTGAAAAATTTACTATAGAAAAGGCAATCCCTGGCGCACATAAAATTTGCGACAGTATAAAATTAGTTTTTGAAAAATTTACTATAGAAAAGGCAATCCCTGGCGTAATTAAAATTTGCGACAGTAGAAAATTATTTTTTGAATAATTTACTATAGAAAAGGCAATCCCTGGCGCACATAAAATTTGCGACAGTATAAAATTAGTTTTTGAAAAATTTACTATAGAAAAGGCAATCCCTGGCGCACATAAAATTTGCGACAGTATAAAATTAGTTTTTGAAAAATTTACTATAGAAAAGGCAATCCCTGGCGCACATAAAATTTGCGACAGTATAAAATTAGTTTTTGAAAAATTTACTATAGAAAAGGCAATCCCTGGGATATTTAAAATTTGTGACAGTTGAAAATTATTTTTTGAATAATTTACTATATAAAAGGCAATCCCTGGGATATTTAAAATTTGTGACAGTTGAAAATTATTTTTTGAATAATTTACTATAGAAAAGTCAATCCCTGGCGCAATTAAAATTTGTGACAGTTGAAAATTATTTTTTGAATAATTTACTATAGAAAAGTCAATCCCTGGCGCAATTAAAATTTGTGACAGTTGAAAATTATTTTTTGAATAATTTACTATAGAAAAGTCAATCCCTGGCGCAATTAAAATTTGCGACAGTAGAAAATTAGTTTTTGAAAAATTTACTATAGAAAAGGCAATCCCTGGCGCACATAAAATTTGCGACAGTATAAAATTAGTTTTTGAAAAATTTACTATAGAAAAGGCAATCCCTGGCGCACATAAAATTTGCGACAGTATAAAATTAGTTTTTGAAAAATTTACTATAGAAAAGGCAATCCCTGGGATATTTAAAATTTGTGACAGTTGAAAATTATTTTTTGAATAATTTACTATAGAAAAGTCAATCCCTGGCGCACATAAAATTTGCGACAGTATAAAATTAGTTTTTGAAAAATTTACTATAGAAAAGGCAATCCCTGGGATATTTAAAATTTGTGACAGTTGAAAATTATTTTTTGAATAATTTACTATAGAAAAGTCAATCCCTGGCGCAATTAAAATTTGTGACAGTTGAAAATTATTTTTTGAATAATTTACTATAGAAGAGGCAATCCCTGGCGCAATTAAAATTTGCGACAGTATAAAATTAGTTTTTGAAAAATTTACTATATAAATGGCAATCCCTGGGATATTTAAAATTTGCGACAGTATAAAATTAGTTTTTGAATAATTTACTATAGAAAAGTCAATCCCTGGCGCAATTAAAATTTGTGACAGTTGAAAATTATTTTTTGAATAATTTACTATAGAAAAGGCAATCCCTGGCGCACATAAAATTTGCGACAGTATAAAATTAGTTTTTGAAAAATTTACTATATAAAAGGCAATCCCTGGGATATTTAAAATTTGTGACAGTTGAAAATTATTTTTTGAATAATTTACTATAGAAAAGTCAATCCCTGGCGCAATTAAAATTTGTGACAGTTGAAAATTATTTTTTGAATAATTTACTATAGAAAAGTCAATCCCTGGCGCAATTAAAATTTGTGACAGTTGAAAATTATTTTTTGAATAATTTACTATAGAAAAGGCAATCCCTGGCGCACATAAAATTTGCGACAGTAGAAAATTATTTTTTGAATAATTTACTATAGAAAAGGCTATCCCTGGCGCACATAAAATTTGCGACAGTATAAAATTAGTTTTTGAATAATTTACTATAGAAAAGGCAATCCCTGGCGCAATTAAAATTTGCGACAGTATAAAATTAGTTTTTGAAAAATTTACTATATAAAAGGCAATCCCTGGGATATTTAAAATTTGCGACAGTATAAAATTAGTTTTTGAATAATTTACTATAGAAAAGTCAATCCCTGGCGCAATTAAAATTTGTGACAGTTGAAAATTATTTTTTGAATAATTTACTATAGAAAAGGCAATCCCTGGCGCACATAAAATTTGCGACAGTATAAAATTAGTTTTTGAAAAATTTACTATAGAAAAGGCAATCCCTGGCGCAATTAAAATTTGCGACAGTATAAAATTAGTTTTTGAAAAATTTACTATAGAAAAGGCAATCCCTGGCGTATTTAAAATTTGCGACAGTAGAAAATTATTTTTTGAATAATTTACTATAGAAAAGGCAATCCCTGGGATATTTAAAATTTGCGACAGTATAAAATTAGTTTTTGAATAATTTACTATAGAAAAGTCAATCCCTGGCGCAATTAAAATTTGTGACAGTTGAAAATTATTTTTTGAATAATTTACTATAGAAAAGGCAATCCCTGGCGCAATTAAAATTTGTGACAGTTGAAAATTATTTTTTGAATAATTTACTATAGAAAAGGCAATCCCTGGCGCACATAAAATTTGCGACAGTAAAAAATTATTTTTTGAATAATTTACTATAGAAAAGGCAATCCCTGGCGTAATTAAAATTTGCGACAGTTGAAAATTATTTTTTGAATAATTTACTATAGAAAAGGCAATCCCTGGGATATTTAAAATTTGCGACAGTATAAAATTAGTTTTTGAAAAATTTACTATAGAAAAGGCAATCCCTGGCGCACATAAAATTTGCGACAGTATAAAATTAGTTTTTGAAAAATTTACTATAGAAACGGCAATCCCTGGCGTAATTAAAATTTGTGACAGTTGAAAATTATTTTTTGAATAATTTACTATAGAAAAGGCAATCCCTGGCGCACATAAAATTTGCGACAGTATAAAATTAGTTTTTGAAAAATTTACTATATAAAAGGCAATCCCTGGGATATTTAAAATTTGTGACAGTTGAAAATTATTTTTTGAATAATTTACTATAGAAAAGTCAATCCCTGGCGTAATTAAAATTTGCGACAGTATAAAATTAGTTTTTGAAAAATTTACTATAGAAAAGGCAATCCCTGGCGCACATAAAATTTGCGACAGTATAAAATTAGTTTTTGAAAAATTTACTATAGAAAAGGCAATCCCTGGCGCACATAAAATTTGCGACAGTATAAAATTAGTTTTTGAAAAATTTACTATAGAAAAGGCAATCCCTGGGATATTTAAAATTTGTGACAGTTGAAAATTATTTTTTGAATAATTTACTATAGAAAAGTCAATCCCTGGCGCAATTAAAATTTGTGACAGTTGAAAATTATTTTTTGAATAATTTACTATAGAAAAGGCAATCCCTGGCGCAATTAAAATTTGTGACAGTTGAAAATTATTTTTTGAATAATTTACTATAGAAAAGGCAATCCCTGGCGCACATAAAATTTGCGACAGTATAAAATTAGTTTTTGAAAAATTTACTATAGAAAAGGCAATCCCTGGCGCAATTAAAATTTGTGACAGTATAAAATTAGTTTTTGAATAATTTACTATAGAAAAGGCAATCCCTGGCGCAATTAAAATTTGCGACAGTATAAAATTAGTTTTTGAAAAATTTACTATATAAAAGGCAATCCCTGGGATATTTAAAATTTGCGACAGTATAAAATTAGTTTTTGAATAATTTACTATAGAAAAGTCAATCCCTGGCGCAATTAAAATTTGTGACAGTTGAAAATTATTTTTTGAATAATTTACTATAGAAAAGGCAATCCCTGGCGCACATAAAATTTGCGACAGTATAAAATTAGTTTTTGAAAAATTTACTATAGAAAAGGCAATCCCTGGCGCAATTAAAATTTGCGACAGTATAAAATTAGTTTTTGAAAAATTTACTATAGAAAAGGCAATCCCTGGCGTAATTAAAATTTGCGACAGTAGAAAATTATTTTTTGAATAATTTACTATAGAAAAGGCAATCCCTGGGATATTTAAAATTTGCGACAGTATAAAATTAGTTTTTGAATAATTTACTATAGAAAAGTCAATCCCTGGCGCACATAAAATTTGCGACAGTAAAAAATTATTTTTTGAATAATTTACTATAGAAAAGGCAATCCCTGGCGTAATTAAAATTTGCGACAGTATAAAATTAGTTTTTGAAAAATTTACTATAGAAAAGGCAATCCCTGGCGCACATAAAATTTGCGACAGTATAAAATTAGTTTTTGAAAAATTTACTATAGAAAAGGCAATCCCTGGCGCACATAAAATTTGCGACAGTATAAAATTAGTTTTTGAAAAATTTACTATATAAAAGGCAATCCCTGGCGCACATAAAATTTGCGACAGTATAAAATTATTTTTTGAAAAATTTACTATATAAAAGGCAATCCCTGGGATATTTAAAATTTGCGACAGTATAAAATTAGTTTTTGAAAAATTTACTATAGAAAAGGCAATCCCTGGCGCAATTAAAATTTGTGACAGTATAAAATTAGTTTTTGAATAATTTACTATAGAAAAGGCAATCCCTGGGATATTTAAAATTTGTGACAGTTGAAAATTATTTTTTGAATAATTTACTATAGAAAAGTCAATCCCTGGCGCAATTAAAATTTGTGACAGTTGAAAATTATTTTTTGAATAATTTACTATAGAAAAGGCAATCCCTGGCGCAATTAAAATTTGTGACAGTTGAAAATTATTTTTTGAATAATTTACTATAGAAAAGGCAATCCCTGGCGCACATAAAATTTGCGACAGTATAAAATTAGTTTTTGAAAAATTTACTATAGAAAAGGCAATCCCTGGCGCAATTAAAATTTGTGACAGTATAAAATTAGTTTTTGAATAATTTACTATAGAAAAGGCAATCCCTGGCGCAATTAAAATTTGCGACAGTATAAAATTAGTTTTTGAAAAATTTACTATAGAAAAGGCAATCCCTGGGATATTTAAAATTTGCGACAGTATAAAATTAGTTTTTGAATAATTTACTATAGAAAAGTCAATCCCTGGCGCAATTAAAATTTGTGACAGTATAAAATTAGTTTTTGAATAATTTACTAAAGAAAAGGCAATCCCTGGCGCAATTAAAATTTGTGACAGTTGAAAATTATTTTTTGAATAATTTACTATAGAAAAGGCAATCCCTGGCGCAATTAAAATTTGTGACAGTTGAAAATTATTTTTTGAATAATTTACTATAGAAAAGGCAATCCCTGGCGCACATAAAATTTGCGACAGTAAAAAATTATTTTTTGAATAATTTACTATAGAAAAGGCAATCCCTGGCGTAATTAAAATTTGCGACAGTATAAAATTAGTTTTTGAAAAATTTACTATAGAAAAGGCAATCCCTGGCGCACATAAAATTTGCGACAGTATAAAATTAGTTTTTGAAAAATTTACTATAGAAAAGGCAATCCCTGGCGCACATAAAATTTGCGACAGTATAAAATTAGTTTTTGAAAAATTTACTATATAAAAGGCAATCCCTGGCGCACATAAAATTTGCGACAGTATAAAATTATTTTTTGAAAAATTTACTATATAAAAGGCAATCCCTGGGATATTTAAAATTTGCGACAGTATAAAATTAGTTTTTGAAAAATTTACTATAGAAAAGGCAATCCCTGGCGCAATTAAAATTTGTGACAGTATAAAATTAGTTTTTGAATAATTTACTATAGAAAAGGCAATCCCTGGGATATTTAAAATTTGTGACAGTTGAAAATTATTTTTTGAATAATTTACTATAGAAAAGTCAATCCCTGGCGCAATTAAAATTTGTGACAGTTGAAAATTATTTTTTGAATAATTTACTATAGAAAAGGCAATCCCTGGCGCAATTAAAATTTGTGACAGTTGAAAATTATTTTTTGAATAATTTACTATAGAAAAGGCAATCCCTGGCGCACATAAAATTTGCGACAGTATAAAATTAGTTTTTGAAAAATTTACTATAGAAAAGGCAATCCCTGGCGCAATTAAAATTTGTGACAGTATAAAATTAGTTTTTGAATAATTTACTATAGAAAAGGCAATCCCTGGCGCAATTAAAATTTGCGACAGTATAAAATTAGTTTTTGAAAAATTTACTATAGAAAAGGCAATCCCTGGGATATTTAAAATTTGCGACAGTATAAAATTAGTTTTTGAATAATTTACTATAGAAAAGTCAATCCCTGGCGCAATTAAAATTTGTGACAGTATAAAATTAGTTTTTGAATAATTTACTAAAGAAAAGGCAATCCCTGGCGCAATTAAAATTTGTGACAGTTGAAAATTATTTTTTGAATAATTTACTATAGAAAAGGCAATCCCTGGCGCACATAAAATTTGCGACAGTATAAAATTAGTTTTTGAAAAATTTACTATATAAATGGCAATCCCTGGGATATTTAAAATTTGCGACAGTAGAAAATTATTTTTTGAATAATTTACTATAGAAAAGGCAATCCCTGGCGCACATAAAATTTGCGACAGTAAAAAATTATTTTTTGAATAATTTACTATAGAAAAGGCAATCCCTGGCGCACATAAAATTTGCGACAGTATAAAATTAGTTTTTGAAAAATTTACTATATAAAAGGCAATCCCTGGCGTAATTAAAATTTGCGACAGTAGAAAATTATTTTTTGAATAATTTACTATAGAAAAGGCAATCCCTGGCGCACATAAAATTTGCGACAGTAAAAAATTATTTTTTGAATAATTTACTATAGAAAAGGCAATCCCTGGCGCACATAAAATTTGCGACAGTAAAAAATTATTTTTTGAATAATTTACTATAGAAAAGTCAATCCCTGGCGTAATTAAAATTTGTGACAGTATAAAATTATTTTTTGAATAATTTACTATAGAAAAGGCAATCCCTGGCGCACATAAAATTTGCGACAGTAAAAAATTATTTTTTGAATAATTTACTATAGAAAAGTCAATCCCTGGCGTAATTAAAATTTGCGACAGTATAAAATTATTTTTTGAATAATTTACTATAGAAAAGGCAATCCCTGGCGCACATAAAATTTGCGACAGTATAAAATTATTTTTTGAATAATTTACTATAGAAAAGGCAATCCCTGGCGTAATTAAAATTTGCGACAGTATAAAATTAGTTTTTGAAAAATTTACTATATAAAAGGCAATCCCTGGCGTAATTAAAATTTGCGACAGTATAAAATTAGTTTTTGAAAAATTTACTATATAAAAGGCAATCCCTGGCGTAATTAAAATTTGCGACAGTATAAAATTATTTTTTGAATAATTTACTATAGAAAAGTCAATCCCTGGCGCAATTAAAATTTGCGACAGTAGAAAATTATTTTTTGAATAATTTACTATAGAAAAGGCAATCCCTGGCGCACATAAAATTTGCGACAGTTGAAAATTATTTTTTGAATAATTTACTATAGAAAAGGCAATCCCTGGCGCACATAAAATTTGCGACAGTATAAAATTATTTTTTGAATAATTTACTATAGAAAAGGCAATCCCTGGCGCACATAAAATTTGCGACAGTAAAAAATTATTTTTTGAATAATTTACTATAGAAAAGTCAATCCCTGCCGTAATTAAAATTTGCGACAGTATAAAATTATTTTTTGAATAATTTACTATAGAAAAGGCAATCCCTGGCGCACATAAAATTTGCGACAGTAAAAAATTATTTTTTGAATAATTTACTATAGAAAAGGCAATCCCTGGCGCAATTAAAATTTGTGACAGTTGAAAATTATTTTTTGAATAATTTACTATAGAAAAGGCAATCCCTGGCGCACATAAAATTTGCGACAGTAAAAAATTATTTTTTGAATAATTTACTATAGAAAAGGCAATCCCTGGCGCAATTAAAATTTGTGACAGTTGAAAATTATTTTTTGAATAATTTACTATAGAAAAGGCAATCCCTGGCGCACATAAAATTTGCGACAGTTGAAAATTAGTTTTTGAATAATTTACTATAGAAAAGGCAATCCCTGGCGCAATTAAAATTTGCGACAGTATAAAATTAGTTTTTGAAAAATTTACTATAGAAAAGGCAATCCCTGGCGCACATAAAATTTGCGACAGTATAAAATTAGTTTTTGAATAATTTACTATAGAAAAGGCAATCCCTGGGATATTTAAAATTTGTGACAGTATAAAATTAGTTTTTGAATAATTTACTATAGAAAAGGCAATCCCTGGCGCAATTAAAATTTGCGACAGTATAAAATTAGTTTTTGAAAAATTTACTATATAAAAGGCAATCCCTGGGATATTTAAAATTTGCGACAGTATAAAATTAGTTTTTGAATAATTTACTATAGAAAAGTCAATCCCTGGCGCAATTAAAATTTGTGACAGTTGAAAATTATTTTTTGAATAATTTACTATAGAAAAGGCAATCCCTGGCGCAATTAAAATTTGCGACAGTATAAAATTAGTTTTTGAAAAATTTACTATATAAAAGGCAATCCCTGGCGTAATTAAAATTTGCGACAGTAGAAAATTATTTTTTGAATAATTTACTGTAGAAAAGGCAATCCCTGGGATATTTAAAATTTGCGACAGTTGAAAATTATTTTTTGAATAATTTACTATAGAAAAGTCAATCCCTGGCGCAATTAAAATTTGTGACAGTTGAAAATTATTTTTTGAATAATTTACTATAGAAAAGGCAATCCCTGGCGCAATTAAAATTTGCGACAGTATAAAATTATTTTTTGAATAATTTACTATAGAAAAGGCAATCCCTGGCGCACATAAAATTTGCGACAGTATAAAATTAGTTTTTGAAAAATTTACTATATAAAAGGCAATCCCTGGGATATTTAAAATTTGCGACAGTATAAAATTAGTTTTTGAAAAATTTACTATAGAAAAGGCAATCCCTGGCGCACATAAAATTTGCGACAGTATAAAATTAGTTTTTGAAAAATTTACTATAGAAAAGGCAATCCCTGGCGCAATTAAAATTTGTGACAGTTGAAAATTATTTTTTGAATAATTTACTATATAAAAGGCAATCCCTGGGATATTTAAAATTTGCGACAGTATAAAATTAGTTTTTGAAAAATTTACTATAGAAAAGGCAATCCCTGGCGCACATAAAATTTGCGACAGTATAAAATTAGTTTTTGAATAATTTACTATAGAAAAGGCAATCCCTGGCGCACATAAAATTTGCGACAGTAAAAAATTATTTTTTGAATAATTTACTATAGAAAAGGCAATCCCTGGCGTAATTAAAATTTGTGACAGTTGAAAATTAGTTTTTGAATAATTTACTATAGAAAAGGCAATCCCTGGCGCACATAAAATTTGCGACAGTAAAAAATTATTTTTTGAATAATTTACTATATAAAAGGCAATCCCTGGGATATTTAAAATTTGCGACAGTATAAAATTATTTTTTGAATAATTTACTATAGAAAAGGCAATCCCTGGGATATTTAAAATTTGTGACAGTTGAAAATTATTTTTTGAATAATTTACTATAGAAAAGGCAATCCCTGGCGCACATAAAATTTGCGACAGTATAAAATTAGTTTTTGAAAAATTTACTATAGAAAAGGCAATCCCTGGCGTAATTAAAATTTGCGACAGTATAAAATTAGTTTTTGAATAATTTACTGTAGAAAAGGCAATCCCTGGGATATTTAAAATTTGCGACAGTTGAAAATTATTTTTTGAATAATTTACTATAGAAAAGGCAATCCCTGGGATATTTAAAATTTGCGACAGTATAAAATTAGTTTTTGAAAAATTTACTATAGAAAAGGCAATCCCTGGCGCAATTAAAATTTGTGACAGTATAAAATTAGTTTTTGAATAATTTACTATAGAAAAGGCAATCCCTGGCGCAATTAAAATTTGTGACAGTTGAAAATTAGTTTTTGAATAATTTACTATAGAAAAGGCAATCCCTGGCGCAATTAAAATTTGCGACAGTATAAAATTATTTTTTGAATAATTTACTATAGAAAAGGCAATCCCTGGCGCACATAAAATTTGCGACAGTATAAAATTAGTTTTTGAAAAATTTACTATATAAAAGGCAATCCCTGGGATATTTAAAATTTGCGACAGTATAAAATTAGTTTTTGAAAAATTTACTATAGAAAAGGCAATCCCTGGCGCACATAAAATTTGCGACAGTATAAAATTAGTTTTTGAATAATTTACTATAGAAAAGGCAATCCCTGGCGCACATAAAATTTGCGACAGTAAAAAATTATTTTTTGAATAATTTACTATATAAAAGGCAATCCCTGGGATATTTAAAATTTGCGACAGTATAAAATTAGTTTTTGAATAATTTACTATAGAAAAGTCAATCCCTGGCGCAATTAAAATTTGTGACAGTTGAAAATTATTTTTTGAATAATTTACTATAGAAAAGGCAATCCCTGGCGCACATAAAATTTGCGACAGTATAAAATTATTTTTTGAATAATTTACTATAGAAAAGTCAATCCCTGGCGTAATTAAAATTTGCGACAGTATAAAATTAGTTTTTGAATAATTTACTATAGAAAAGGTAATCCCTGGCGCACATAAAATTTGTGACAGTTGAAAATTATTTTTTGAATAATTTACTATAGAAAAGGCAATCCCTGGCGCAATTAAAATTTGTGACAGTATAAAATAATTTTTTGAATAATTTACTATAGAAAAGGCAATCCCTGGCGTAATTAAAATTTGCGACAGTTGAAAATTATTTTTTGAATAATTTACTATAGAAAAGGCAATCCCTGGGATATTTAAAATTTGCGACAGTATAAAATTATTTTTTGAATAATTTACTATAGAAAAGGCAATCCCTGGGATATTTAAAATTTGCGACAGTATAAAATTAGTTTTTGAATAATTTACTATAGAAAAGGCAATCCCTGGCGTAATTAAAATTTGTGACAGTAGAAAATTATTTTTTGAATAATTTACTATAGAAAAGGCAATCCCTGGGATATTTAAAATTTGTGACAGTATAAAATTAGTTTTTGAAAAATTTACTATATAAAAGGCAATCCCTGGGATATTTAAAATTTGCGACAGTATAAAATTAGTTTTTGAATAATTTACTATAGAAAAGGCAATCCCTGGCGCAATTAAAATTTGTGACAATTGAAAATTATTTTTTGAATAATTTACTATATAAAAGGCAATCCCTGGGATATTTAAAATTTGCGACAGTATAAAATTAGTTTTTGAATAATTTACTATAGAAAAGTCAATCCCTGGCGCAATTAAAATTTGTGACAGTTGAAAATTATTTTTTGAATAATTTACTATAGAAAAGGCAATCCCTGGCGCACATAAAATTTGCGACAGTATAAAATTATTTTTTGAATAATTTACTATAGAAAAGTCAATCCCTGGCGTAATTAAAATTTGCGACAGTATAAAATTAGTTTTTGAATAAGTTACTATAGAAAAGTCAATCCCTGGCGCAATTAAAATTTGCGACAGTTGAAAATTATTTTTTGAATAATTTACTATAGAAAAGTCAATCCCTGGCGTAATTAAAATTTGCGACAGTATAAAATTAGTTTTTGAAAAATTTACTATAGAAAAGGCAATCCCTGGCGCAATTAAAATTTGTGACAGTATAAAATTAGTTTTTGAATAATTTACTATAGAAAAGGCAATCCCTGGCGCACATAAAATTTGCGACAGTAAAAAATTATTTTTTGAATAATTTACTATAGAAAAGGCAATCCCTGGCGTAATTAAAATTTGCGACAGTTGAAAATTATTTTTTGAATAATTTACTATAGAAAAGTCAATCCCTGGCGCACATAAAATTTGCGACAGTAAAAAATTATTTTTTGAATAATTTACTATATAAAAGGCAATCCCTGGGATATTTAAAATTTGCGACAGTATAAAATTATTTTTTGAATAATTTACTATAGAAAAGGCAATCCCTGGCGCAATTAAAATTTGTGACAGTATAAAATTAGTTTTTGAATAATTTACTATAGAAAAGGCAATCCCTGGCGCACATAAAATTTGCGACAGTATAAAATTATTTTTTGAATAATTTACTATAGAAAAGGCAATCCCTGGGATATTTAAAATTTGTGACAGTTGAAAATTATTTTTTGAATAATTTACTATAGAAAAGGCAATCCCTGGCGCACATAAAATTTGCGACAGTATAAAATTAGTTTTTGAAAATTTACTATAGAAAAGGCAATCCCTGGCGTAATTAAAATTTGCGACAGTATAAAATTAGTTTTTGAATAATTTACTGTAGAAAAGGCAATCCCTGGGATATTTAAAATTTGCGACAGTATAAAATTAGTTTTTGAATAATTTACTATAGAAAAGGCAATCCCTGGCGCAATTAAAATTTGTGACAGTTGAAAATTATTTTTTGAATAATTTACTATAGAAAAGTCAATCCCTGGCGCAATTAAAATTTGCGACAGTATAAAATTAGTTTTTGAAAAATTTACTATAGAAAAGGCAATCCCTGGCGCAATTAAAATTTGTGACAGTATAAAATTAGTTTTTGAATAATTTACTATAGAAAAGGCAATCCCTGGCGCACATAAAATTTGCGACAGTAAAAAATTATTTTTTGAATAATTTACTATAGAAAAGGCAATCCCTGGGATATTTAAAATTTGTGACAGTTGAAAATTATTTTTTGAATAATTTACTATAGAAAAGTCAATCCCTGGCGCAATTAAAATTTGTGACAGTATAAAATTAGTTTTTGAATAATTTACTATAGAAAAGGCAATCCCTGGCGCAATTAAAATTTGCGACAGTATAAAATTAGTTTTTGAAAAATTTACTATATAAAAGGCAATCCCTGGCGTAATTAAAATTTGCGACAGTATAAAATTATTTTTTGAATAATTTACTATATAAAAGGCAATCCCTGGGATATTTAAAATTTGCGACAGTAAAAAATTAGTTTTTGAATAATTTACTATAGAAAAGGCAATCCCTGGCGTAATTAAAATTTGTGACAGTAGAAAATTATTTTTTGAATAATTTACTATAGAAAAGGCAATCCCTGGGATATTTAAAATTTGCGACAGTATAAAATTAGTTTTTGAAAAATTTACTATAGAAAAGGCAATCCCTGGCGCAATTAAAATTTGTGACAGTATAAAATTAGTTTTTGAATAATTTACTATATAAAAGGCAATCCCTGGGATATTTAAAATTTGCGACAGTAAAAAATTAGTTTTTGAATAATTTACTATAGAAAAGGCAATCCCTGGCGTAATTAAAATTTGTGACAGTAGAAAATTATTTTTTGAATAATTTACTATAGAAAAGGCAATCCCTGGGATATTTAAAATTTGCGACAGTATAAAATTAGTTTTTGAAAAATTTACTATAGAAAAGGCAATCCCTGGCGCAATTAAAATTTGTGACAGTATAAAATTAGTTTTTGAATAATTTACTATAGAAAAGGCAATCCCTGGCGCAATTAAAATTTGCGACAGTATAAAATTAGTTTTTGAATAATTTACTATAGAAAAGGCAATCCCTGGCGCAATTAAAATTTGCGACAGTATAAAATTAGTTTTTGAAAAATTTACTATATAAAAGGCAATCCCTGGGATATTTAAAATTTGCGACAGTATAAAATTAGTTTATGAATAATTTACTATAGAAAAGTCAATCCCTGGCGCAATTAAAATTTGTGACAGTTGAAAATTATTTTTTGAATAATTTACTATAGAAAAGGCAATCCCTGGCGCACATAAAATTTGCGACAGTATAAAATTAGTTTTTGAAAAATTTACTATATAAAAGGCAATCCCTGGGATATTTAAAATTTGTGACAGTTGAAAATTATTTTTTGAATAATTTACTATAGAAAAGTCAATCCCTGGCGCAATTAAAATTTGTGACAGTATAAAATTAGTTTTTGAATAATTTACTATAGAAAAGGCAATCCCTGGCGCACATAAAATTTGCGACAGTATAAAATTAGTTTTTGAATAATTTACTATAGAAAAGTCAATCCCTGGCGCAATTAAAATTTGTGACAGTTGAAAATTATTTTTTGAATAATTTACTATAGAAAAGGCAATCCCTGGCGCAATTAAAATTTGTGACAGTTGAAAATTATTTTTTGAATAATTTACTATAGAAAAGGCAATCCCTGGCGCACATAAAATTTGCGACAGTAAAAAATTATTTTTTGAATAATTTACTATAGAAAAGGCAATCCCTGGCGCACATAAAATTTGCGACAGTAGAAAATTATTTTTTGAATAATTTACTATAGAAAAGGCAATCCCTGGCGTAATTAAAATTTGCGACAGTATAAAATTAGTTTTTGAATAATTTACTATAGAAAAGTCAATCCCTGGCGCAATTAAAATTTGTGAGAGTTGAAAATTATTTTTTGAATAATTTACTATAGAAAAGGCAATCCCTGGGATATTTAAAATTTGCGACAGTATAAAATTATTTTTTGAATAATTTACTATAGAAAAGGCAATCCCTGGGATATTTAAAATTTGCGACAGTATAAAATTAGTTTTTGAATAATTTACTATAGAAAAGGCAATCCCTGGCGTAATTAAAATTTGTGACAGTAGAAAATTATTTTTTGAATAATTTACTATAGAAAAGGCAATCCCTGGGATATTTAAAATTTGTGACAGTATAAAATTAGTTTTTGAAAAATTTACTATATAAAAGGCAATCCCTGGGATATTTAAAATTTGCGACAGTAAAAAATTAGTTTTTGAATAATTTACTATAGAAAAGGCAATCCCTGGCGCAATTAAAATTTGTGACAGTTGAAAATTATTTTTTGAATAATTTACTATAGAAAAGGCAATCCCTGGCGCAATTAAAATTTGTGACAGTAAAAAATTATTTTTTGAATAATTTACTATATAAAAGGCAATCCCTGGGATATTTAAAATTTGCGACAGTATAAAATTAGTTTTTGAATAATTTACTATAGAAAAGTCAATCCCTGGCGCAATTAAAATTTGTGACAGTATAAAATTAGTTTTTGAATAATTTACTATAGAAAAGGCAATCCCTGGGATATTTAAAATTTGTGACAGTTGAAAATTATTTTTTGAATAATTTACTATAGAAAAGGCAATCCCTGGCGCAATTAAAATTTGCGACAGTATAAAATTAGTTTTTGAATAATTTACTATAGAAAAGTCAATCCCTGGCGCAATTAAAATTTGTGACAGTTGAAAATTATTTTTTGAATAATTTACTATAGAAAAGGCAATCTCTGGCGCACATAAAATTTGCGACAGTATAAAATTAGTTTTTGAATAATTTACTATAGAAAAGGCAATCCCTGGCGCAATTAAAATTTGCGACAGTTGAAAATTATTTTTTGAATAATTTACTATAGAAAAGTCAATCCCTGGCGCAATTAAAATTTGCGACAGTATAAAATTAGTTTTTGAATAATTTACTATAGAAAAGTCAATCCCTGGCGCACATAAAATTTGTGACAGTTGAAAATTATTTTTTGAATAATTTACTATAGAAAAGTCAATCCCTGGCGCAATTAAAATTTGTGACAGTTGAAAATTATTTTTTGAATAATTTACTATAGAAAAGGCAATCCCTGGCGCACATAAAATTTGCGACAGTAGAAAATTATTTTTTGAATAATTTACTATAGAAAAGGCAATCCCTGGCGTAATTAAAATTTGCGACAGTATAAAATTATTTTTTGAATAATTTACTATAGAAAAGTCAATCCCTGGCGCACATAAAATTTGTGACAGTTGAAAATTATTTTTTGAATAATTTACTATAGAAAAGGCAATCCCTGGCGCACATAAAATTTGCGACAGTTGAAAATTATTTTTTGAATAATTTACTATAGAAAAGGCAATCCCTGGCGCAATTAAAATTTGTGACAGTTGAAAATTATTTTTTGAATAATTTACTATAGAAAAGGCAATCCCTGGCGCAATTAAAATTTGCGACAGTATAAAATTAGTTTTTGAATAATTTACTATAGAAAAGTCAATCCCTGGCGCAATTAAAATTTGTGACAGTTGAAAATTATTTTTTGAATAATTTACTATAGAAAAGGCAATCCCTGGCGCACATAAAATTTGCGACAGTATAAAATTAGTTTTTGAATAATTTACTATAGAAAAGGCAATCCCTGGCGTAATTAAAATTTGCGACAGTTGAAAATTATTTTTTGAATAATTTACTATAGAAAAGTCAATCCCTGGCGCAATTAAAATTTGCGACAGTATAAAATTAGTTTTTGAATAATTTACTATAGAAAAGTCAATCCCTGGCGCAATTAAAATTTGTGACAGTTGAAAATTATTTTTTGAAAAATTTACTATATAAAAGGCAATCCCTGGCGTAATTAAAATTTGTGACAGTTGAAAATTATTTTTTGAATAATTTACTATAGAAAAGTCAATCCCTGGCGTAATTAAAATTTGTGACAGTATAAAATTATTTTTTGAATAATTTACTATAGAAAAGTCAATCCCTGGCGTAATTAAAATTTGTGACAGTTGAAAATTATTTTTTGAATAATTTACTATAGAAAAGTCAATCCCTGGCGCAATTAAAATTTGTGACAGTTGAAAATTATTTTTTGAATAATTTACTATAGAAAAGGCAATCCCTGGCGCACATAAAATTTGTGACAGTATAAAATTATTTTTTGAATAATTTACTATAGAAAAGTCAATCCCTGGCGCAATTAAAATTTGCGACAGTATAAAATTATTTTTTGAATAATTTACTATAGAAAAGTCAATCCCTGGCGTAATTAAAATTTGTGACAGTATAAAATTATTTTTTGAATAATTTACTATAGAAAAGTCAATCCCTGGCGTAATTAAAATTTGTGACAGTAGAAAATTATTTTTTGAATAATTTACTATAGAAAAGGCAATCCCTGGCGTAATTAAAATTTGCGACAGTAAAAAATTAGTTTTTGAATAATTTACTATAGAAAAGTCAATCCCTGGCGCAATTAAAATTTGCGACAGTTGAAAATTATTTTTTGAATAATTTACTATAGAAAAGGCAATCCCTGGCGCAATTAAAATTTGTGACAGTTGAAAATTATTTTTTGAATAATTTACTATAGAAAAGTCAATCCCTGGGATATTTAAAATTTGTGACAGTTGAAAATTATTTTTTGAAAAATTTACTATATAAAAGTCAATCCCTGGCGCAATTAAAATTTGTGACAGTTGAAAATTATTTTTTGAATAATTTACTATAGAAAAGGCAATCCCTGGCGCAATTAAAATTTGCGACAGTATAAAATTATTTTTTGAATAATTTACTATAGAAATGGCAATCCCTGGCGCAATTAAAATTTGTGACAGTTGAAAATTATTTTTTGAATAATTTACTATAGAAAAGTCAATCCCTGGCGTAATTAAAATTTGTGACAGTATAAAATTATTTTTTGAATAATTTACTATAGAAAAGTCAATCCCTGGCGTAATTAAAATTTGTGACAGTAGAAAATTATTTTTTGAATAATTTACTATAGAAAAGGCAATCCCTGGCGTAATTAAAATTTGCGACAGTATAAAATTAGTTTTTGAAAAATTTACTATATAAAAGTCAATCCCTGGCGCAATTAAAATTTGCGACAGTATAAAATTATTTTTTGAAAAATTTACTATAGAAAAGGCAATCCCTGGCGCAATTAAAATTTGTGACAGTATAAAATTAGTTTTTGAATAATTTACTATAGAAAAGTCAATCCCTGGCGTAATTAAAATTTGTGACAGTTGAAAATTATTTTTTGAATAATTTACTATAGAAAAGTCAATCCCTGGCGCAATTAAAATTTGTGACAGTATAAAATTATTTTTTGAATAATGTACTATAGAAAAGGCAATCCCTGGCGTAATTAAAATTTGCGACAGTATAAAATTAGTTTTTGAATAATTTACTATAGAAAAGGCAATCCCTGGCGTAATTAAAATTTGCGACAGTATAAAATTAGTTTTTGAATAATTTACTATAGAAAAGTCAATCCCTGGCGCAATTAAAATTTGTGACAGTATAAAATTATTTTTTGAATAATTTACTATAGAAAAGGCAATCCCTGGCGCAATTAAAATTTGTGACAGTATAAAATTATTTTTTGAATAATTTACTATAGAAAAGGCAATCCCTGGCGCAATTAAAATTTGTGACAGTTGAAAATTATTTTTTGAATAATTTACTATAGAAAAGTCAATCCCTGGCGCACATAAAATTTGTGACAGTTGAAAATTATTTTTTGAATAATTTACTATAGAAAAGTCAATCCCTGGCGCAATTAAAATTTGTGACAGTATAAAATTATTTTTTGAATAATTTACTATAGAAAAGTCAATCCCTGGCGTAATTAAAATTTGTGACAGTAGAAAATTATTTTTTGAATAATTTACTATAGAAAAGTCAATCCCTGGGATATTTAAAATTTGTGACAGTTGAAAATTATTTTTTGAATAATTTACTATAGAAAAGGCAATCCCTGGCGCACATAAAATTTGTGACAGTTGAAAATTATTTTTTGAATAATTTACTATAGAAAAGTCAATCCCTGGCGCAATTAAAATTTGCGACAGTATAAAATTATTTTTTGAATAATTTACTATAGAAAAGGCAATCCCTGGCGCACATAAAATTTGCGACAGTATAAAATTATTTTTTGAATAATTTACTATAGAAAAGGCAATCCCTGGCGTAATTAAAATTTGCGACAGTATAAAATTAGTTTTTGAATAATTTACTATAGAAAAGTCAATCCCTGGCGCAATTAAAATTTGTGACAGTATAAAATTATTTTTTGAATAATTTACTATAGAAAAGGCAATCCCTGGCGCAATTAAAATTTGTGACAGTATAAAATTATTTTTTGAATAATTTACTATAGAAAAGGCAATCCCTGGCGCAATTAAAATTTGTGACAGTTGAAAATTATTTTTTGAATAATTTACTATAGAAAAGTCAATCCCTGGCGTAATTAAAATTTGTGAGAGTATAAAATTATTTTTTGAATAATTTACTATAGAAAAGGCAATCCCTGGCGCAATTAAAATTTGCGACAGTTGAAAATTAGTTTTTGAATAATTTACTATAGAAAAGGCAATCCCTGGCGTAATTAAAATTTGCGACAGTAAAAAATTAGTTTTTGAATAATTTACTATAGAAAAGGCAATCCCTGGCGCAATTAAAATTTGTGACAGTTGAAAATTATTTTTTGAATAATTTACTATAGAAAAGTCAATCCCTGGGATATTTAAAATTTGTGACAGTTGAAAATTATTTTTTGAAAAATTTACTATATAAAAGTCAATCCCTGGCGCAATTAAAATTTGCGACAGTATAAAATTCTTTTTTGAAAAATTTACTATAGAAAAGGCAATCCCTGGCGCAATTAAAATTTGCGACAGTATAAAATTATTTTTTGAAAAATTTACTATATAAAAGGCAATCCCTGGCGTAATTAAAATTTGTGACAGTATAAAATTATTTTTTGAATAATTTACTATAGAAAAGTCAATCCCTGGCGTAATTAAAATTTGTGACAGTAGAAAATTATTTTTTGAATAATTTACTATAGAAAAGGCAATCCCTGGCGTAATTAAAATTTGCGACAGTAAAAAATTAGTTTTTGAATAATTTACTATAGAAAAGTCAATCCCTGGCGTAATTAAAATTTGTGACAGTATAAAAATATTTTTTGAATAATTTACTATAGAAAAGGCAATCCCTGGCGCAATTAAAATTTGCGACAGTTGAAAATTAGTTTTTGAATAATTTACTATAGAAAAGGCAATCCCTGGCGTAATTAAAATTTGCGACAGTTGAAAATTATTTTTTGAATAATTTACTATAGAAAAGTCAATCCCTGGGATATTTAAAATTTGTGACAGTTGAAAATTATTTTTTGAAAAATTTACTATATAAAAGTCAATCCCTGGCGCAATTAAAATTTGCGACAGTATAAAATTATTTTTTGAAAAATTTACTATAGAAAAGGCAATCCCTGGCGCAATTAAAATTTGCGACAGTATAAAATTATTTTTTGAATAATTTACTATAGAAAAGGCAATCCCTGGCGTAATTAAAATTTGCGACAGTAAAAAATTAGTTTTTGAATAATTTACTATAGAAAAGTCAATCCCTGGCGCAATTAAAATTTGCGACAGTAAAAAATTAGTTTTTGAATAATTTACTATAGAAAAGTCAATCCCTGGCGCAATTAAAATTTGCGACAGTTGAAAATTATTTTTTGAATAATTTACTATAGAAAAGGCAATCCCTGGCGCAATTAAAATTTGCGACAGTAGAAAATTATTTATTGAATAATTTACTATAGAAAAGGCAATCCCTGGCGCAATTAAAATTTGTGACAGTTGAAAATTATTTTTTGAAAAATTTACTATATAAAAGGCAATCCCTGGCGTAATTAAAATTTGTGACAGTATAAAATTATTTTTTGAATAATTTACTATAGAAAAGTCAATCCCTGGCGTAATTAAAATTTGCGACAGTATAAAATTAGTTTTTGAAAAATTTACTATAGAAAAGGCAATCCCTGGCGTAATTAAAATTTGCGACAGTATAAAATTAGTTTTTGAAAAATTTACTATATAAAAGGCAATCCCTGGCGTAATTAAAATTTGCGACAGTATAAAATTAGTTTTTGAAAAATTTACTATAGAAAAGGCAATCCCTGGCGCACATAAAATTTGCGACAGTATAAAATTATTTTTTGAATAATTTACTATAGAAAAGTCAATCCCTGGCGTAATTAAAATTTGTGACAGTAGAAAATTATTTTTTGAATAATTTACTATAGAAAAGGCAATCCCTGGCGCACATAAAATTTGTGACAGTTGAAAATTATTTTTTGAAAAATTTACTATAGAAAAGTCAATCCCTGGCGCAATTAAAATTTGCGACAGTATAAAATTATTTTTTGAATAATTTACTATAGAAAAGGCAATCCCTGGCGCACATAAAATTTGCGACAGTATAAAATTATTTTTTGAATAATTTACTATATAAAAGGCAATCCCTGGCGCACATAAAATTTGCGACAGTATAAAATTAGTTTTTGAATAATTTACTATAGAAAAGGCAATCCCTGGGATATTTAAAATTTGCGACAGTATAAAATTATTTTTTGAATAATTTACTATAGAAAAGTCAATCCCTGGCGCAATTAAAATTTGTGACAGTATAAAATTAGTTTTTGAATAATTTACTATAGAAAAGGCAATCCCTGGCGCAATTAAAATTTGTGACAGTATAAAATTAGTTTTTGAATAATTTACTATAGAAAAGGCAATCCCTGGCGCAATTAAAATTTGTGACAGTTGAAAATTATTTTTTGAATAATTTACTATAGAAAAGTCAATCCCTGGCGTAATTAAAATTTGTGACAGTTGAAAATTATTTTTTGAATAATTTACTATAGAAAAGTCAATCCCTGGCGCAATTAAAATTTGTGACAGTAGAAAATTATTTTTTGAATAATTTACTATAGAAAAGGCAATCCCTGGCGTAATTAAAATTTGTGACAGTTGAAAATTATTTTTTGAATAATTTACTATATAAAAGGCAATCCCTGGGATATTTAAAATTTGCGACAGTTGAAAATTATTTTTTGAATAATTTACTATAGAAAAGTCAATCCCTGGCGCAATTAAAATTTGCGACAGTATAAAATTAGTTTTTGAAAAATTAGGGATTGCCTTTTCTATAGTAAATTATTCAAAAAATAATTTTATACTGTCACAAATTTTAATTGCGCCAGGGATTGCCTTTTCTATAGTAAATTATTCAAAAAATAATTTTCTACTGTCGCAAATTTTAATTGCGCCAGGGATTGCCTTTTATATAGTAAATTATTCAAAAAATAATTTTCAACTGTCACAAATTTTAATTGCGCCAGGGATTGACTTTTCTATAGTAAATTATTCAAAAAATAATTTTCAACTGTCACAAATTTTAATTGCGCCAGGGATTGCCTTTTCTATAGTAAATTATTCAAAAAATAATTTTATACTGTCGCAAATTTTAATTGCGCCAGGGATTGACTTTTATATAGTAAATTTTTCAAAAACTAATTTTATACTGTCGCAAATTTTAATTGCGCCAGGGATTGACTTTTCTATAGTAAATTATTCAAAAAATAATTTTCAACTGTCACAAATTTTAATTGCGCCAGGGATTGCCTTTTCTATAGTAAATTATTCAAAAACTAATTTTATACTGTCACAAATTTTAATTGCGCCAGGGATTGCCTTTTCTATAGTAAATTATTCAAAAAATAATTTTATACTGTCGCAAATTTTAATTACGCCAGGGATTGACTTTTCTATAGTAAATTATTCAAAAAATAATTTTCTACTGTCGCAAATTTTAATTGCGCCAGGGATTGACTTTTCTATAGTAAATTATTCAAAAAATAATTTTCTACTGTCGCAAATTTTAATTGCGCCAGGGATTGACTTTTCTATAGTAAATTATTCAAAAAATAATTTTATACTGTCGCAAATTTTAATTGCGCCAGGGATTGCCTTTTCTATAGTAAATTATTCAAAAAATAATTTTCAACTGTCACAAATTTTAATTGCGCCAGGGATTGACTTTTCTATAGTAAATTATTCAAAAAATAATTTTATACTGTCGCAAATTTTAATTGCGCCAGGGATTGACTTTTCTATAGTAAATTATTCAAAAAATAATTTTATACTGTCGCAAATTTTAATTGCGCCAGTGATTGACTTTTCTATAGTAAATTATTCAAAAAATAATTTTATACTGTCGCAAATTTTAATTGCGCCAGGGATTGACTCTTCTATAGTAAATTATTCAAAAAATAATTTTCAACTGTCGCAAATTTTAATTGCGCCAGGGATTGCCTTTTCTATAGTAAATTATTCAAAAAATAATTTTATACTGTCACAAATTTTAATTACGCCAGGGATTGCCTTTTATATAGTAAATTTTTCAAAAACTAATTTTATACTGTCACAAATTTTAATTACGCCAGGGATTGCCTTTTATATAGTAAATTTTTCAAAAACTAATTTTTTACTGTCGCAAATTTTAATTGCGCCAGGGATTGCCTTTTCTATAGTAAATTATTCAAAAAATAATTTTATACTGTCACAAATTTTAATTGCGCCAGGGATTGACTTTTCTATAGTAAATTATTCAAAAAATAATTTTATACTGTCGCAAATTTTATGTGCGCCAGGGATTGACTTTTCTATAGTAAATTATTCAAAAAATAATTTTATACTGTCACAAATTTTAATTGCGCCAGGGATTGACTTTTCTATAGTAAATTATTCAAAAAATAATTTTATACTGTCACAAATTTTAATTGCGCCAGGGATTGACTTTTCTATAGTAAATTATTCAAAAAATAATTTTATACTGTCACAAATTTTAATTGCGCCAGGGATTGCCTTTTCTATAGTAAATTATTCAAAAAATAATTTTCAACTGTCGCAAATTTTAATTGCGCCAGGGATTGACTTTTCTATAGTAAATTATTCAAAAAATAATTTTCAACTGTCACAAATTTTAATTACGCCAGGGATTGACTTTTCTATAGTAAATTATTCAAAAAATAATTTTATACTGTCGCAAATTTTAATTGCGCCAGGGATTGACTTTTCTATAGTAAATTATTCAAAAAATAATTTTATACTG